>OX345636.1:16915114-17382066 GCA_947044365.1 Petrosia ficiformis | reverse complement strand
CGTAAATTTGGGCACAATTTTACATGCAAATGCACTGAGATTTAACTATATTCATAGGCAGAGGGTGGAGTATACCCCACCCACTAACCACACAATCATGAATATTCATGATTGTGACGTCAAACTCATGAATATTCACGAGCATATTACGTAAATTTGGGCACAATTTTACATGCAAATGCACTGAGATTTAACTATTTCATAGGCAGAGGGTGGAGTATACCCCACCCACTAACCACACAATCATGAATATTCATGATTGTGACGTCAAACTCATGAATATTCATGAGCATATTACTTAAATTTGGGCCCAATATTACATGTAAATGCACTGAGATTTAACTATATTCATAGGCAGAGGGTGGGGTATACCCCACCCACTAACCACAAACTTTCAATATTGATCGTTGTTACCGTAATCTCATGAATATTCATGAACGTATTAATTAAATTATGTGTAGTATTTTGCATATAATTGTGCTCATAATTAATTATTTTGATTCATACACTGCAAGTGCATTAAATGATTATGTAATTTTTCATGTCTACAGGTTCGTCTTCTTCTGATCGTAAACGTGAGGCTAAAGCTCATGGCCTTCTCCAATCGCTGTACTCTGGAATGTACCCAGAATTTACGGGTATGGAAGGTCCTACAGACGACACTGACCCCAAAGACAACAGTGCTCCTCCAAAGGGTTCGTATAACTCTTGCTCATCAGGTGGGAATAACTATTTTGTTTTCCACGATCGCAAGGTTGTCAGCTTTGTTACAAATGTTTTCCCACAATCCATGAAGGGTAAGGTTTACAGGGAACAAGTAGGGCAAAAATCATGACTACTTGTAGCTCAATCAGTTCCCCCATTACTGCCTGCATACAACAAGTTTATGGGGGCAGTTGATAAAACTGATCAGTTGCACAAGTACTATGCTTTTGATCATAAGTGTAATTTCGATTGGAACTAGTTCACTTGTTGTTGGAAGGGTACAGTTGTCGTAAACGTAGGAGACCATCATTCCACGACTCAGAGGGTACGAGTACTTGTCAAACAATGTTAATTTAATCTGATGACATTTCAGTGTCTTTATTCCAGTTTCTGTTCTCATTGTCACTGTTTTTGTGTTTTCATCTGTTGTTGGTGTCATTTTTCTTTCAATTTGTGGTTGTATACCACTCCTGGTTCTTCAGAGAACCACCAGATCACAAGAGATTTCACCAACTCCACTGCAAATATTTTATGCCATATAACACTTTCAGTTTTTTAGTGTTGTAATTTTACAACATCCTGTCAGATAGGAAGTACCACACCTACTTATTACATTGCTAAATTTCACTGCAATGGCTGGGTCTTGGATGTACCACACCCCAAATTACTGTAGATTACAAGAGTATACCAATGTGGTGGCGGCATGTCGGCATTCTATTGTTCAAAACGCCTACGCTTCGTTGGATGTGGTCTAGCGGTGCTTTGATTCAAGTGTCCGCCCTTTGATGTTACTTTGAAGTTAGCTTAGAGTACTTAAAAAAAAAAAAAAAAAAAAAAAAAAAAAAAAGTGAAAGGAGAGTAGAACGTTATGTTGATGTTTGTGTGATGTATAGACTTGGGTTTCTAGCTGGTTCTAGCGAGAGAGAAAGGGATGTTGGGAGAATAAGTGACAAATAGCGTTCGTGTGCAGACTTGAGTAGATGCTGTGCTTGCAGTAATTGGTAAGCAAGGTTGAGGTGAGTGTTAGATTGCTCCAGAAGTTGGAGAAAGTTGCAAATTGCCTGTATTCATTTGCAACGAAGGTTTTGATTTTAATGAGATGCTGAGCCACACCTCGCAATCAGTATATTACATCCATGGTAGGTGTGGTTGGAATTATTATTAAAATTAATTCATTCTTTTTTCAAAAGCCCCCGGGTTACGAAACTGTAAGTGTTAATTAAACCCGACGCGCATATAATTATATATGCGTGTAACTTTTAGCGACTTCAAACAACCCTTAGACTATCTTAGAACTATTTGAAACCTTCCATACATCTGTATCTGGCTTATAACTAAGTACCTACCAAGTTTAAACTACCATGTTACTTCCATGAAAGACTGTGAGCAGACAGACTCGACGAAGGAGACGGACGACTCCCAACTTTCTAGAAAGTGAACGCTTGTCCTGACTTCCCTGCTGGAAATAGCTAGCTATAACTTACACTGTAGCTGGAGGAGACATCTAGCTTCTGTAGAATCACTTCATTTGGGGCAGGTATACAACTGTGTAGATACAAAAGCCAAATCTCGAGCAACAACAAAAACGGTAAAATCACGAAGGAATTGAGAGGAAGCCATCTGATAATGTTGTGGTTGTTTTAATCAAAACTTCCGGTTCTATAAATAGATTTCATTTATTTATAGCCATAACAACAATACAGAGCTAATAAAGCTTATGAATAAGTCATTATTACACCATCCGCGTTTTGTGCATAGTAACATTAATAAACTAACGCGTTCAAAGGGTTAATTGCTGACATCGCTAGTTATGTAAATTTGAAATGTAATTATGGCGTAGAAATACTATTTACTGATTTTTCTATTACATAATATGAAGTCACTTGATTTGTGTACGAGTTTCATCAAACATAAATGAAGTCATGACCTAGTCTGGCGTTACCGCCCCTTCGCCAAGCGAAGGGGCGGTAACGCCAGACTAGTCATGACCAGCACTAAGCATCATTGTCAAAGCAGCTAATAACTCTATAATACAAGACAAGGCGTCTTTCATGCTCTTTGACAGTAAAAGTAACACTGTGTATCAGGTGTACTGACAAGAAGAAAATAATTATAATGAAGTAACCCAATTCCGTTCAACAAGTCTGACCTTTTTTGGGGGGGATAATTAGAAGACGAACACAAAAGTTGCGGTCAATAATACTTCCTGTTTGCGTGTCTTTTGAAAACGCTATTTATATTATAGTTTGTACATACACTGAAGTTATTTTACTATTGTGCAGCAAAGATGAAGCATTCTGCAAGACCTGCAGTTATTGTTTTATTGATTCTGGCTCTAATTGGTGATTCTACTGATGCGTCAAATGGGTAAAATTTTAAATTATAATAATTGCTTCATACCTTTTCATTTTTTTGGTATTCCTGTATTATAGTTTTTTTTGCTCTACAGTATAATTTAGGCTCATTTGTCTTTAAACATTTTATTGAATGGTACTAATAGTTATTGTAAACAAACTGCAAATTCAGCAGAATTTATGATAAACTTATTTATAAGTATACGTCTGCTACACATAATAATTATAATTATATAATTATATCTTCCTTTACTTTTTTCAGTGTGTGCTATGCAGCTCAAGCTTATACTTACACATGGGTGAGCTATTTTGCTCAAATACGCTACACTACAGAGATTTATTATTACGGTTGTGGATGGTGGTCCAAGAGTAGTTGCTCTGCGTATCGTGAAAGGTAAAGAATGACTGTAATATATTCAGTAAACCATTATAATGATTTGTACATATACTATACCAGATCTACCATTGCAAAATAGATTACACAATATAATTAGTATGATTAACAATTTATTAACTACTACATATTTGTCAGAGAAAAAATAATTCAAATCATATGCCAGAAAAACAAAGTGAATGAAATTACTATTACAGATTATGATTTCACTGAATAAATAATGTTTTAATTGTGTTTCGGGAAATATAAATATACTTATTTATTACTTATAGAAGTGCATATGACATGACTCCTCAGACAAATTATGCTACAGCATACAAGACCATTACTTATTGTTGTTCTGGTTATGTGAGTGTCAATGGAAATTGCTATCGTGAGTGTTTTGTATTACTTTAGCTACTTGTGAAATTTTGCAAAGTCTATAACCATAATTATAGTAATGCAAACTTGGGTATGTGCCTATATCAGAAAAAGCAAAAATGAGTTTATTAAAATAATTATACGTATTATGTGCTAGCCTAATAACCAATGATGTCATTTAGGCATGGTAACGCATAGTAATTATGCAAATTGGTCTTTCAAAACCTGAATTTGCATTAGAAAATGTCGCAATAATTATCATTTAGTATTAGTATTTGTATTTATGAATGAGTAGATCATAGTTGATGCCATAGGCGGTTGCAGAATTGGAAAGCTACCCGGGCTAGAGAAATGGCTGCTAAAGCGAGCAGAAAAAAAAAAAAAAAATAAATAAATAAATAAATTAAAAAAATAAAAAAAAAATAAAAAAAAAAAAAAAAATGCTGTAATTAATTATTCATGAGGGCGTGGTCAATTAAACATTAATTAATTAATTATAACAAACGTTATATTTTAACGAAAGTTCAATATTTTTTATTAATTAACATGATACAAGTCTATATAGAACTCTTATGCAGCAGGTTATGCTTCTCTGCAGACTGTAAGACGAGGCTATCTAGCGAGTTGACTGGACACATCTCTTTCGATGTATAAGAGTGCTAAGTTGGAAAGACGCTCGTGAGTCATCGTGGAACAAAGATACGTTTTGAGTATACGCAATGAAGAGAAAGATCATTCGGCTGAAGTGTATTTATGCCCAAAGTCATAGCAATTTGGATGCTTAAGAAGCATCGGAAAACACTCTTTAATTTCCAAAAGCTCTCGGTACACACGATGTAAGAAAGTTAGTGGGTTTTTGTATCCCGCTTAGAAGTGCCACACTCCCTGCCGGGATGAAAATGAGTTTATGATGTGCTATATCAGTTGGTGGTCTATCAGCAGTGTGCTGTGCAGGTTGGACAGTAGTCTCAGTAACATCAGTAGGTTGAGATGACGAGGAATCCTGAACACTGTCAGCTGTTAATGTATAGTTTTCAATCATTATTTATTATCACTATTCTAAACTATTAAGCTTACTGTTAGAAGTAGAGCTAGCACTAGAAGGAGTATCCTGTTTCTGAGTTTTAGACCGCTTTGAAATAAATTCCATCAAAGAACACTGGGCGTTTAGAATTTTACAATGCTTTACTTTACAGAACGGCTGGTTTTGGAAGCCAAACTAATCAAGTAAACAAATCACAAGCAAGCGCATGTATGAAACCACAAAAGCCTGTCTTGTGGAGTTGTGGTTTCCTGCAACAAAATGTGAAATTTCAACCCGGGCTTGCACTGGTCTGCAGACTGATAATAATTGGTTGAATATTATAGGTAGACTGCTAATATTTTTATGGCTCTCTGAGTCTCTGCTTTTCATGGGGTTTAATTAATGTTTATATGTTTGTGTCACTTGCGTGACTATGTGTTGTATTCGTAGTTAAGGAAGTTGCGTCATTCCAGGAGGCTCGGTCAATTAATTTTGTTATTAAAACCGCTTACATATTTTAACCATCAGATGGAAAGAGATTGTGAATCAATATTTTATAATTGGTATTTCATTACGTTATATAGCACACTGTCTTCAAGGGTGTCAACATGGTGATTGTACTGCTCCAAACACTTGTATCTGTCAGTCTGGGTGGACTGGAGATTCTTGTAACACTGGTATGATTTCTTTCAATTATATTGATTATAATGAATGTAATGCTATGCTGAACTCTTACCAATGTGGTAAAGCTACATATAAAAATCATTATTATTTTTGTTATGCATTATTAAAACATACAACCATGCATGCTCAAATGTATTGCTTCAAACACTATGGCTTGATAATTATTTAATATTTCACTGTGTACCAGATTAAAGGTGCTTTTGTGTGATATGCGTGACCAAGATACCCTTTACAGTTGCATTAATAACTGTGTAATAACTGTGTTTTAGTTTGACATAAATGATCCCCTTAATTATAGTTATAGTATGCCTCATTTCTCAAACCTGTGGAGAGTAGGACCGGAACAATGAAGAAAGAACATCAGCCATGTTAGAGATAAAGTAAAAGACCAAAATTAGATTTCTGATAATTTATTTAAAGTATACGCAGAGGGATTTAATATTCATTTTGGAGGAGAATCAGATGAGTCATCAAAGGAAGAAAGCAGCAATTCATGATCAAAAGGCAGCGTCAGTAGTATAAACATAACCTTAATGTAATTACGTAAACACAAAATTGAATATCAGGTACATTATGGATATTATATAAACATGTTATTCACAGAAGTGCAAATGCATGCAGGCTTTTTGCTATGCATATAAACTGTATCACATCACACCATGTTTATAATAATATTAATAGACAGTTAGACACTTTTTACATAAGCTCAATCCTAATACTGTACATACATCATTGTCAATTTGGTTACACCACTATAATTATTATACAGTTATGTATTGATTTGTGCTAGACTGTAACTATGTGTTTATTTTCAGATATTGATGAATGTAGGGAAGGAATAGTGATGATTGGAGGGGCTAGAAGTGATAATTTATGGTGTGAGCAGGGCTGTGACAACACTGCAGGGGGATATGATTGTGCTTGTAATTCTAGTTATTCTCTGGATGACAACAATCAGACATGTTCAGGTTCACTATTATAACATAATTATGATAATTATATAACATAAATATATATTATTACATTATGTATATGATACACACACACATAAATAATACCACCGACTGTGAAGGAGAAGTATGTACATGATTTATGCACTGTGATTTGAACAATTAAATCAAACGGTTGCCATGGTACTTATATAATTTTATATATAATTATACATTATAATTATATATAATTATAAATATAACTCGATATATATGCCACCATGGCAACCGTTTGATGTGGTTAGTTGTGTATCTTACATATAAACTTATCAAACATTGAATTGTTTAAATCATTATGTAATTATGTAAATCAATTTTAGTCAGTGTACATGTATATGCTAGCTATACCACCTGCTGGTGCCAGTTCAGAGGTTTATGTGGATATACACTCAGCCCTGTGGTTTACTTTGATGTTTCGTCATATTGGGATATAATTATATATATATATATATATACATATATATATATAATTATATATATATATATATATATATATATATATATATATATACATATATATATTATATTTATAAAAATATATATATATATATAATTATATATATGTGACCGTGGATGCGAAAATTAGTCATTTGTAAAATAAGATTTTTGTCAACTGCTTATATTCAAATGCTCGTTTCTCAGCTATTTTACACAGCCAACTTACTAAACTTGAAATAAAGGTAGAGCAATTGTTGCTCTTCTCGTCTACAAAATTGTATTGGCCAACTATGCAAAATCACTCAATAATGAGCATTTGAATATAAGCGTTTGACAAAATTCTTATTTGACAAATGACTGATTTTCGCATCCATGGTCACATATATATAATTATATATAATATATAATTATGTATAAATAATAGACAGATTTTATATATATATATAATAATATTATTATAATTATATAAATTAGTAATTATGTGCTACAGTACAACTAACTGTACTCTAACTGTGCTGAGGTAAAGCTAAAACCAATTAGAGTACAGAGTCGAGTTGGCTGTACATGTACTCTACTACATATGGAGTATACTACTGTTTCCTTTCATAATAAAGTGAAGTGTGTATATATAAAGTAATTTACTACCCAATTATTATTTGTTTACATCTGTTAAAAGTGAGTAAACTTTCATATGATTCACCAGTATCAAAAATAGAGAACCACTAGTATGAGTATAATATTATAAATATAAACTATTATGTTATTTTCTGCTACAAAATAGTGCCACTGCAATTAAATAAAGAATATGCAGTTAAGCTGCATGATACTATCAAAATAAACAGAAGTATCACATTATAATTACTGGTTAAACCAAACTACTGTTTGGCAATGTGGGAACTATATTTATTGCATACAATGCAAATTTATATAATTTACTTTCTACAATGAAAACTGTTTGCACACAACACGTATTATCTTCCTTCTATGCCTCATATGCATACACACATTCTCTCCAGATATTAATGAATGTTTATTGGCAAATGGACAGTGTGATCATGATTGTCATAATACCATTGGTTCATATTACTGTACTTGTCAGATGGGATACTTACTACTAGAAGATGATAGAGGATGTAAAGGTTAGACTGATTTCTATACTATAAAATGAACTATATTGCTTGGTTGTGGTATTTGTAAACAGGGGTTTATATTGCAAGTGCTTTTAATGTATGATGTACTTATAAATATAATATAAATTATAATAATTACAACAACGATAATATATAATTTATATTTTGTTGTGTATAATGAATACATAATAATCATCATTATATAAGTGTCCACTAATGCACTTTTGCTAGTGTTGAGTGGGTGGTATGTTGTATTTTATATTATAATCACAAGTAGTGCTATATCACAGATGTTTTCAACAAGTGCATAATTTATTCTTATATAGTAATCGGTAATTAGTATTGATCATTATCATTCATTATTTTATTATTAGTATCAGTTATTTCTGAATGGTGTAACCAATGGTGTAACCAATATTGTAATAATTGAAATGTACTGATAATGTCATTTATTTGTGATTATAACATCATTAATCACCTTTATGATACTCATAATTGTTGAGAATTTGTTCATTTTCGTTGAAAAAAAAATCAGAAACCAGAAGGTAGATCAGATTGGTATCAGTTATTAGCACAAAAGAATATTCTTGTATACAATGAATTAGTGGCATAATTGTGATGAAATTTCTTATCTGAGAGTGATCAACTAACGCATCAGAACAGAAGCACATTCAGTTATACTAATGATTTGTACATGGACAGCTCAGTGTCATCTGGGTTTACAAAGTTGTGACTATTTGATAATAATATCCAATTATCCATCTTTCAAATTAATGGGTGTGGTTTATTACAAATGGCGTCCTGTCGTAACTGTTGCTGTAGTGGCTGAAAGTATTCGTTGTCTAGGTCAAGAAACAGAACAGTACGAAGTTTGTTCTCCTGTAAAATAAATTTGTATTTGTGGTAAAACTACTTTAAAAGGTCCAGAAATGTAGAAGTCTATTTTTCTGAAAAAGAGGAATAATAATAATAATAATATGAACATTTTGCCAGTTTTGCTACTCGCTGGTGTCATAGTATTTTTTGTCCCCCCTTATTTGTGTCTCCTAGGACACATTGCTAGGATTAGTCATCCGAGGGACAAGTAATCCTAGGATTATATGTCCTGAGGGACATCTTATCCTAGGATTACAAGTCCCTAGGACACCTGATTCTAGGACCCTGAGTCTCCCCTTAGATATAGGTGTCCCCTCTTAATTATTACAAAAAAATGAATCCCCTTTGCCCACTATGCAAGAAAAATTAATAATGATCAATTATATTACAGCATTGCAATAAATGTTTTTATTTGACTAATTGGTAATCATAATAATGTATCGCATTTATCATTAATTTTTAATAAATTGTTTTTATTTTGCAATCATTGTCAGTAGTGCAATTGTTACGTTAATTGAAAAACTGTACAGCCTGTGATTTAGACACAATATGTATATTGACGTGTCTGCTATTTGCCGCAAATATACCACAAAATCACTTTGTGTTTCTTTCTTTCGCACTTTTTTTGGCAATCATCATGGAACCAATCTTGACATAAGTCACACTGAACCATTCAGCCATCTTCAGGTTGCCTACATTTACAGTATACCTTGAACTGAACTTGGCTATGTAGTCAGTGGGGCTTCTTTTCCTTTCCAGGAAAAGGGCTCATCCTGCCACTAACTAGGCTTTTATAATTATGCTGTCTAAGTGAATTCTGGTCAAAATACACAGACGATGGATTTATTCCTTTGCACATAGAAGTAGCAAATGCTATTGCGAATGCCCCACAATCATTTCTACAAACTTGCTCTTTTACAGCTTGGAAATTTAAAGTTATCTTACTAGTAGGAGTGCATATTAATGCTGCAATCTGTTCTTTATTTCTTTTTAGCAAGTCAACATTTGGCAAGCTATCAAAAATATCGAACTCTGCAGGTGGGCATCCAAAGTTGGCAATGGTAATTCAATATGAATTAGAGACATTGATAATCTGAACAAATTCACCTGTTTCAACATCAAATGCTAATACCTCACTGTGTGCTGTTGTTTGGAGACCACCAATATGGGGATAGGGTTCCTTCAGAAGGATCTGGACAGCATTGATTACATTGTCCATAAGCCATAGCCCATTGACAAGTGCATCACGATCTGTAAATGACAACTTCAGCTCAGGTATCCAATATTTAGAAGCCTGGTATGTAGACTCACTTCCACAAAGGTCAATGCATGCTACAGAAAAAAGAGATATGAATTAAATCTTCTAATTATGAACATATAGTTTCTTTACCTTTACGTTCACCAACTTCACTGCAATATTTGGTCTCTCATACTCTTTTTCGCTTGTATGCATCCTTCACTGCAGCTGCTGACAGTTTTCTTTTGCACTGCTTTGCATCCATTACCACTGTTGTCGGAAATAGGCTGGACAAATGTTCTTCAGATTTCTGAGGTGGTGTCTAGATCTGTGATGTTTCAATGGTGTGGAAAGTCTTTGACTGAGAATGTAATTTGTAATACCTTCCCAGTAAAATCTTGATGTTATTTTCTCCATAGTCTTATCTCTACCCAGATGTCCTCCTAAAGTAGGAACATATGGCATGGTAAACTCCTAGTATGCTAATACAATGTATATATAATTATGTATAGCAAACCTTCTAGTAGGCAGTGACAACTACTTAGTGTTCGAGATCTTTCTTCATCTGTTCTAATAACTCTTCAAATCCTTTCCGTACAACCAACTTTTTTCTCAGCAGCTGCTGAGTAAAAAAGATTCCCATTCTCAATTTTGAAATGGTCTTTAGACTTTCTTCGAAGGGATCTTTTCTAATTTTTGCTATAGCCTTCTGGATAGCGATGAAAGACCAAAAAAATTGTACACACTGTCGTACTCCACAGTCATTCTAACTATCTGGCCGAGATGGTTAGAACGACTGTGGAGTACGACAGTGTGTACAATTGATCTCGGTATGTAGGACACATGGTACTGGTTGTGACGGAATTTTCCAGGACCACTTGTCCTTCTGAGACGCAAGTTCCTAGGAAAGAGTGTCCCGTGGGACAAATTGTCCGGGGGACTAATTATCCTCCAACACCGGTTCTATACTTTATCGAAGACCTCTGAATATCTAAAAGGTATTGTTAGTTATAAAAAATTGTAAGTTATGTATGTTTTAACTTATTTGTATATATTACCAGAGATTTCAGCTTTCAACTTGCAATTGAAATGTATGGGCGGCCATTTTTTTTCCGGGCCATCCCTACATAGAGTACTAAAGTAATTTATCAGTTTATCATAATATCAGGTTTGGTGCATCACTATTTATTATTTCTATATGTATATTTGAAGAGCTTGCATTGTGAGTAGGATCATCACAACATGCCATATTGGTATAATAAATGAGATTGGTTTGGTTTACACCTATGTACTAAATTTGCCTTTCATGCACATGGAATTTTAATGACATTCATAATAATTATTTATAAGAAGTTTGTTTAAAGTTATGAAAAGTTATTCATTCTAAAATAATGATCCTACAGATCATGATGAATGTGAAAATAACACACATCACTGTAATCATACTTGTCATAACACAAAAGGTGGATATTACTGCTCCTGTTATGATGGATACAGACTAGTTAATACACACTCCTGTGAAGGTATGTATTACTTTTTCATAGTGGCATCCAAATTAATGTTGGTTTAGTATGACAATAATAGCCAGTATATAGTAGTATGACTAGTGTCACAAACATTTAAGGGGTTTTAGACTTAGTTAAATAACTAATTGATGAGTGTGCTAATGAAAATGCTGAGTGTAATCATTTGTGTATTAATGAATATGGTTCTTATCACTGTCAGTGTCGTGATGGCTACACACTTGCACTAGATGCACATTCTTGTATTGGTAAAGCTAGTACATGTACTTTAATTTAATTACATTAGTGATAGAAGATATTAGTTTTGACATCCCTACATATCCTATTAATTTTATTGAAAATGTTTTTTATTATTCATGTAATGATAATAATATTACAAATATTCAAACATGCATGTATATAATTCCACATAGTTATGTACATCTGTTTGTATTCAGATACTGATGAGTGTAGTAATGGAACACACAATTGCTCTCAAATATGTATTAACACTAATGGAAGCTTCGTCATTTTCTGACATGAAATGTGTGTCTTCCATCACATCACATATCCCCCTTGAACGTTGTCCAGTTCCCGACATGAAATGTGTCCGATCACATTTGTAACAGCAGTTAGAAGATATTCTCTTTGAATGTTCTCACTCCTAGAATTCTACGTCCAGTTTTTGACATGAAAACGTTTTACCATCAATTAAATTTTTGATTCCTGCACTAATGAAATGTACGAAGTTATGCATATCAAAATATTAGTTTTTTCAATTTTAGAGCGATTGAGGACAACAATGCAGTACTCTTAGCACCTGGTGTGCAAAGACAACCAGGCTCTAGACCCCCCCTGCCACCCTCTGACTGTAGTTTTTATGGCCTGTAGGGCCATCCCTATGATTGCTTTCCACGGGGTTGAATCTATATATATATATGTCCACTTGCGCGAGTATGCGTTGTATAAGGAATTTGCGTCATTCCGGGGGGCTCGGTCAATGGGTGTGGTGCGTGAAAGAACGTGCGCTCGTGCTCTACAGACCAGCAGAAAGAAAACTGCCTGTAGCTAAGTAGCTTACGTAGAAACTGGAACTAATAGCTAGCTATTCTGCCTGAAATATATTCCTAAAGTTCTGCAAGGTCCTTTGAAAGGTCAGGAAAGTAGATAATCAAAATAATACCTGTTGTCTTTCATGCTTGATAAAGTCAGCCATAATTACTGAATGCTGGACACCACAAAGCAGTCATAGGGATACTTTTATCTTCACTTAAATTTGTAAAGCAATCATAGGGATGTTTTTTTTCTCTATATACGCTTGTTTTCTATCTAACTAAAAATGCAAAAGAGCAAAACTAAAAAAAAAAAGAGAAAATGTCAAAAAAAATTCAAATTAAACTTTTTTTTTAAGAATTGTATTTTTATATAGTTATAGTGTCCTAATATTAAGTATAGACATTATTTTGATGAACATCTTTTAATGATTTACTTCCTGACACTCTGACCACATACATGTAATAGTGATCATAAATAATATTCAAATTAATAATGTAAGCAATATTATACCACAGCTGCTTCTTTTATTATGATTGCTATCTGTACAGATATTAATGAATGTACTGAAGGTATATCAGGCTGTAGTGATGGTTGTGAAAACACCCCTGGATATTTTAAATGCTCTTGCCCAAGTGGTTTCACTTTGTCGTATCAAGATAACAAGACATGCATAGGTATATAAGAAGAAAAAACCATTCATTAACTCATTCCAATGTCTATCTATCTTATCATTCTGTTTTTCCTATTGCTGATAGGATATGATTTAGAAGTATGATTATGTAAACATAATTTAATTAGCTATAATAATTTATTTAACCTTTTGTATCCCTTTAGATTAACATGCTCAATTTGTTTTCATTTGTTTTGCCACAGATATTGATGAGTGTGCAAATGAAAATACTGAGTGTAATCATTTATGTATTAATGAATATGGTTCTTATCACTGTCAGTGTCGTGATGGCTACACACTTGCACTAGATGCACATTCCTGTTTTGGTAAAGCTAGTACATGTACTTTAATTTAATTACATTAGTGATAGGAAGATATTTGTGTTCATCATTTGACAATAATGGCCATTTTTAGTTTCTCATACATTTAGTTTAGTCACTAAACTAAATATATGAGAAACCAGGCATACTATAACTATAACTAAAAATGGCCATTATTGTCAAACTAAAACAACACTAGCATGTATGTGTGTGTATGTGTGTGTATGTTTGTGAAAATTATGATGAACACAAATATTTTCCTATCACTAACAGTGTAGTTCAATTAACGGTAATATTAAGCTTATAGGAAAATAGTTTGTTTAATTTTGGGTCCTATGTTACCCATCCTGACCTTGTTCACATACGTTTTGGGTTTTGACATCCCTACATATCCTATTAATTTTATTGAAAATGTTTTTTATTATTCTTGTAATGATAATAATATTACAAATATTCAAACATGCATGTATATAATTCCACATAGTTATGTACATCTGTTTGAATTCAGATACTGATGAGTGTAGTGATGGAACACACAATTGCTCTCAAATATGTATTAACGCTAATGGAAGCTACACTTGTGAATGTGATCATGGTTATGCACTGGACTTTGATGAGGTTACGTGTAATGGTATGTACAAAATGTGTGTATGCCTATACAGTATAATTATAATGATAACAACTATTCAAACATGCATGTATATAATTCCACATAATTCCACATAATTATGTACATCTGTTTGTATTCAGATACTGATGAGTGTAGTGATGGAACACATAATTGCTCTCAAATATGTATTAACACTAATGGAAGCTACACTTGTGAATGTGATCATGGTTATACACTAGACTTTGATGAGGTTACATGTAATGGTATGTACAAAATGTGTGTATGCCAATACAATATAATTATAATGATAATAATTATTACAAATATTGAAACATGTAATTCCACATAATTGTGTACATCTGCTTGTATTCAGATACTGATGAGTGTAGCGATGGAACACACAATTGCTCTCAAATATGTATTAACACTAATGGAAGCTACACTTGTGAATGTGATCATGGTTATACACTAGACTTTGATGAGGTTACGTG
Source organism: Petrosia ficiformis (assembly GCA_947044365.1). NCBI lineage: Eukaryota > Metazoa > Porifera > Demospongiae > Haplosclerida > Petrosiidae > Petrosia > Petrosia ficiformis. The sequence goes on along the minus strand of OX345636.1, from coordinate 17,367,226 downwards.
TAATGGTATGTACAAAATGTGTGTATGCCTATACAATATAATTATAATGATAACAACTATTCAAACATGCATGTATATAATTCCACATAATTATGTACATCTGTTTGTATTCAGATACTGATGAGTGTAGCGATGGAACACACAATTGCTCTCAAATATGTATTAACGCTAATGGAAGCTACACTTGTGAATGTGATCATGGTTATGCACTAGACTTTGATGAGGTTACATGTAATGGTATGTACAAAATGTGTGTATGCTTACCACTATACAATATACTTATAATGATGATATGTTTTGAACCATGGGTCGAATTGGCTTAACAATGGTTAGTGTGTGTGCCATTGGGAATACATTTTGAGCCAATTAACAAAGAGTTAATGCTGTTAGTGACAATGTAATCATGATTAACTGTGCCACTGGCCCAAAGAGAGAAATGTGCAGTGCCAAAGGTGCGCCATATGAGCTTATGATACGTCTACATATATGGTATACACATATATTTGTACATATATACGTGTATGATTACATTGTCACTAACAGCATTAACTCTTTGTTAATTGGCTCAAAATGTATTCCCAATGGCACACACGCTAACCATTGTTAAGCCAATTCGACCCATGGTTCAAAACGTATGCTTTTGACCACGACATGTTATAGTTAAACTACAGAGTCCACTGGTTATTGGATATACACGAGGTGGTTATTTAATTAGATGCCTTGGCGGAGCCGAGGCTTCTAATTAAATAACCACCTCGTGTATATCCAATAACCAGTGGACTCTGTAGTTTATTTGGTTTGTACTACAGTGCGTGGGTGTATCAAAGGCAACCGACACGTATGCATTACTTACTGTGCATGCGTATGACCTTCACCTCAGTCTGAAACACGTTACAATATACAGAGATGGAGAATATTGTGGCTGCTGGAGAAGAAAGGTCAAAGAAGGAGAACGTCCCGTTAGAACTGGAAGAGCCAGTGAAGAAGAAATGTCGAAAATCACTTTCTCTTAGAAAAAGGAGATTTGGACAGTCAGTTTCAGAAAATTTGTCAGAAGTAACTAAACCAATCATGCCCAAAAATACTAAGAAGAATACTAGCTGGGCCTTGAGAAACTTCAACGATTGGAGATCAGAACGAGAAAGGCACTGCCCACAAGAAGTATGTCACTCAGATCTTTTCAAACGCACTCCGTGAAACATTGAGAGCTGAACTATGTACAAAAAAAATTGAGTTTACCTTTTACATTGTATTTAAACGTATAAAGAAAAAATGCCATGTTTGCCTTTTAATTACCTGATTTGGCATTTAGATGATGGCTTCCAACTGCTCTTATAGTGGTTATGTAACATAAATGCGTGTCAGTACCTTTGATACACCCACGCACTGTACTGCAAAATAGGGATGTGCGATACAACTAAATAAAAGTATTGCGTATCACTGCCAAAAATATCACGATACGATACAGTATCACGATATTTGAAATAATATTAAAACACTTATAAAACGTAAATAAATGTCCTATTTGGATGTATTTGTCAAGAAATGGTAAAAGAAATCAATCAAAGTTATGCACACTAGCTTTTTATAATTACTTTTAGGTATCAAATTAGAGTAATTAGAAAAACCATGTTTACTAAACTGTCCATTCCAGTGTATCGATACACCCAAAAGTTAATATTGTATCACGATATTCAACAAAAATATCGATATTTCGATATATCGATACGTATCACACATCACTACTGCAAAACTATGATACGTTCACCAATGTTTGTGATACATGCCCTGCGGTTTATGGGTATAGACTAGAGCCATGACCAGTTATAGAAAAAACTGGTTAACTGACTAGTTTCATGAAAAAATTAGGTTACCAGTTTAAATTTTAGAATAACTGGTTAATTAAGTGGGTATGTACTCATAATTATTGTAGCCACGTGAACAATAAGGTAGAGAACTTCTTGCCTGGTGGTCGTTCTTCTGTATCCATTTGGAGGTATTTTCGCTTCAAAATAGATAATGGTGGATGGCTACATTTGTAATGGCAGTTAGAAGGTATCCTCTTTGAATGTTCTCACTCTTAGAATTCTACGTTCAGTTTTTGACATGTAAAGGTTTTACCATCAATTAAATTGGTGTTTCCTGCACTAATGAAATGTACAAAGTTATGCACATTAAAATATTAGTTTTTTTAAAATTTTAGAGTGAGCGATTGAAGACAACAGTGCAGTACTCTTAGCACCTGGTGTGCAAAGACAACCAGGCTCCAGACCACACCATTGCTAGGTGGTGGTACTGCTTCATTGCTCACCCTCTCACTGTAGTTTTTTTCTATTTAACAAAAAAATGCAAAGCCAAAATGTCCAAAAAATTCAAATTAAAATTTTTTTGAACAATTGTATTTTTATATAGTTATAGTGTCCTAATATTAAGTATAGATATTATTTTGATGAACATTTTTTATGATTTACTTCCTGACACTCTGGCCACATACATGTAATAGTGATCATAAATGATATTCAAATTAATAATGTAAGCATTATTACGACCACAGCTGCTTCTTTTATTATGATTGTTATCTGTACAGATATTAATGAATGTACTGAAGGTATAGCAGGCTGTAGTGATGGTTGTGAAAACGCCCCTGGATATTTTGAATGCCTTTGCCCAAGTGGTTTCACTTTATTGTATCAAGATAACAAGACATGCATAGGTATAAAAACCATTCAATGACTCATTCTAATGTCTATCTATCTTATCATTCTGTTTTTCCTATTGCTGATATAATGATTTAGAAGTATCATTATATAAACATAATTAGCTATAATAATATATTTAACCTTTAGTATCACATTACATTAACATGCTTAATTTGTTTTCATTTGTTTTGCCACAGATATTGATGAGTGTGCAAATGGAAATGCTGAGTGTAATCATTTGTGTATTAATGAATATGGTTCTTATCACTGTCAGTGTCGTGATGGCTACACACTTGCACTAGATGCACATTCCTGTTTTGGTAAGGCAATTACTAACTTGTACTTTAATTTAATTACATTAGTGATAGGAAGATATTTGTGTTCATCATAATTTTCACAAACATATACACACACACACACACATACATGCTAGTGTTGTTTTAGTTTGACAATAATGTCCACTTTTAGTTATAGTTATAATATGCCTGGTTGAGTGGGTGAATGTGGTTTCCTGTTCATTATTTAATCACACAATCAAATTAACTCATTTTTGTTTTTGCAATGCATTAAGAAACCACAGGGATATATATATATAAAGCCATGGGCTATAAATAAAGCCACAGTGATATAACTGATTTAAAGCACTGGTGGTTCCTTTGAATCACGCACTCAACATTGTACAACACTACTTAATTGTTAAATGTGAAGAACCATACATTGTTTACTTCAAAAACATTATCTTAATTAACAGATCTTATCGAGTGTGTTGATATGAATGGAAATTGTACTCACAATTGTGTTAACGCTGAAGGAAGTTACTATTGTACTTGTGATAATGGATATGAACTAAGTGATGATAAGCATACATGTGAAGGTAATGTGGTGTGAAAATATTTATATGTGTGTAAATAGTACATGTTATTATGAGTATAATGATAAGAGTTTATGAGTAATGACACCATAAAGGAGCATCAAACTAAAATAATTTTAAAGACACCAGTCCTTTTGTTTTGCATGTAAACTATACCATGTGCATACCACATGCCTTGCATAAGCTCCTTGGATTGGTTTATACCACTAATTATTATTGTACAGTTATGTATTAATTTTCACTAGTCTGTTACTTCACATGTATAGCAATCACACACACTAGCAAACAAATATAATCATGTACTTATTTTCAGATATTGATGAGTGTAGTGAAGGAATAGTGATGATTGATGGATCAGGTGGAGGTGTTGGAAGTGATGATTTACGGTGTGAACAGCATTGTGACAACACAGCAGGAGGATATAATTGTAGTTGTAATTCTGGTTATTCTCTGGATGACAACAATCAGACATGTTCAGGTAAACTATTATAACAAATAATAAATATTATTAATTTTTATATAACAAATTTTATAACTATATATATATTACTCATAATTAATAATAATAGTTGGTATATTGAAAGTAATAACTCTACTATTACAGTTATTATGTACGAATAATAATTATAATATATACATGTATATATAATTATATATATATATATATATATATATATATATATATATATATATATATATATATATATATATATATATATACATGTATATACATGTATATATACACATGTATATATACATACGGATACACATATACATGTCAGAGTTTTTTAATTGTTTTGAACCATGGGCCAAATTGACTCAAAAATGGTTAGTGTGTGCACCATTGGAAATACATCTAGAGCCAAGTAAAAAAGAGTCAATGCTGTTAGTGACAGTGTAATCATGATTAACTGTGCCACTGGCCCAAAGAGAAAAATGTGCAGTGCCAAATAAGAAGCTCTTTGGGCCAATGGTGCGCCATATGAGCTTATGATACGTGTACATATAAACGTGTACATATATACGTGTACATATGTACGTGTATATATATATATATATATATACATGTATATATGTACATATTGTATAAGTATATGCTTTTGACCATGACATAACTATGATACGTTCACCACTGTTTGTGATACATGCCCTGCGGTTTATGGGTGTAAACTAGAGCAGTGACCAGTTATAGAAAAAACTGGTTAACTGATTGGTTTCATGAAAAAATGAGGTTACCAGTTTAAATTTTAGAATAACTGGTTAATTAAGTGGGTATGTACTCATAATTATTGTAGCCACGTGAACAATAAGGAAGAGAACTTCTTGCCTGGTGGTTGTTCTTCTGTATCCATTTGGAGGTATTTTCGCTTCAAAACAGATAACGGTGGATGGTTACATAAAAGAGAAAGTTGCTCACCACCATGAGCAACTTTGTGGCTGTTTTCTGACTGTTTGTTGAGAAACTGATAGAAGTAAGGACACCATGTTAGTGGTGTAGAGTACAGTAGAAGTTTGCTTGACTATTTCAGTGTGATCTTTGTGAAATGATCCATAAATAGATTGATTTATTAACTGCATTTAGTAATCATCTGGCATCTAGAGACAGATTATCATCAGAGAGTACACAGGCAAGATCGTGTATGCCATTTATGTATGTTCAAATTCTACGTCCAGTTCGTGACATGAAATATTGTTCCATCACTATGTACATGTAGCAGTCGTTAGAAGGTATAATATTCTAGAAATCTTCATCAATTTTTTGACATGAAATGTGTATGTTCCATCACATCACGTATCCTCTTTGAATGTTGTCACTGCTTCTAGAATTCCATGTTCAGTTCTCGACATGAAATGTGTCCGATTACATTTGTAATGGCAGTTAGAAGGTATCCTCTTTGAATGTTCTCACTCTTAGAATTCTACGTCCAGTTTTTGTCATGAAAAGGTTAATTAAATTTGTGTTTCCTGCACAAGTGGTTTCACTTTGTCGTATCAAGATAACAAGACATGCATGGGAAAATATGAAGAAAAAAACATTCATTAACTCATTCTAATGTCTATCTATCTTATCATTCTGTTTTTCGTATTGCTGATATGACATAAAGTATGATTTAGAAGTATCATTATGTAAACATAATTAGCTATAATAATATATTTAACCTTTTGTATCACATTACATTAACATGCTTAATTTGTTTTCATTTGTTTTGCCACAGATATTGATGAGTGTGCAAATGGAAATGCTGAATGCAATCATTTGTGTGTTAATGAATATGGTTCTTATAACTGTCAGTGTCGTGATGGCTACACACTTGCACTAGATGCACATTCCTGTATTGGTAAAGCTAGTACATGTACTTTAATTTAATTACATTAGTGATAGGAAGATATTTGTGTTCATCATAATTTTCACAAACATATACACACACACACACACATACATACATGCTAGTGTTGTTTTAGTTTGACAATAATGTCCACTTTTAGTTATAGTTATAATATGCCTGGTTTCTTAAACATTTAGTTTAGTTGTAGTTCAAATAATGGTAATATTAGGCTTATATGGAAATGGTTTGTTTAATTTTGAGTCCTGTGTTAGCCTACCAACCTTGTTTGCATGCTTTTTGGGTTTTGATGTCTTCTTTCATTTTCATTTAAAATGTTTTTTATTATTGTTTATATATATATACTTGTGTATATAATTATGTTATAACACTTCTGTATCTAATTTACAGTAACTGACCATAGTGGCCACTGGGGCTATAAATCAGATACAGCCCCTCCCAGAGGTCGTATGAACTGATTTGTGGGTGAATGTGTTGATATGAAGGAGAAAGTTGCTCACGCTGGTGAAACGAAGAACATTTAATTAACATTAATTTCCATAGATGATAGCCAGTTAACTGGTTAACTGTCAGTTATTGATGAACCATGCAGTAACTGGTTATGCTTATTGCCTCACAGCTCTAGTGTAAACAATATTTATACGAAGGGTTGAGAGCCAGTGTGGTCTCACCAAAAATTGACTACTGGAAATTGTCCATATTCCACAAAAATGGATTAAAAATTGGATATACCCCACTATGAAATAGGTAATGTTTTTGATTTCTTAAATTTTTCCCAGCTCCTGAAACTGATTTTTATGGTGTTAACCTGGGTATATTACTGTTTTGTGAGTTAGACCACTCTGGCTCTCAACCCTTCAATTATTATAGTATAGCCAAAAGCTTTGAAGTTCAGGAAATATATTAGCTACATGTGCAATATCAGGCTTAATATCACCTCTGTCAGGAATTACAACCTTATGAAATTGAAAGGGTTATCATAATTATTATTATTATTATTATTATGAATTTGAACTAAGGCCGAGTTGACCCATAAATAGTGATTTATACAATAATTACAACAACAAAAAATAAGTGTTTATATAACATGATAAGGCAAACATGATGTCTACTGAGGAAGAGCAAAACAAGTTCCAACACTTCTAAATCGTAAAATTTTGATTTATCCAATAATGATAAGGTTGGCGAACTTATAGAGGAGAACAATATGTGCTCGTGATTCACAAATAGAGTACAACTAGACTATTTTCTGCTACAAAATAGTGCCACTGCAATTATATAAGGAACATTCTGTTAAGATGATACTATCAATATAAACAGAAGTATCACATTAGTGGTTACACCAAGCAATGTGTATATTGCACAGTATATACAAAATTTTATTTAATTTGATTTTTATAATGGAAACTACTTTTTCATAACATGTATTATCTTCCTCACATACACACTTTCAACCATACCATTTTGTTACATTTTCAGCTGCAGCAGTTACTTCTGAATCAGCTTCTGTAACACTAATAGTGACCAAGGTATGATATTAGTTTATTGCATGCATGAATGAAAGTAATAAGTCATGTTAAGCTTTCAATCACCAACATAAGTTATTCAACTTAGCAATCTGAACAAACGTTTTTCACTTAGATAATTCCTTCAATTGTAGCTGCTTTCCTAATGGGTAAGTCAATCATTTCGTATGTTCTGTTTAATCCAACATAGATTTATGATCTAAACAATAATTATTACTCTTTCATACATGAAATTAAAAGTGTGCCATTTACTAAATATTAATTTAGATACCGCATATATATTTTTATCAGAGACTGTTCTTGTAAACCAGACTTTAATACATCATTAAAAATTATTTCATAGTGTCATTCCTCCTATTTATTATTTAAGTGTGTTAGTGCATGCATTAAGACTACACTTTGTGAGAAAATAATGAAATTTGCAAACAATCAAAATGATCAAACATGCAATAGGAATTATGGCATAGCATAAGCAACAATGATCCATAACTGTACAGATAATGAAACCTGACATATACCATATACATGGAAATATTAGTTCTCACCTTCCACTGCTAAGTACTTTCAGTAATAAATGGAACAGCTGTGTGTTGTTTATGCGTAAAATTCATGTGCTCAGTCAGGCCCATATAATGTAATTTAATAGCTAAATTGTCAAAAATTTAATACTATCAATATTTCCACGTATATTGGTATATGGAATACTACAATTATTCACACATACAATATGAAATGTACTACCATGGTATATCAGTAGCCTTGATCATACTGGTGATTATAATTGTGGTGACGATTTGGAAAAGAAAACAGAAAAGAAGAATGGTATTTATAGAGCAAATACAACTCCATGACTATGATAAACAGCCTCCCCCAGAATACATGAACAATGACATGAAAGGTAAACTTGGAGACGACCCATTTTTGAAAGTCTCACAGGATCCAATATATGAATCGTTAGAGCAACTTCCTCATAATGAGAATAGTAATCAGGGAAGTGATGGTTACTATATGAATGTGCCAATGAATGTTTACGAAATCGTTGGAGATTTTGAAGAAATAGCTAATGAAAATGGGAGGATGAAGGTGGGAACCATGCAGTGAATATATTTGAAATTGTGTGATACTTAATTAATGATCACAACTACATAATTTAAACATATATACTCGTTTTTTTTATTTTGTTATACAGTAGAAGTCAGGTTGTGTACTATATGTGTTGTACTATTATACATACTGTAAAGTACATGATTGTAGTTTTATACATTGACAAGAGAAATACTGTTATTATGGAAGTTTCTGCTTGCTACTATAAATAGAAAACATTCTCTAGTATAATTATATAGAAAACTGCACCCTACCATTAAAGCTAAACTACCACTTGAGAGGGTGTTGAAATCAATCCATTAAATCACAGTTTTATTGTTGAACATTATAATACTATACATGTAATATACATGTAATGATAATGATGACTAGAAACAGACTTGTACTTAATATAAAGAAAACAACAATAGCTAGCTAGTATGGTCAAATCAACCGATAAAACAAATGAAAGAAGCCAAACATTTAGGTGTGAAAGTCAATGACTTAACAGGGGATCACACGTGAATTCCTGCTAGCTTTGAAATGAGTTGTAAGTTACAGATGTACTACCACAATCAACACTAACAGTTGTATCTAATTATTACCTATACCTTAGTTTGATTACTGTGACTTTATATGGACTCCTCCTATATGAAAGGTAAATTGAAAAGAACCCAAACATTCGCTGCCGGAATGATTTCAAAATGTGATAAACTGAGCAGTGCAGCACCTCTCTATGGCATGCTGTATTTAAAACATGGAAAGAATGGCGCAAACATCTTGCAGCTATTGTTTCAAGCTACTAATGATCTAGCACCTCCTTATATTCAAAATGTGTACAAATAAATTGAAGACTTGTTGCAATATGCCTTATACTCATGTTTACTACATTATATGAATTACAAAGCCCATGAATAATCAAATAGAAAGTACATAAATATTTCTTTCATACTTTGAAAAAGGAAATCTATATTTTACATATCAATCAAAGCTTTGAAAATGTATTATTTGTGAGGTGTGTGATTATATGCTATGCTGAAAAAAGAACTTCATGTCATTCTTTTGGACATATTATACACAGTGATACTTTGATATGACAGTGCAGTTGTCTTTAAATGCTTCAATATGCAAGGCCATCTATGTATATATTATTATTAATTATATATAATTATTATTATTATAAATGGTTCCATAATTATGTTTACATTTAACATGCATAGTAACTATGTGATTATTACCTTTGGGAAGATACATGCCCATATAACACCTGCATGCGGACTTAATGATTTTACAGCTTATTTAAAAGAATGCCAGTCTCCAGCTTCAAGTGTTTAATGTGGATAAGTAGGCTAAGTGTTTGTTATTAGTCTGTCTCCTCCCTAGCTGCCGCCATCACTTGTAAATACTTCCCTTTGAATTCTTATTTATTGCATTCTATTGACAAATTTATTTTATATGCGAGAGACCAGCTGATGTTCTGTCTTGTGAATCAGAATAATTATATAATTATAATAATAATGATTCGCTTTGTGTTTTAAGGTGGTACTAGGGAGTGGGTGGATGCGACTCCAATCAGTTTCAAAATAGAATATAATATAATATGACTCTAACCTGGTGTAATAGCAACCTTCAAATCTTCCGATCAGCTTTATATTGTCCTGTAATTGAAGAAATATTGTTAAAATTGCCATTTTTCCAATTAACATAAGTACAAAACCACAAAAGCCACGCCCACCATACATGGCGTGCACCAAGTACAATGTATTTCCAGAAAAGTTACGAAGCCGTTTTCTGCAAATTCATTTTACTTTTAAAGTTACAAGAGGCTGAAGAAAGCTGAATTCTGTAGCTTTTCACTGAAACCATAAAATTTACCTTTCTAGACACTACCAAACTCCGATCTTTCTCAGAGAGCAACTACAGTTACCCAGCCATTGTTAACCACCCACCGCCCCCTCCACCAACCGTGGGCCGTGTTTAGCTTTGTTTCTGAAAATAAACTATCAGTCAAAACATTTAGGCCCAATAATTATACCCCCGGGTGAGTGTGGCTTCCAAAAAATACAGAATGGAACCAGATTGTATGCAGCAAGAAGCTTGCAAGACTAGAAACTGATTGGAGTAGCATCCGCCCACGGAAAAGACTACAACCTTAATAACTATTGAACTATAATTAAAACTTCAGATATGGTGAATATAAATGGTTCCATAATTATGTTTACATTTAAATGTAAGTATTGAGTATACTGATGACCAGTAGAAAGTTCCAGTTTTAATTATGTTATTAGGTTAAATGACACATAAATAGGCATACACATTGAAGTGGTATACATGTAGAAATATGGTACTTTGCACTTCATTGTTAGAGGAAGTAGATATACACATTGACGTCCAATGAGAGGTATTAGCTGTTACATTTTAGATCAGGTGAGGAGATAATATCATTACATACAAAGTCCAGGATGTAGATCTTTTAATATCAGAGATAATTATAATTATGTTTTCTGGCTGTTTGTTGAGAAACTGACAGAAGTAAGAACACCATATTAGTGGTGTAGAGTACAGTGGAAGTTTGCTTGACTATTTCAGTGTGAATCTTTGTGAATTGAGTCATGAATAGATTGATTCATTAACTGCATTTAGCAATCATCTGACATCTAGAGACAGATTACCAGAGAGTACACAGTCAAGGTCTTGTATGCCATTTATGTATGTTCAAATTCTACATCCAGTTCCTGACATGAAATGTTGTTCCACCACTATGTACATGTAGTGGTAGTTACAAGGTATAATATTCATTTTCAGATCTTCTTTGAACGTTCTCACTCCTAGAATTCCATTCCAGTTCCCAACATGAAATGTGTTCGATCACATTTGTAACGGCAGTTAGAAGGTATCCTCTTTGAATGTTCTCACTCCTAGAATTCTACGTCCAGTTCTTGACATGAAAACGTTTTACCATCAAATATATTTGTGATGCCTGCACTAATGAAATGTTCAAAGTTATGCACATCAAAATATTAGTATTTTTAATTTTAGAGTGAATGATTGAGGACAATGCAGTACTCTTAGTATCTGGTGTGCAAAGACAACCAGGCTCTAGACCACACCATTGCTAGGTGGTGGTACTGCTTCATGCCCCCCCCCCCCCCCTTCCCAATTATAATCACATTTGGTACACTGGACAACATCCCTACAGTTCGCAACACCATATAATATAAATAACACTATTATGTAGAATACAATGTCATGTCTTAAGTGTTCAGTTACAGGATTCTGCACATAATACCCTGTCATATTTGTATGTAGTGATAGCATGTACTTACATGTCAACAAGACTGTAGATATGGAATACACTAAGTACATGTACATAGATGTCATCAACAAGATTGTAGATGTGTAACACACGTGTCGTAAAGTTGAAGTATCAAGTTTCAAGATTGTACACATATAATACATGTAATGACATGTACATGCATGTTGTAAAACTAAAGTATTTAGTTCCACACATAATACCCTGTTATTTGTATGTATAGTGATGACATATATATACGTGTTGTAAAATTAATGTGTTATTGAGTTCCTATCATAATACCCTGTCATTTATAAGTGTATAATGATGACATGAAGATGGGAAGTGCAGCCAAGATGCCAAGTTAATTAGCTCAAGTGAATGAAGCCCAAGACATGATGAGCCCAAGATCTCAAGACGCGAAATACAGATAAGATGCCATGTAGCCCAAGACATGAAGATGCGAACAAGATGCTATGTAGACCAAGACCTGAAGATGCGACATGTACCCAAGATGCATGCCGTGTATATAGTCTAAGACCTGAAGATGGGAAGTGTAGCCAAGATGCCATATAGTCTAAGAACTGAAGATGGGAAGTGTAGCCAAGATTCCAAGTTAGCCCAACTGATGAAGCCCAAGACGTGGTTAGACCAAGATCTGAACATGCGAAATGTAGGCAAGATGCCATGTAGCTCAAGACATGAAGGTGTGAAGAGTAGCCAAGATGCCATGTAGGCCAAGATCTGAAGTACTTATTTGTAGTCATGATGCCATGTAGCCCAAGTCCTGAAGATGCGAAGTGTAGTCAAGATGCTATGTTGCTAAAGACCTGAAGATGTGAATTGTAGTCAAGATGCTATGTTAGCCCAAGTGTACATCATGAATGTGTGAAGGCATGTCGATCGATTACTGTGGTGTTGTACCAATCAATTCTGTGGTTGGTAGAGATTACATGCTCAGCTAAGGCACTATTGTTTACATCAAATGTACAGACAGCTCTTTGATGTTCTTTCACATGTTGTGCAAGAGTTCTTCCTGTCTGCCTGATGTACAACTTTGAACAATCAGAACAAGGAATCTTGTAAACAACTCCAGGTCAGTCTGAAAAATGTCCGGATGTTTAAGGGTTGTATACCCTTCGGAAAGCAGTGCAAGTATCATCAACATATCTCTTCCAGAACCGTAAAGGAGTCCTGAAGGTTGAAAGAGCTCTTTGTTCCATATCTTCCATCACTAGGTTGGCGATTGTGACAGACACTGGAGCGCCCATAGCTTTCATGGACCTGCTGGTAGACAACATTCTGGAATTGCAGATACGTCGCATTCAAACACAAATCAAGTAAAGAAACGTTCTCTGAGTCAAGGTATGTGCATTCAACTAAGGTTTCATCATGTTCTAATTGGTCTCTAACCACCTTCAGAGCAAGATCAATAGGTACACTTGTAAACAGAGACACCACATCAAAAGATATCAATACTTCATCATCCTCTAGTTCTTGGTTAATGATGAACTGAGCAAACTAACAGGAGTTACAGACATATGACAATGTTTTACCAACGAATGGAGAGAGGAGACTGGAGAGATGTTTTGATAACTGATAGGTAGGAGATGTGCAAAAGGAGACAATGGTACGAAGAGGGACATATTGCTTGTGAATTTTGTTTGGTAGACCATAAATTCTGGGAGTCAATTAAGATGAATTCCTAAGCCAATGGCATAATCGATCTGGGATTTGACCAGAGCAGTTTAAACCTAACAGTGTTGAATTCATCTTCCTTTTCAGGGCGGTCGAAGGCTTAATTGAAAATGATCACTGAAGACTGGCTACAATAGTATAAACCCCAAGCAGCTAAATGTGTTTGATAATAACAAAGCAATATCAAAACGAACTCGTTTTCTCAAATACAAACATATGTATCAGACTGAGTTGGAGTTCTGGTGCTCTAGACCTTTGGAGCACTGGAATTAGCCTAAGGGTCACGGTTCAGCTTCTTGTAAGTGGTGGTGTCATTCAACATTTCAGAGAGTTCCCAGTTATAATCATCTCTATTCATGATTACAGTAGCACGTCTTTTTGTCAGATAGCAAGACAGTATTCGTTTGAAGTTTTTTTTTTAGGGCTCTAGTTTCCAGGGGAGTTAAGTTGGGATTGTGTCCTACAGGACGGTTTAAAATTACAACTATCCGATTTATTGCATGAACTACACTTAAGGAATCGGCCTGAAGACTTCAAAGCTTTCTCAACATCAGCAATCACCATGGGAGTTGACAATGAATGAGGTGTCACAGCATAGTTCAAACCTAAATAGCACAGATAAATTCAAGCTTCTTTTTCTATCTGTCCTTACATCTGCTTTTTTCTTTCTCCTGTACATTGTTACAATATGCAGTGAAAACAAGGAAGTGTGATAGATGAAGCACAAACTCCAATTGCCGGAAAATGAGGTCTTGACCAAGAAACTTGAAGGCACAGTCTTGTGCAATTCTGTAACCCAAGCTGTCCTGACTGGTGGTTTTATCTGGACATGTGATGGTAGAATATGATATCGACGACATCTTTGCTCAAGATAATATGTTCATTAATGCTGGAAGTTTTCTTGAGAGTCTTTATGTAGATACGTAGTAGCTGGAGTATCTGTAATCCATATGTGCACTTAACAATATTGAATGATTGATTGGGTAGTGTAATATCCATTGTTCTGTGTTTGCTTTCACCAATCAATAATAATATTGTTTTTATAATAACTAAACGTTACGGTAGTTATACAACTACCTTCGTCAGTGGTATAATTATAATTATAAAAAACATTCTACTATTTATACTACATTAGACTGTGCAAGATACTAAGGAGCATGCATGATGTTGTAGAGGTCACACGCACTGTTCTGTGTCACATGCATTTGGTTGTGTGTGACTGGATTGCAGTGTCAGATAGACATCAGACAGTAGTCCTTTTTCTCTATTCATAGCATCTTCCTCTTTGTGTATGTGCCAAGACTTCATTGTACATCAAGGATGTGTGAAAGCATGTCGATCAATTACTGTGGTGTTGTACCTGTAGTGGTGGGGTCTCACCACGTAACAGAATATTATTGACAGAGTTAAAGAGAGTTTAGAACTGTATTCAACAACCACATGGCTAAGAATTACACAACTTAAATAGAATATAGCAAACAAAAGAACAACTAACAAATGTAAGGCACTGTCTAACAAAAAGGTATAAGGTACAGATGATAAGATCTAGTTAACACATATGAGTACAATTATGAGGTCTGTAAGGTAAGTTAACACTTAGAGTCCAATGATGAGGTCTATAAGTTGGCCTCATTACATACCAATCGGTTCATAGAGATTACATGCTCAGCTAAGGCACTATTGTTTACATTAAATGTGCGGACAACTCTTTAAATGTTCTTTCACACGTTGTGCAAAAGTCTTCCTGTCTGCCCAATGTATTGTCTGAAAGTCCTGGTCGGTCTGAAAAATGTCTGGATGTTTTAGGGTTGTAGTACCAATGAATGAGCAGACGAAACAGATTCACAATCAATAATCCATAACATTTATCTCATTTCATTGTATGGTATACTGCTCTCAAGTGTGTCACTATGGTGATTGTACTGCTTTATATTGATTTAAACTTTCTCTTCAAGAAACATTGTCACAACATAACAGTTTATATAAAAGTTATAGTAATAGAATTAAATGATGGTAAAAAATGCAACATGTAACTGAATCTCATGGACTTTGTAACTAATTAACATTAAGAGTAACATCATTATATATTTGTTATATGATTCAGTTAAAATACTGCATGCAGTTGTGTACATTAAGTTGACAAATTATATTTTGTCCTAATAATTATGCAGCAGTTTCCTAGCAAACAAAGTGCACTGCATGAGATGTGCCTTAAGCTTGAACCTTTGACTTCATTTCACTACTACTATGTGTACTTCACAATACTTTGTATAGACAGAGATAATATTTTTTTCTGGTTTTTGCAATCTTTTTTGAATTACCTTTTTATGTTTACGTATATCAACAATTACGTCACACTCCTTTGCATCAACAGCAATGGCTAATATACGAACTGTTACTATATGCATTATAATAGGACAGACTTTTTCCACATTTTTGGAATTCAATGTTCAAATTTTTAATTTCTTTTTAAATATTCAATATACTAGAATTGTCAGCCTAAAAAAATTATGTTAATGTGGTTGTTTACAGATGTTAACAAATGTGGTGAAGGAATAGTAGTCTTCAGTGACCTAGGATCAGAACATGTATCTGGATCTGGATCAGAAAATAGAGAAGATGAGGGTGGAACCCAGTGAATTACGTGATACTTAATATATACAACTCCAGAATGTTATCATTCAAACTCTTTTTTTTAATAATCAATGTTTTGTTACACAGTATAAGTCAGGTTGTGTATTACATGTGATGTAGCATCATACACAGTGTAAAGAACAGTTTTATAAATTGACATGGAATATTTTACTTTTAAACATGGAGGGAGCGAGAAAGAGGAGGAGGAGGAGGGTGGAGGCACATGCATGGGGACGACAGTGGCAGAGACACTTGGAGACTTGAGCTCACCACTCACTTTATAATGCAGAAACCCCTCATTATTGTAACCATGTACATTGTCGACACACTGTACTCACATTGCATAAGAATTTAAATAGACCTTTGGGGGAATTACTTTTAGGCCTCCACGCTTCACATGGGAGGGGTTACATCCCCTACTGCAGACTAGGCCCTCCACCTAGTGGCTGCAATCTTTGTCAGTACCCTCACTTTGAACATGCTGTCTCTGCCCCCAGTCTAATACTGTTATTGCTTGTGTTTCTGCATATACATTATATAATATATTATATGTACTTCACAATAGGTTGGGTCTGGCTGCAAGATACTGGCAGTATGCGTAGTAGCTGTAGCTGTACATTGGAAGTTGAGTTTAAAAACATAGAGTAATAAATAGTTTCATCACCATACCCTTTATGACAATTTTTTAAAAACGTTTTGATTTCAGTTCAAACACAACCAGTACTTTTTTCATCCATGCATTTAGTTTATCATTACGTTCTAAATTAATGTGTAACACTGTTGGAGTATTTTGGTCTACCACAAAGTATAATATAATGGTAACACGTGATCGTAAAAATAGTGGGTCTCCCTTTCGCTCCACCCACGCATGTGATTGCATTCCCCACTGAGTATAAAATTTCCGGTTTAGTATTCTATAACTTCAGTTTACTGCAGCAGTCTGCAGCGAAGATGGGACGTTCTGCAAAACTTGCAGTTATTGTCTTCTTTATTTTATCTCTTTGTTATAGTCATGCTACTCATGAATCTGGGTGAGATGAAGATAATGTTGTGTATAATTAATAATTTAAATTATATAATTATAATTACATTATTTTTTAGACCCCACAGACTAGTAATTATTGCTTTTCTCATAATAACAAGTGCACTTGCAATGCACATAAAATTTCTATGCAAGTGAAATTAGCTACATGCACTATTTTGAACCTCTACATGGTTTTTTTTCCTATTTACCCAGTGAACTATAAGTCTAACGATTATTACTTATATCACAAATTCTTTGTGTTTTTGTATACGCTCCAAAATATTTTTATATATAATTATATTATTAATATTATATCATTTTTATGTTTCAGAGTTTGTTATTCTGCTCAAGCTTACACTACCTCATGGCAAGCCAATACAGTTTCAGTGTACTACTATCCACACTACTACTATTACAGCTGTGGATGGTTTGGGTGGACCAGATGCTCTGGATCTAGTTACAGGTAGAAGACAGTGATTTGTTTGAATGCACATTATTGCATAACGTGCATTCCAAAATTTTAGTGTGTTTGTGTATTGATTTAGCATTATTATAAAACCTGCATGCATGTATTTTACATTCACCATGATTTTTTTTAGAGTTGGATATCGACTAACTCCAGTAACACGTTATGGTATAGCCTATAAATCTAACAGTTACTGTTGTTCTGGCTATGTGAGTGGCCCTGGATCTAGTTGCATACGTAAGTTTCTCGATATCATAAAGCTATTAATAGTTGCAAAAATTATTATTACAACATTCAAATGGGATAGTATATATATATATAACTTATTGTAACAGTGAATTATAATAACTATCTGACCTCAATGATGTGATTGGTAAGCAAAAATAGCGATAACAGTATTTCAATACTTAATATTAATTAAAATAATGTAGTTTGTAATTATGCAATAAGTCATCAGATATTTTTTCATGAGAAAAACTACTGAAAATAGTATGTGAGGGTAGTAGCTTAATACTAAACTGATTGGAAAATCAGCTAAAGTTTATGGTGTGAAATAATAGTAGTGAAAGTTTGTTAATGTTAATCTCATTATATAGCTAACTGTCCTCAAGGATGTCAATATGGTGAATGTACTGATCCAAACACTTGTACCTGTCAGCCTGGGTGGACTGGAGATTCTTGTAATATTGGTAAGATTTCTTTTAATTATATTGAATATAATCAATGTAATGCTATACAGAACTCTCATCACTGTGATAAAACTACATAATTATAATAATTAGCAAAAATCATTTGTGTTATAGATATAAGTATGCACAAATGTATTGCTTAAAATTGCTACAGTGCAAAAATAAAATTATTGTTAAAATAACAAATTTATTGGTTTTAGTACAGTTGCAAGGAATAATTACCCTCGCCGCGTAGCGTAGGCGGAAGGGTACGGTAATCGTTTTGTCTGTGTGTCTGTGTCTGTTAGCAATTTTTCTTGAAAAATAAAAACATTGACATTTCAAAAGGGGTACTGGTAGACTTCAAATTATACAAGGAAAAAAATAACGTAGGAATTCTTCTAAAACCTTTAGGTTCTAAAGTTATGACAATTTTTATAACTCACAGTTATTGTTTCACCACTTTAAGATGAAACGAGGGCAATATCGAGACTAAATATGGACACACAAAACACAAGTGATCCACTTGCATGGCTGTTGCTAGGCAAGAAACGCTTCAAACCAAAAACAATCGATGTTACTACATCACCACTGATGCAAGAGAGCTACCTAGCTCCACCTACAGGTATGACGTACGTACGTACGTACGTGCGTGCAGCGTCATGTACTAAACACGTGATCGAGGTGATTCAATACGTTTTCACACGTTGGAGGTAAACTTGAGAACTTCCTCATTGTTTTTCGAAGGAAAACAGAGAATAACATGTAAGATATATATATATAAATTACACATTTCTTTCATTGATATTCTTACTTTGTCTTTAAACAGTTTTAAATTCAGTACTCTTGTATTTTGACGGCGTTGACAGCACTGAAACCCACTTCATTCATAAAAAGCACTTCTTCATTTGTTTTCAAAATGGTTCTTGTAGCTTAGTTGTTTTAAGTTGAAATCTAACTGACGAAATTCACGTTATCCCATTGTATTAGTAAATGTATAGTTTTTAAAATTACTTTTATTCTGTGTATATTACACATAGATATCAAGAACCTCAGCTCTAATATATAACTTTACTTTAATAGCAACATAATATCTATTATGATGTACATATTATACAATATTATCACATCTAGTTTTGATACACATAATTATTTACAATTACTTACAATTATTTTCGTTTAAACTTCATACATCACAATATAGTTAAAAGCCTTTTCACGTTACTACTTAACCACGTAGGCGAGGGTCCCGTCCTGACAGCGCTTGTTTAATTTGTACTTTAATTGGTCGTGTAGGTTGTTATGGATATATATACTGTAGTTATAATCGAATAATTGTAATCTCAATATTCTAATAGATGTACAAAGTAGAACTTTCTTTGTGCATCTAATGTGAGATATTAGGCATGATAATTGATTATAATAGGTACATATATCTCTTACGTATTTTAATATAATTAGACCAAAGTAGCTATGATGTTAGATGTATATATCCTGAACAACCAGCTAATTGTTAACTCCTTGCAACTGTACTAACCAACATATTTGTTATTTTAACAATTCTATTTTACAGTGTATCACTCTTAATATTCACTGTTAAAAATTAAAGGAACATGGATCTGCATTTGTGTAATATATGTGACCATGTCGCATTTGATTAAATAGCTTTCTCCAGTTTGTGTTCAATTTACCACATAGCTATTATTACTATCAGTATGGCAATAGCAACTAAGTGACAGATAAGCCGCTCAAACGTATTGCTTAGAATCGTATGGCTTGATAATTATTTAATATTTCACTGTGTACACTGTAAAAAATTGTTTTGGTTATATCAATTGCATGTTTGTTATATAATATATATATACAATGCTGCATTTTCCATTAGGAACATAATAATCATGTTCATATATATCATGTTTATATATATCATGTTTACATATATATATATATATATATATATATATATATATATATATATATATAATGTTACTAAGGTAAATTTCTACTAAACACGGTAATGATAATGGCATGGCAGAATTTATAATTATTACAAGAGAATACAATAGATAAAGAAGCATTTATACTTAGCATTTTTACATTTCAACTATATATTGAAATTGAAAAGACTTAGTTCTATATGTATATGTTACTAGTTACAACACCTCTTGGAGGGCTGTATCTGATTTGACCATGGCAAGGTTAGCCTTCCAAGAGGTATTATCTAATGAATTGTATAATGTTAAGTGGGTGAATTTGGTATATATGTTGCTTCATTACTTAACTGCACAATCACAACACATTACTTACATTTTGGTTTTGTGTATAGAGCACAGTAAAAAAATAAAAATGAATCAGAGTAAATATAAATGTAGTCATACAACTAATACACATTCTCAACATCATATAATTACACATCATTATTAAACTGGAAAACCATACATTGTTTACTTAAAAACGTTATCTTAATTAACAGATCAAATTGAGTGCGTTGATATGAATGGAAATTGTACTCACAATTGTGTTAACACTGAAGGAAGTTACTATTGTAGTTGTGATAATGGATATGAACTGAGTGATGATAAGCATACATGTGAAGGTAATGTGGTGTGAAAATATATCTATGTGTGTAAATAGTACATGTTATTATGAGTATAATGGTAAGTAATGAAGCCATAAGGAACATCAAACCGGAATAATTCCCAAGATAATGCATATAAACTAAATCACATCACACCATGTTTATAATTAATAGACAGTTAGACACTAAGCTCATACATTATTGTAGATTCGGTTACACCATTATAATTATTATACAGTTATGTATTGATTTGCACCTGACTCTTAGCTTCTTTTGTATAATGATGCAGCTTTATCATGAACAAATATATAATTCTGTGTTTATTTTCAGATATTGATGAATGTAGTGAAGGAATAGTGATGATTGGTGGATCAGGTGGAGGGACTGGAAGTGGTGGTTTATGGTGTGAACAGCGTTGTGATAACACAGCAGGAGGATATGATTGTGTTTGTAATCCTGGTTATTCTCTGGATGACAACAGTCAGACATGTTCAGGTTCATTATTACAACAAATAATAATCAAGTTTAGTTAGTCTATAAGCTAGCTATACCTGCTTGTGGTTTATGTGGATATACTCTCTGCCCTACAGGCCTTGGGTTATATAATTATAATTATATATATATACACATGCATCTCCTCTACAGTTGACGGTATATCTTGTATATACACCTCCTAACCATAGTTTATATATGGATGTGCATACATACTATAAATATTATATATATATATATATATATATATATATATATATATATATATATATATATATATATATATATATATATATATATATATATATATACATAATATATAATATGCAAATTTTTAATATAGATGCAATTATATAATATAAATGTACATAATTATTATGTATGTATATGGTACAGTACAACTATCTGTGCTGAGGCAAAACCAATTAGAGTACAGAGTCGTGTTTGCTGTACTCTAATAAAATAAATAAAGAATAAATTTTTAAATGAAAGTATGTATATCAAACTGAAAAAGCACAGGAACAAGATTGGGATGGTACCTTAGCAAAACCACTTCTACATGACAAACCTACATAACTATATTATATATATACATCAAAATAACAAGCAAAACACAAAGAAGCTACATGTATAATATAATTATTATCAGAGAGTACGGTAGTACTCTCTATGTAGGGATGGCACGGAAAAAAAATGGCCGCCTATACATTTCAATTGCAAGTGATGAGCTGAAATCTCTGCTAAAATTATAGAACAAGTCTTAATACACACATATTTTTTGATATCTAGTGTTCTAGACAGCTAGAGATCATCTTTAAAGTAGAGAACCGGCAGGTGGCAAAACTGGCAAAATGTTCATCATATACTTATTATTATTATTTTCCAGACAAATCATTTTTTTGTTTGTTGAAATATCACAATGATTCTAGCACCATTCCAGTCGCATGTATAGTAAAATTCTGGTCTACAAGTATTGAGATGATATCTACAGATACTATGAAAAAAGACAGTCTCAACGACTACAGAGATTTTATCTCGAATTGGACGCCATTTTCCTAAGAGGACTTTAATTACGCATGTGCATTCGTGTACTGGGAACATGGAAGCTAAAAAGGTAGAAGTCGAGCTTGTTGCATTGGAATCATAAGCATAGTGATAACATTTGTGAGCAAATACATTTTTATAATAATGAATATAATAATATTAATATTAAAGCCATTGTATAATAATATTGTATACTATGATAAGCATTAGAATACTGAACGGTTGACACAGTGACTGACACTACTTCTTGTAGGATGGGAGACAGTGCTGTATGGGAAATAGAGAATATACTTCATCTGTAAATGAAAGAGAATGAAAATACAAAAGACTGACTTTTATTGATGAGCAAATTTTAATGCATTTATGATTGTATGATTTTATAATGGTATAATAATAGTGTTTCTGTAATCTACAAAAACATATTCACACTATTCAGAAAAAAACACAATGGAAACAAGAATAATAAAAAAACATTTTCAATAAAAATGAAAGAAGATGTAGGGATGTCCAAACCCAAAAAGCATGCAAACAAGGTTGAGAAGCTAACATAGGACCCAAATACACTTCCATATAACCCTACATAAGTACAGCTCTTTGTATTTTGTTTTATAGCACTGTAAGTACTTATGTACATCTTCTTTCATTTTTATTGAAAATGTTTTTTTATTATTCTTGTACTTATATAGTGTTGTTATGTGGAAGTGGTGTTTATATTTGTTGCTAAGATATCCCAATCTTGTTCATGTACTTTTTTGATTTTGATATCCCTACATGCTCTATCATTTTTTTTAAATGTTTTTTTTCAATTATTCTTTAATATATGCATTTAGTGCTGTTTTACACTGTATGCAATTCATAATTTTCACTATATAAACACATGCAGTGAAACAGAGTGTAAGTACTACTGACTGTATATAAATGCTCAATGAAACGTGCACTGCAAAAATAAAATTGTTAAAATAACTAGTGCAGAATAAAATTAAATCTTTTAATTTTCCAAACCATCTTTGTGCATCTAATACAAGGTATTAGACAAGATATTTTATTATAATTAGTACAAGTGTGTTATCATGTACCTTGTATCACCTAATTTGTATCCTTACAACTGTACTAACCAATACCTTTGTTATTTTAACAATTGTATTTTTGTAGTATTTGTAGCTTAGATTCAGTAATTATACACTGTAAAAAGTAATAGGTTATTTTAACCTTCAGTTGGTTACTGGAGTTTCAATGCAATTCTATTTTCCTGAATGTTCATTTGTTTTTCCTGCTAGGTAATAATTACAAGTCACAGTTCAATTTATATTGACTAGTATAAAGTACATGTCATAATAAAGCATAATGGTAACAAACATATTAATATAATGTAGCTATATACGTAGCATAAGTACTAGTACAACCTGTGGTGTATTATTAGTATTCCCATCTGTAAAAAGAACTTGTTCTTCCCAGAGTAATTAATATAGTTATGTACATGAGTCTACGAACAATTTATATAATATACTTGTTTACATCTGCTAATATTGAGCAAACCTTCAGTTGATTCACCAGTATTTTGTCAAAAATAGAAGGCAATTTG
This sequence comes from Petrosia ficiformis, assembly GCA_947044365.1. Classification (NCBI taxonomy): domain Eukaryota; kingdom Metazoa; phylum Porifera; class Demospongiae; order Haplosclerida; family Petrosiidae; genus Petrosia; species Petrosia ficiformis. The sequence goes on along the minus strand of OX345636.1, from coordinate 17,343,224 downwards.
TTGACTCCATATAATATTATACAAAATTTAATTGTTTTTACACAGCATGTATAATCTTACACATGCACATACATTTTCTCCAGATGTTAATGAATGTTTCTTGGCAAATGGACAGTGTGATCATGATTGTCATAATACCATTGGTTCATATTACTGTACTTGTCAGATGGGATACTTACTGCTAGAAGATTATAGAGGATGTACAGGTTAGTACAGGTTTCTATACTATGTAATGGACTATATTGCTTGGTCATGATATTTGTAAACAGTGGTTTATACTGTATATACAGCAGATGCCTTTACTGTATGATGTACTTATCAATATAATACATGTATGTAATAAATACAACAACGATAATGTACAATTTATATTTTGTGTGTGTAATGAATATCAGCATGATATAAGTGTCCACTATTACACTTTTGCTAGTATTGAGTGGGTGGTATGTAGTCTTTTATAATTTATTTAATTGCTAGTGATGGACTATTAATATGATTGGTGATCAGTGTTGATCATTATCCGGCATTATTTCTAGTGTTGGTATCAGTTTTTTCTGAATGATGAAACCAATTTGGTAGTAAGTGTACTGAAAATGTGATTTTTTGGGTGATTATAACATCATTAATCACTTTAATGATACTCATACTTATTGAGAAATTGCTCATTTTTATTGAAAGAAAATCAGAAACCAGAAGGTAGATTGGATTCATGTCAGTAATCAGGAGAATCTCTTATTGGTGCATCACTATTTTATTATTTCTATGTGTGTATCTGAAGCGTTTATATCTGGAATTTCGCTTCGAGATTGCTGATTACTCATATCTGTTCTTATAAGCAAATAGCTATACTTTTTATTGATTACACATATCGTGCTTTGTCTTCAATTTGTTATCATTGTTGCCAATAATCGCAATACGCAAAATTGCTATAATTCAAATGATTTAATTGTTTTTGTATGTGTGAAAAAATTTGTTTTGGTTTAACCTATTCACTAAATTTGCTTTTTATGCACATGGAATTTTAATTACATTGATACATTCATAACTATTATACAGATGTTTGTTAGTTATTAAAATTTATGAAAAGTCATTCATTTTATTTTTATAATGATTCCTACAGATCATGATGAATGTGAAAATAACACACATCACTGTAATCATACCTGTCATAATACACAAGGTGGATATTACTGCTCCTGCTATGATGGATACAGACTAGTTAATACACATTCCTGTGAAGGTATTGATGAATGTATTACCTGTTAGATAATGGCATACGAATACGTAATTGTGACAAGTGATAAGTAAAATTATTTTGCTTTACGTAGTCTAAGGTCAATAAAAGATTCATAATAATAGAAGATTTCAACCTAAAGGCCTCCATCAGCTAGAATTATAAAGACTATAATACATAGTTATTATAATTCTAACTGAAAAAAAACCTTTGGGCTGAAACACTCATTTATAAAAATATTTTACAGTGTTATTACACATTCAAAGAAACCCTTGTTGTAATAATAATGCAAGGTGTCATTGCATGCTAATTGTCACCATGTACTTTCATTTGAATACTCTCTATTCAGACAGTTGTTATAGGAAACCAACTAATTATCATGGAAGAGCAACAGTTTACTATTGCCACCTCTATGAATAATGTAATTGTGCTTTTATATAACAGTGGCCTAATATTGAGTGTTTACACTGCACTGTTGCACGGAATTATGGAAATTATAATTTAATTGGTTGTGTAGGTGTATATACTTATAGTGTATATCCAATACATGTAATTATAATCCAATTATTGTAATTTCAATATCCATATCCTGTGTAATAGATGTACAAAGAAGCAGACAAATATTTTAATTAAATTGTTTTAGGTTTCCAAACCTTCTTTGTGCATTTAATATGGGATATTAGGCATGATAATTGATTATAATTGGCACATATATCTTCTACATATTTTAATATAATTAATTCATGGTGTTAGATGTATATATCCTGAACAAGCAACTAATTTTTAAATCACTGCAACTGCAATAACCCATACCTTTGTTATTTTAACAATTCCATTTTTGCAGTGTAAATGTACATAGACATTTGATCAAAATTTATTATGATTTATAGACATTGATGGCCACATAATATTAGTGATCATAAAAAGTATTGAAATAAAAAAATAATGTAAACATGCTTTTTTTTATCATGTTTACTATCTCTGCAGATATTAATGAATGTACTGAAGGTATATCAGGCTGTAGTGATGGTTGTGAAAACACCCCTGGATATTTTGAATGCTCTTGCCCAAGTGGTTTCACATTGTCATATCAAGATAACAAGACCTGCATAGGTAAGAGAAGAAACCATTCACTTATTCTAATGTCCATTCATCTCATCATTCTGTTTTTCCTAATGCTGATATGACATAAAGTTTGATTTGAAATATCATTATGTAAACATATATAATTCAAGTAGCTATAATAATTACATTAACATGCTCAATTTGTTTTCATTTGTTTTGCCACAGATATTGATGAGTGTGCAAATGAAAATGCTGAGTGTAATCATTTGTGTATTAATGAATATGGTTCTTATCACTGTCAGTGTCGTGATGGCTACACACTTGCACTAGATGCACATTCATGTTTTGGTAAGGCAATTATTAATTTGTACTTTAATTTAATTACAGTAGTGATTCCTAGTAAGCTATTTGTAATTATCATGATGTTCACAAACATACACACACATACATGCACATAATTATGTACATGCACAGACACACACTCAAAATTGCACATGCATTGTAACTATTTAAATTGCATTGCTTATATATATACCCACCTCATGTTTTACTTCAGCTTTCACTTAGTGGATGACTAATATACTTGGGTAACATGATACCAAAACCAATACTTTGTACCAACTGAAATCATTCTAGTCACCACATCTTTTGTGCTGTTTGTTGGTAAACTAAATCATGTAATTGAATATATATGGTTGAAGATTTTCTCTATTAAATGGCCATGAATAGACAAAGTTACTTTTATAAGTGACATGAAACATAAAATATTATATGGGTAAGAAGACGAAATGGCCTTCAAGTAATGTTATGGCATAAACAGCATGACCATCTGACTAATTACCCAGATCTTACAACTCTACAAGAAATGATTGTCTGGGGGATAAGAATCTTGTTCTAGAGTCACCCCGGGAAACCTGGTAGAGATTTTAATTGCTAGGTGTAGGTGGAGCAAACATTTTCAGCTTTTTTACTCTCAAATGTTACTCCTGATTCTAACTTACATTGCTGGAAAAAGAGGTGTTAAGAAAGCCAAAGATGAAAAAAGTATTCTTTGCTAGTGACAGGAAAGCAGCAAGAAGATCTGTTTGTTTCTAATACCTACTTGAGTTCTACCAGAAATTCAGTAGCTCTGAGAACAAGACATAAAATGGCAATATACCAGACTCTTCTTTCTTGTAGAGTGGGAGGTGCTGGCTATGCGAGACTAACTACAACCTGCATATTTATGAATCATGACCAATGATGCATCGATAATCAGATATACATGTATATATAATAGCCTTTGTGCAAGCATACATGGTGGTATTTATAATTATGGGAAAGTTTGACATTTTAAACTCAAACGAAAATCCTGTAAAGCACAATAGACTATAACTATTGTAATGTAACTGGCATCTATACTATGCAAGTGGACTGTATTGCTTGGTCATGCTATTTGTAAACATTGGTGTATGCTGTGTATACTGCAGGCTCCTTTAACGTATAACATATATATTATATATGTACTTATAAATGTAATTATAATTATAATGTGTAATAGTTAAAAGAACGATAGAGACGTATAATAATTATATTTTGTGTGTATAATAATTATATTTTGTGTGCACATAATAATCATCATTATATAAGTGTCCAGTATTGTACTTTGCTAGTAGTGAGTGGGTGGAAACAGTAGTTGATAAGGAGTGCTATACCATAAATGTTACCATAGTTTATTGTTATAATTATAGTAATGCAGCAATAATATGATTTTTAATTACTATCGATCATTATCAGCCATTATTTCTAGCAATGGCAAATCAGAACCTCCTTGCTAAAACTAAAAATTATTATTTTCACTATAATAGGCATATAAACAGTTTATAAACTATAAGTTTACTTACCACTGGCTTTAAGAAAATTTGCAATACTCATTGCGTCATTCTGGGTGCTTGGTCAATTAATGGGCACGATGCTTAAAAGAACACACATTCATGCTACAGACCAGCAGGAAGAAGACTAAATGCTTGTAGTTTGCACAGAAACTGGAACTATAATAGCTGTTCTATGTGGATAATATTTCTAAAATTCTACAAGATCCTTTAATAAGTAAGAAGAGTAAATACTCAAAATAATAACGTTAACCATGGTAGGCTGTTGTGTTTCAGGCATGAGAAAGTGAGTCATGATTACTGAATGTTGGACACCACAAAGCAATCACAGGGATTAGTTTTTTTCGATATAATATTATGTTGTTGTCAATGCACCAAACCGTAAATTTATTCCCAGATTGCATCATATTGGCCTCTTTAAGGTCAAAAGTCAAAATTTTCCTGGGAGAGCATGCTCCAAGACCCCCTGTCATATTAACATTATTGTTAAGAACACTGTTACTCTTCACAGCTAGATCCACTCCTAATTTCCAGTATTGGTATCAGTTAATTCTGAATGATGTAATGAATATTGTAATAAATGTATCGAGAATGACATTTCTTTGTGATTATAACATCATTAATTGCTTTTATGATACTCATATTTAATTATTGAGTAAATGATCATTTTCATTGAAAGAATACGATACAAGAATGTAAGTGTAATATTGAATTAATACTGGTTATTAGTACATATCTAAAGTAATTATTGGTTTATCATAATATCAAAATTTTTTTATTATTTTTAAGCAATTAGTGTTATTGTAGTAGTTGTGATAATAGTCAAAGACTAAACATACACGAAGACTAAATTGACAAAATATGACTATTATGACTGAAATTAAAATAATATTTGTGATTATGTAATTATGTTGCAAATTGCTCTCAGATCTGAGAGACATTGTCTTGCACTCATAATTATATAATTCATTATGTAAGTAATTTGACACAGAGATATCATAGTTTATTTGGTTATCTGTTTTTCAACGGACACAATCACTTTTTCACCATCTCTTAACTCATGTATTTTTGTTTAACTCAACAGCTGATCAATGTATATCGATTCCCAATATTTTGAATGGTGAAATATCGTGTACTGGTCCTCAAATAACTGATGAAAGTTGTACATTTACTTGTGATCCCGGTTATAATCTGACTGGTTCTTACAATCGTACATGTCAATCAGATCACACATGGAGTGGGGAAATTACAAATTGTCGTCCATTACGATGTGAACAGCTTACTGCACCAGAAAATTCACTAGTTACACTACCATGTCTTAATGAATACACACAAAGCTGTGTAATAATATGTGAACAAGGACATCATGTTGATGGTGATCCAGACTCTATAGAATCATTAGAAACGTGTAATTTAGCTGATAATGGAGCTGTAGAATGGACAAATACAACTGTGTGCATTGGTATGTTGTCAAAGAGTTATCGTAGGCATGAAAATATAAAATATAATACTTGATATCTAATTCTTGGAGGGATTTTACAAAGGTGCGTGGGTGATTACCATGGCAACCTTTGGTGTATTGTGGTAATTGTATCCCCATAACCTGCCATAGAAAGTTACATGTGTATAACCAACCAGTAGATGTTAATTACTTCATGTAAAAGACTAATTGGTTTAGTTTCAAGTATTAATATGGATATTTTAAGTGCACTATACCATTTGTATTTAGTTTGTTCATTTATTGCCCTGTATGGATGTGGCTATGCATTATAATACCCTGATATCTCTAGCATTATGCACCCATAACCATCTCTGCCAGGGAAATATCCTATGCTTATTCATTTTATTTCAAATTCTTTAGAAAATGAAGTATGTGACAACAATCCATGTGCTCCTGGAATTTGCTCTATTAATGATGAAGGAAGTTTCCAGTGTGACTGTGAAAATACATTCCATTTTGGAGAGAGATGTGAAACTGGTTTCCTTCAAATACCGTCTATACCAGTATTGAGAACAAATACTAATTACAATGTATCGATCACTTCCTTACCACAGACTGAACGAGAACTCACTCTTACTGTTACTAATATTTCTGCCTTGAATATTGTTGGGGAAGAAACTCAAAAGTTTATTCCAACAGATGACAGTACTACTGTTGTTTATACTTTACTTCCTAACGAACCTGGGTTGTTTCAAGTTCATTATAATATAGAACCTAAAAATAACTTTCGAAAACCAGAAAATTCAGTAGTACTTATAACATCTTTGGACTCGTCTGGAAAAGAAGATAACAATTATTTCCAGTCTTTGGGATTAAGTGATGGTCAACTTGGATTAGGTTGCTGTAGCAACAGTCTATTGATGTCATCAGCACAATGTATTTCTAAACTTTCCTTCTTTTCTTCTTGTCAGTGGTTTTCAGCTGAGGGAGAAACAGAGTTCATATCGAAGGGTGTAGTGTTTATTGGTGGTCGTACTCTAAATTTGCCCCTCTCAATAGCTGGCATTGATGTGCAAAGCAGTTCTTCATCATTTAAAGCTTCTCTCCCAACTACGTCAGATATACTGTCAGAGCGGTGTTTTAGTTGTGAAAAGGAAACTTTACAGTGTACTGAGACAAACATGACTATTCGTTTTAATGAATATGATGTTCAAACTTTCCTCACATTTAATTCCCTGTCCACTACATTTCTGGAAAGTATTAAAGATCTCTTACCATCTTGGCTTTCAGTCAGTATCTATAGCAGCATATCAACATATTCAAATTATGACTTCTTATCTTTTGTTGGAACCTCTACTGAAATTAAAAACTTGGAAGGTTGTGAATCATACCAAGCAGATGCGAACAAAGGGCTGCTGTATGCATTGAGGACAAAATCAACACTGTACGTCATCATTGATAATTTTCCTGCATTTCTCCATTCTTCTTCTACAAGTAAACCAGTTTGTATCTTAGTTGATATGTGTAGCAGTTTTCAATCGAAACTGTATTTCATGGTTCCTCCCATTCTACAACCATCACAATTGACTGGACTTCCATATTTTCAAATTCTTACCAATAATGGGCAAGTCTCATTTAAAACTATCACATTTACAGAGAGAGGAAATTATGTTCGATCTAAAAATTCCAAGTACTGGCGTGGTGATACTTACTTTACAGCTCAAATTCCAAAATTTGAATTTAAAGTGGAGATGAAACTAGAAAAGGAGTTTGTTGGTAATGATTTGAGAGTGAACATTAATTTCGTTGGATCTGCTCTGCATCAGTCTCAACCTGATGAAGGAAAGGTAAGTTTAATAATTTCTTAGTCAGTTACTGTATAATAAATTATTATTCATTTACTTGGATACATTGTAGGTACCAGGATTACTGTCTGGAAATATTAGTGTAATTGTTTCCACAATTGTAAATAAGGAACAAGTGAGACTTCATTTATCATCGCAAGGAAAAAACTCACTCTTTACATTTCCAGGTAATTAAATACACTCAGTAAGTATTATTGGCTGTTTAAATATAAACAAATAGTATGTGCAATTCATTGATTGAAAAATTAACAAATGGGATGTATATAAATTACATGTTATAATAAAGCATATGATTAAAACATATTAATACAATGTAGTAATATACACAACATAGTATTATAGGCACACCCTGTGCTATATATATTATTATCATTCCCATTCTAACATCTAGCAGATGTTACATTCTCATTCCAGAGTAAATAGTATGTACATGAATTTGTAATTATGTAGGACAACAAATAAAATCTGTCATAATAATCAGATATTTGAAAAGTCAGAGAGATATTTGTAGTTAGTATGGGATTTACATACTATATGAGTGTATTGTTTTTGATACCATTATTAGGGCATATACCTTGTATACTATATAGTCAATATAGGTCAAGATCGAAAGGAATAATATACTACTTGAATATATTTCCCAGTAAGAAAGGAAAACAGTATAGTCTATTGGTAATATCATATTGAAATCCAAATGAGGGTTAAATATTCCATTAATTCTTTACCAATGCAGGTGTTTCAACAAGTCAGAGTTCTTCATTACCTCCTGGAATGTCTTTTAAATTTACATACAAAGCAGTTCCTTACCCAGATGCAGCATTATTCTCAGCACTGTTTGTGGAACATGACTATTCGAATGATTGTGCCATCGATGGTTTCATGAGTGTAGACAACTTGCTCAATGTTAACAATATTAGTCTTACTAGCGATTGTCTTGGATTAAGAATTGGACAATTAGAACTCCCAGACACTTTCAGGTACATTGTTTATTTTCCAGGGTTGACTCCTCAACAAGAAACAGATTCTGGAACCAGTATTGTCATATATTCGAAGCTGAAGTCACCAAAGGCAAATTTTGGTAATTTCTTTCAAGTAGTTTCGGATGATCCTGACATAACAGTATTAGAACTAATATTCAGTTCCAAAACATCACAATTTAGTGGTATAATAAGGAATGTTAATGTTTCCATTTTTGATTCTGAGGTAAGCACAGACATGATAATTAATAGCCCTTGGATCTCGTTCAGAGGCAGTACTACTATTTTCTACCAATATGATATCATGTTTTCTGGAGAATCTTCAATTGATGACTCGATGTACATTGATATATCAGCTGAGATAATGGATGGTGCCAATGGATTCCGAACAAATGCCATTGATTATTTGAATTCACATGTTAGATCAGAAATTAATAGTGTTTTGGAAAGACGAAGGAATGCACAAGAAAGTATAAATAGCACTGCAATTATGAAAAACAAACTCGAGACAGAATTAAAGGACAAACAAAGGGAATATGCTGATCTTCTACAACAGTATGAGCAAGCTAATGCTACATTCACTTACTGGAAAATGAAAATGGCTGAAACGAAAGAAGAATATGAAAATGCACAAAGTAATTCATTGTCTTCGGATGATATATGTACCGAAACAGAATGTGTTTATTTGTGTCAACGTGGTATAAGCTGTTCAACATGCTATAGCCCTTCTCGTCTAGAAGAATCAGGCATCTGTGAGACAATTGTCAGTGGTTACCGAACAGTAATACGTTATCGTGAAATACTTGTTAGGGGCTGGAGATATGAACTTCGTTGTAAGCCATGTTTGACATTTCGATGGTTTTCAGTATTTTATATATCAGTTGGTGATTGCTGTACAACTGAATGTGTACCATTTGCAGATTATCGTCTAGAACCTTATGTCTCTAATGAAGCCTATACAATGATTATGGAACAGCCTTGCACAACCAATGTATATGAACAACCAGTCTTGGGTGAGTGTTGTATGGAATATCCATGCAGTGAGCGTGTTCAAAATCTTAGCTGTTTGATAAATAATTTGGAGTGCCAAGAGAAAATCCAAGAGGCTTTAGCAAATTTCGAAATCAGTCTTTCTCTGAAGTATAAAGCCTATAATGATGCAAAAGCAAATTTCACCATCTCTGAGGTTGAAATGACAAGAATATATACAAAGCTACAAGCAGTAGAGCAAGAATATATAATTATTGACAATGCACTTCAAAGTACATACATAAACTTGAATATCAAAAAAGTGGCCAAAGAGAAAGTGTTACAAGAAACGGAAGTTTTCGATTCTATCTTGCATGCAGTAGGTGGTTTAAGTGACTCTGAGAATATTGTAGACATAAAAAATGTAACATTCACTACTGTTTTAGCCACATCAACACCCATTGCTTTCCCTGTTAATTTTATTTATGAGTATGCAGGTCAATCGTATGAAATCAACATCATTATCAACTTTAACAGACCTGAAGAGTTTATATACCGTAGACTAGCAGAGGCAATTCTGGAAGATATTTTAGGGAGTGACGTGTCATCTCGCAAAAGACAGACAGTGCAATATAATGACAATTTTTCACACACATGTATTAATACAGCCAACATTGAATCCTATATTCAACAGATTTCAGCATCACTTAATAAATCATCACAGCAGTTTGAAAATACCAAAAATAGTTTCTTTGATGTGCTTAATAATAGTTCTGTTAGTTACAACAGCTTAACTAATCAGCAACAGAACTTAGAATTCTTTTCAAAGTTAGTTAATTCATATACACAACTTACAAACGACAAATCATCTTCCATAACCAAATTATTAGAAACACTTGATAAAAATTCTTTTCCTCGTTGGCAAACCAATATGGAAATTTTACATGTAAATGGCAGTGATATTGGTGGCTTCTTATGTGTTAGTTTTATTGATTGCCTGCACTCAGCATTTGATGCTCTCCTTTTTATTATTCAAGATACCCCGCTACCACAGGCAAAATCTCTTCAACGAAAACTTACAGCAGGGAAAGAGAGGTTTCTAGAGCTAGGCTATAATGAAAGCTACACATTTCATCAAGCTCAAACCATTCTCTCACAGGTTATGAAAATTTTGTCAGATCTTAAAGGGTTGGAATACTGGTGCTCTGATCCTCCGCAGATCATTGAACAACCTCCAGCTGAGGTGAATATCTCAATAGGTGATACACTGGAGTTATCCTGCAGTGCATCCTCAAACCTTCCAGTACAATATCATTGGAAAAGAAACTCAATGCTGCTAAGTTCAAGGTCAAATACACTTTCTGTCCAAAATATACAAAGATCAGAAGGAGGTAATTATAGCTGTTCTGTCACAAGTGATTCTGGCATTGCAACATCACTTCCAACAATTGTTAATGTCTATTATCAACCAATCCTCAATCGCAGCCTTGTGAATTCAGTAGAAACATTTGAGGGGTATGACAATGGTTTGAGTTTGGCTTGTGATGCTCACTCCTGGCCTCCTCCTGGTTGGAGGTGGTTCTACAGAGCTACGAACATGGATGAATGGACAGAAATTGTAGATGTGGATGCCAATGTACTTTCAATAGACAAACCAAAGCTTTCTGATGAGGGATGGTATACATGTATGGCTTATAACTGGATTGGTAATGTCTCTTCAGAACCTACATACCTTACAGTGTTACCAGCTTCTGTAGCAAGAATTGAATATTCTATTAGTATTCGTTTTACTCCAGATTTTGACATTTCAATTGCAGCTGGTATAGACTTCAACAGATCTGACTATAAACAAATGGTAGCCGATACCATTCACAATTCTCTGCAGCTGACATCTACTCAAATCCGAGATGTAGAACTAATTAGTGACAGCAATTTTAATATCACTGTTTCATTCAAATTGATGACACCTCATGTTCAGTATATTGCCTATGATAGTATACAGGAAGTGTTCTCAAAAGTAGGACATTTAGTAATACAACTTCAGCTAGATAGAAATAATTTGATAAATTTGACATCTGAAGATGGTGCCATCGTAATGAGTATCAGTGGATTAAACTTCCGCTCTGTTGGAAACAGCCTGAGTATTAGCCCTCGAGTGTTTGTGTGCCCTAATGGATACCAAGTGGATTCAAGCCTTGTCATTTGTGGTTAGTAGAGAAATATATATCAATGTTCACTATGAGATCTATTCTTGTCATTATGCATATGTTCTTCATGGTTTAAAATTCACTTCATTTCACAGTTGGTTGTGCCCTTGGTTATTATGGTAATGTACTAGTGGATCAACTTACTGATCTTGGTAATGGACAGTTCATGGAAGAACAGATTCCTCAGTGTTTGGAGTGTCCGATAGGAATGTATCAAAATGATAAGGGTGAAGCTGAGTGTAAACAATGTCCCAATTACTACAGCACAGCTAATACCGGAGCTTCATCTCTAGAAGAATGTACAGGTATATAAAAACAAGTGTATATAGAGAAAAAAAGTATCCCTATGATTGCTTTATGGTGTCCAGCATTCATTAATCATGGCTGACTTTATCATGCCTGAAACATAACAGCCTATTATAGTTATTATTTTGATTATCTACTCTCTTTACCTTTTAAAGAATCTTGTAGAACTTTAGGAATATATTTCAGGTAGAATAGTTAGCTAGTAGTTCCAGTTTCTAATTCTATGTATTGTAAGCTACAAGCAGCTTTCTTTCTGCTGAGTCCGAGCGCGCATTCTATTACGCGCCATGCCCATTAATTGACCGAGCCCCCCGGGAATGACGCAACTTCCTTAACTACGTATACAACGCATACTCGCGAAGTGGACACAAGAAATTATATATAATTATATATAATAATATATATATAGTTCGAACCCGTGGGAAAGCAATCATAGGGATGGGCCTACGGGCCATAATAAACTATGTGAAATGTTTTTGTAATAATAAATAATGGTAGTTGTCGTGTATTCACTTTTCCACTAAATACATATAGCTTTGTGTCAACCAAATACATATTCTGATACTGGAATGGAACCTTGTACCCAGTGCCCACCAACTCATTACCAAACAGAGTATGGTTCAAGTGAATGCTCGTTTTGCACAAATGAAACATCATTTTTGGATGAATGTATGATAGTGGAGGGAACTGCTACTACAACAACAAGTCAGTTTATTTATTAATTATTTAGTCAGTGGTGATATATTGAAGTCTAATGTACCATTTTGTAATACTTTCAGATGTAGCGGTCACTTCTGAATTGGCTTCTGTAACACCATCAATTTCAATAGTGGCCAAGGTATGGTAATAGTTCATTATACATGCATCAAGGAAGTAAACAGTCATGTTGAACTTTTTGTTTGTATTTTCAGTCACCAATATCTAATTTCTTTAACTTAGCAATTATAAGAAAAAACTTTCACTTTGATAATTCCTGTAATTATAGCTACCTTCCTAATGAGTAAGTCATTCATTCTGTGTTCTGTGTAATCCAAAATCGCACAAGTGTTGTTTCTAATGTGATGATAAAATTGCACAAGCCAAAGCCGAGTAAACATTTGCTACTTTAGAAGCAATATGAGTGAATTTCATCCTAAACTTCACAACCATGCAAGCATGCTACCACAGATTGGTTAATTAGATTGGTTACAGGAGTTTCAATGCAATTTTATTTCCTCAATGTTGCTAGGTAATATTTACAAATACTAGTTTCGATCTATATGAACTAGCATGAAATTACATGGCACAATAAATTATGGTAACGGGTATATATAACCTGTGGTGTATTATAATCATTCCCATTCTGACGTGTGAAAACAACAGATGTTACCTATTTTGAATCACACTTGTACTTGTAATATCTGTTGTATCTGTTAAATTAATGAGTCAATATATTCTCAGAAGCATATTATTAATATCGTATTGAAACTCATGTAACCAAATGAGGTTTAAAATAACCCATTAATTTTTAAGATGTATATAGTTTAGATACTATTAAACACCTTACTTCTATGAATAACTGAAGCTGAGAGGAGACAGAATGAATAGAGTAGGCTAGACAGTCAACGTACCACTTTCAGAAACTAAGCTCTTAACTGACTTGCCTGCTTAGAATAACTAGCTTTCACTTGCACTGTATATAGCTGGAGGTGTCTTCTAGCTCCTTTAAAATCACTTCACTTAGGGCATACATAATTATGAATGGAAAATCAAAAGCCAATTCTCGAACAAGAAAAAAACTTGACTAGGAATTAGAGGAAGAATGGCAGTTGTTTATTATCAAAACTTCCTGTCTATATTAATGATTATTACTAGCATAATTATGCATCTTTATTAACTTTGCAGTGATTTTATACCTGCTGTATGCGTGCATGTAATGATGCCAATAACAACAGCCAATCATCAGGCGATGAGATGCTTTTCATTGTTGGCATCAAATGTGTAATTGCAGTGATATTAGGAATTAATAGCATATATTAAATACTATTCACGCGAAAATGAGAAGTTATATAATTGATCATACCAGAAAAGTTTGTAAACCATTAAAACATGTATAATAGCATAGTATAAACAAAGACAACTAATGAAACCTGACATATAATGATGAGTGCTACAATTATTCACAAATATGAATGATTTTTGTTTACTATTATATCTAGTCTTGATCATACTGGTGATTATAATTGTGGTGACGATCTGGAAAAGAAAACTGAAAAGAAGAATGCTACTTATAAAGCAAATACAATTCCATGACTATGATGAAAAGCTTCCCCCAGAAGACATGAACAATAATGACATGAAAGGTAAACTTGAATTGTTACAGCAACTTCCTCATAATGAGAATAGCTATGATGATCCGAGATCTCTTCAGGGCCAAACTCCATCAGCACTTCCTATGCAATCATCAACAATGCCTCTCGATCCTTTTACTGTCAAAGACAAGGAAGACACAACATCAATGCAGAGCAAGAGAAGTGACGGTGACTATGTGCCCCTGAATGCCACTAATCCATTTTACAAAATGGATGGAGAAATACCTAATGAAAATGGAGAGGATGAGGGTGGGAACCAGTGAACATAAGTGATACTTAACACATACAAACTCTATAAATGTTATCCTTTAAACAGATTCTTTGCTTTTTAAAATTTAATCCATATTTTTTTAGTCAAGTATTACAAGTGTTGTAGTATTATACATGCTGTAATGTACACGATCGAAGTTTTATAAATTGACATGCAAAAGTTTAACAATGCAGGAAGGGGTATGCTACTATAAATAGAATACATTCTCCACTATAAATAGAAAGCTGTGCTCCACCATTAAAGCTAAACTACCAAGCTATATATATGTAGTGATTACAGCTCAAGAGCAATGTTGACGGTTTAATTTTAATTAAATATATATAATTATTTTTGAAATGTGGCTATAGTTTTGGTGAAACAAAATTTGTTATATTCACCTGCACAGTCAAGATCCTTGTCTTCTTTCTTGAAAGAAGGTGTGCTATATATATACCACGTCCAGCGAATACAAACACTCCTATTTATCTAATCCAATCTAGTATTATTGGGTAGTGGGTGTTTGTATTGGATACAAAAACAAACAATGCATGTATATATTGTTTTAGTTCGACAGGTGTTCAGACTCCAAATATTTTTAATAATTAGAGTCCAGTCCAATAGTCCAAGTCCAGTGAATACAGACACCCGACATATAGTGATTCACTCTATTTGTCAAAGTCCTTTACATTGTGGACTCAAGCAGAAAAGATCCTGCAGCTTAGCTACACTGCAAAAAAATTGTTAAATGTTAGTTCAGTTGCGAGGATTTAACAATTAGTTGGTTATTCGGATTGTCTTAATGCCATCCATAGCTACTTTGTACTAATTATAAACAATCAGTATAAATGTCTACTCATATTTCATACCAAGATAATTTACCACTTAAAGTGATTGTATCTTGTAGTGTTTGGCCAACAAAAGGTTTGGAGCGTACATTTTTATACTTGGTGCACATAATGTCATAGTAATATCATGCATGTAGCCACAATCTGTATGACAAACTAATTGAAATTTATGCTTTTTTGCAACTGTATACTAACCAATAAAATTGTTATTTAAACCATTTAATTTTTGCAGTGTATTTCAAAAGCAATGCATGAAAGATTCTGTTTTGAAACAAAGCCACTCTGGAGCATTTTCAGAACATTGTTTAGCAAGAGGTTTGTATGAAAGACTGACTAGGAGGTTCTGGTGGGATGGTATATATTCTGCTGTCACCATCATTGAGCATCTGTTACTTGCTGCATATCGAGGATCAGGACATCAAAATAGACCCCATTACTTTCTCTGACTATTGGGGTTTCTTTTGACACTGCAAAGTTGGTATAGATATATTAGAGATTCCCCAGACTTCAGATGGAAATTGTTATCTTGTTGTCTTTGTCGAATATCCTACCAGTGGGTTGAGGTATTCCCAACTCAAGATCAGTATATATATGATTATAGTGAAACAATTACCAAGTTACCAGTCGATCACATTATTTGTTGACATGGAGTTCCAAGGTATTACTATGAGATGGAGGTACCAATCTTTTGTCTTATCACATACAATCAATTTGTCAACTTACTGCAATGTAGAAAGTCTGATGGACTTACTGAGAACTTCAATACATGTAAAACGCCTTAATCAGTGATTCCTAAACATGATCTACTGTTTGCCAATCATACTAAACCACACACGTATACTCATGAATCACACCATTTCATCGAATTCCTACAGAAAATGCTTTGTCAACTATTATAATTTGATATTGATGATTATAAACTGGAATTAGTGACTGAATCTTGAAAGATTGGAATAGGTAAATTTACTCATGCATTCTAGAGAATTGACCGAAAAATCTGTACTAGTATGGCCAGTGGATAAACCAGACGTTAACTTATTTCTGTGAGTATGGATCAAATTGTACCCTGAAATGGACTTTCAACTATGTACATGCAACTGAAATCATATAAATAAGTTTACTTTGTTCATTATTTTGCATTTTTGTGTTTTGCCCAAGGTCATGCTTATTTAAGTCTTTAGGACCAGGTCATGTATTGTATTGACCAGTGGCATAACTGAGTGTTTAGTGATGGCAGGGCCAACAAATTGAGAATGGTAAAGCCTCCAGAAGCTGAAGGGTTTTTCAGAGTTAAATAGACCAAATGAGGGGAAATTTATGGCTGGACCCGACTTGTGGCTTTATTTCTGTTATATTACACTGGTGGAAAGAGTGCTCAAAAGTGGTATTGCAAGCACTGATCATGAATTGAGATGACAGAATAAGTGTGTATTAAAAAAATTGTTAAAATATTATTTTAAAACAAAAATTGTATTGCTAAGGTCTCAGCTAGTGTGGGCCCAGGTTCAGTTACACCACTGTTATTTATCTTTTTAGTTATTGTGATTGGTGTAAATTACTGTAAATATTTGTGATCTCATGTAAACAAGTTAATAAGACTTATATACTTGGTTACTAACCTTATCTTGTTGAATGTATATATCTTTTGTCAATGGTTACATGTTCTTGACCTCATGTAAATAAGTTAATAAGACTTATATACTTGGTTACTAACCTTATCTTGTTGTAGCCACACCCTTCGCATGGAGGAGGAAGGGTCTGGTATCTTACCGTCAACAGTTTTGTACCGCTGCAAAAATTCTGCAGTAGCAGGAAGTGACGTTTCTATAGGTGTGAAACCACACAATTATGCATAAAGTATTAATGCAATGTGTACGAGAACTTGGCTATAAAAGTCTGAAAGAAGAGCAAAAGAAGATCATCACTAGTTTCATACAAGGGAGTGATGTTTTTGGCGTCTTACCAACAGGTTATGGCAAATCACTATGCTATGCTTGCCTACCAAATGTTTTTGACAGATTGCAAGGTAGCAGACACTCTATTGTAGTTGTTATAACTCCTCTCACTGCCATTATGATAGACCAGGTCAGTACAAAATTATACATAATTTATTGTAGCTGCTCGACGAATCTGAGCAGCTCCACCCAAGGTTGCTATAATTACATTCTATTAGTACAAATTTGTTGACGGTAAGATACCAGACCTTCCTCCTAGCTCCTCCTCCATGCGAAGGGTGTGGCTACGCCAGACTAATCTTGTTGAATGTATATATCTTTTGTCAATGGTTACATGTTCTTTCTTAATGGAAGCCTGTACTTCATTTTTGCTAGTGGTTGTGTGAAGTATTTTATTAAACATTTGATTTACATTCAATATTGCAGACAGCTTTGTTACATGAAGCTGATTCAGTTCCTTTCTTTGATTTGAACACTGGCCCATGAATGTGATATGGGATTTGCATATGAATCTGGTTAATGTATTTACTAAATGGCATTTTATTATTTGTTCAATTGGTAAAAACCATGTTTATATGTGTTTGCTTCATTATGTTGCTATAGTATATTCTAACACAAATTTCTTCTGACTCATTTTCACCTTACAGCAAAATATACATTCTATAGTTGATGCAGTTTTAATACTAGTGTATACTTTTAGTTTTTAACCCATGTGTTTATGGTAGGTGCCAAAACAACAAACATAGGTAT
This sequence comes from Petrosia ficiformis, assembly GCA_947044365.1. Classification (NCBI taxonomy): domain Eukaryota; kingdom Metazoa; phylum Porifera; class Demospongiae; order Haplosclerida; family Petrosiidae; genus Petrosia; species Petrosia ficiformis. Next base: position 17,325,138 of record OX345636.1, on the reverse strand, counting down.
GAGAGATAGACAGACTTGGTTTATGTATGTGCTAAATAGTATTTATTCAATCAGCTGAAACCCTGTTATATGTATTTGCTTGCCTGCATTTATACTATAATAAGAGAATGTGCAAAATAAATTCATATTAAAATTCACTATAACATAATCATAATTAAGATATTTAGGTGGAAATCAAGCAAAATAATGTATAAAGAATAATAAAAACATTTTAAAAAATTAAAAAGGATGCAGAGATATGAAAACCGAAAAAGTGCAGGAACAAGATTGGGATAGTACCTTGGCAACAAACTTAAACACCACTTCCACATACTAACCATACATGAGTATATATTAATATGGCTAGAGTAAAAGTAAAACACTTAAAAACTATACTTATGTATAGGACTGTTATGTGAAACTGGTGTTTACTTTTGCTGTCAATGAGGTAACGATTTCAATGTTGTTCTTGTGCTTTTTCGGTTTTCCTTTCCGATATTGCACTTGATATTTGGAAAAAGCAACCGTTCATATAATCACTATTGGAATCCCAAAATGGTTATATATTATGAAATATTGCATTACAAATGTTATGATAAGCGTGTGGTCACAACAGTATTGAAATAACAACTCTGTTGACTATGTGCTGTCTATCCTGAGTGTAGCAGGTAACTTGCCTGAGTCCCAACAGTGAGTGTTGAGTAAACATCAATTATGAGATTGATATTTAAACATGCTAACTGAAGGGAAATTACAGTGCCAAAAAGATGTTTTTGTTATGCTAGCCATCAACCTAAAAAATAGCATAATTACATAATTATATATATTGTATGTTGTATTAAGCTTCCAATATTACATAATTTAGGTTTGGCAATCTGAAGATTTAATACTATAGCTAAAATACTTTTAATACTAGCTTTTTAGCTAAAGTAAGTTATTTTAGGGACTACAAAATTATACAGCCAGCAGCTGTATCAAAAGTGAAAGCTAACATGTGCATAATTTTATAAACAGCAATAATGTTTGACAATAACCTGACTTCTGATCACTCTTCACTAGTTATTTTTGACAGATAATTTTTGACAATGACTTGACTTCATCATCACTCTTCACTAGTCATGGAAATTTTAATTACTTTTGACCATCTTCATAAATAACAGAATATATGTAAATATAATTATGGTGTAGAGTAAAATAAATAATAATATTCATTCTATTTATCCAGATATTAACACTGTAATTATAATTATATATATAACATGAATTCACTTGAAAAACTGATTTATTATTTTAAGCAATTTGTATATGAGTTTCATTTTTATAATCATAATTATATGCAATTATATCAAACATAAATAATTATTATGCCAGAAGCCATGACAAGTCATTCATATTATCTAATTGACAGTAAGAATCACTGTCAAAGCTGCTAAATAACTCTATAATAAAGACTGCTTGACAGTAACAGTAACACTGTGTATCAAGTGTTTTGACAAGAAGAAATTATCCTTACCCAATAATGAATTTCCTTTTTTCTTGGAATACAGACTTTCACTTTATAATTAGAGGCCGCACACAAAGTTGCGGTTAATAACATTGAAGTGTACTTCCTGTTTGAGTGTCTTAGAAAAACGTTATATATAATACGTACACTGAAGTTATTTTACTATTGTGCAGCAAAGATGAAGCATTCTGCAAGACCTGCAGTTATTGTTTTATTGATTCTGGCTCTCATTGGTAATCTTACTGATGCTCAACAACAGTCTAATGGGTAAAATATATTACAATATGTATATATTATATATATTATGTAATTATATAATAAATTATATATATATATATATATATAATTATAATAATAATTATAATAATTCCTTCATAGCCTAGCAGAAATTATTACTGCATTTATTATTATAATTTTAAAACTTATTTTTTACTATGTATATATAATGTATGTCTACTACACAATATTATATGTATTCTTCTATAATAGTAATTATAACATTTATACTATATTTTCTTATAATTCTTCCAGTGTGTGCTACACTGCTGAAGCTTACACTACCTCGTGGGTGAGCAGTGTTTCTACGATATACTACTATACACAGTCTTATTCTTACAGTTGTGGATGGCTATGGCTAAGCACTTGCTATGGGTCTAGTTACAAGTAAAGAATGACTGTAATATATTCACTAAACCCATATATATATATATATATATATATATATATATATATATATTATTATAATACTGCACGAAATCTACCTTTGAATGCCGAAATATATATATTATATTGCACAATAATTATTATCATTGCATATTGGGTCAGGGAAAAATATTTCATTAATCAAATCATATGCCAGAAAAGCAAAGTGAATGAAATTACTACTACAGATTATGCTATCAATTATTAATGACTAATGTTTTAATTGTGTTTCAGTAAATATAAATATACTTATTTATTCCTTATAGAAGTGCATACCACTTGACTCCTCAGACAAATTATGCTACAGCATACAGGATATTTACTTATTGTTGCCCTGGTTATCTGAGTGCCAATGGCAATTGCTACTGTAAGTGTTTTAGCTACTTGTTAAGTTTTAACAAGTATATAGCCATATAGCAGTACAAACTTGGGTATATGCCTATAAGAAAAAGGAAAAAAATGGTTTATTAAAATGTGCTAACCTAATAACCAGTGATGTTTTTTAGGTGTGGTCTCACAGCAGTTATGGAAGTTGGTCTTCAAATTTGCATTAGAAAACGTCTCTTATAATTATCCTTTAGTATTAGTATTTCTATCAGTAAATCAGTAGATTATGATTGATGGTATTTTAGTATAGCTAACTAATATTAAAAGAATCCTTTACATATTGTAACAATGAATAAGCAAATGAACAAATTCACGATCAATATTCCATAATTATTATCTCATTTCATTATATAGCATACTGTCCTCAAGGGTGTCAATATGGTGATTGTACTGCTCCAAGCACTTGTACCTGTCAGTCTGGGTGGACTGGAGATTCTTGTAATATTGGTAAGATTTCTTTCAATTATATATATATGAATGTAATGCTATACTGAACTCTCATCACTGTGATAAAACTATATATAATAATTAGCAAATCATAATTATTTGTATTTTACATCCATGCTTATAATATGATCTAATTTATGACATAATTATTGTTTAATGCACTGCGCACAAAATTAAAAGTGGATGGACCTGTTTTTGTATCACAAGACGGCCTGGACTTTATAGTTGGAACATAACTTTGGGACTTTCACCAGTTTTGTGGTCACTTTACCACAGTCATAATTTATATAGTTATCATTATTTGCTATAACAACTAAGATACAGATAAGATTTCACCATCATAATTATTATTTTAGTTTTATATATGTCGTGTACTGTGTGTATATCGTGTATTGTAGTATGAATAGTATAATTATTATGTGAGGATATTCTGTACAATTATATATATATGTATGTATATATGTATATATGTATATATAATATTATATAATTATATATATATATTATATATAATATAAATTATATATATATATGCAGGTTTAGTTATGTATATGTTATATGAGTAGATGTAATTTTACTATTGATATAGCAAAATTTCTAATGTTTCTGTTTTCTGTAACCTTATCTCTCATTAGTAATGAGATTCACTTTGTATAACTATTTTTTTTATGACAGTGTAAGTAGTACCCAGAAATTTAGTTTAAATTGTAATGTATTTCTCACTACACTTCATGATATAAACATAACCCTAATGTAAATAAACACAGAATTCAATATCAGGTATATTATAAGATTATATAAATGATATTATGTTATTTACATATGTACAAATGCACACCCACACAAATCACTTTATATAGACAAAATACACATAACATTATTACATTAAAAAAATAGTAATAGTGTGTACTGTTATAACTATAAATCTATAATTGCGCACACATATAACTTGCCATAAAGATGTAATTTTGTTTACTACTCTATCATGATTACTTTGTGGTATCAGCCAAGTACCAACAGGTGTTTATAATTATTTGTGAATTGTGTTAAATAAAATATGTACTACATGTGGATAGCTTCATAACATCATATTTGCTGTACATATTCTCCAAGAAATCATTGTAGTATACTTAAAACAGTTCAAGCCCATCCATCTCAATGAGTTTTTTAAAATTTACATTGTACCATTTTAAAAGTCTTATCTTTGTTTGCTTTTTGTCATTTGCTAATAACATTCTTGGTTGTTAGGATAAGCAATTAAAAAATGTTCTCTATGAATTTACTAAGGTTTCTATAAACTGGGTAATTATTATTGTACAACGAAATTTATAATAGCATAAAGAAGCATTTATATTTAGCTCTTTTAAATTCAAACTATTGAAATTGACAAGACTTAGTTCTATATGTGACACATATATGTTACTAGTTAAACACCTCTTGAAGGTCTGTATCTGATTTACAGTAACTGACCATGGAACCCTCCAAGAGGTGATTTGTGTAATGTTGAGTGGGTGAATATGGTGCATTATTTAACCACACATTCAAAACTCATTGCATGCTTAAACCACAGGGATATACATGAGGGATATAAAAAAAATGATTTATAGCAATGGTGGGTCCTTTGAATCACGCACTCTACATTGTACAACACTACTTAATTGTTAATTTGGAAAACCATACATTGTTTATTTCAAAAATGTTATCTTAATTAACAGATCTTATCGAGTGTGTTGATAATAATGGAAATTGTACTCACAATTGTGTTAACACTGAAGGAAGTTACTATTGTACTTGTGATAATGGATATGAACTGAGTGATGATAAGCATACATGTGAAGGTAATGTGGTGTGAAAATATTTATATTTGTGTAAATAGTACATGTTATTATGAGTATATGATAAGAGTAATGAAGCCATGAAGGAGCATCAAACTTCCCAAGCCTCTTGCTATGCATATAAACTATATCACATCACACCGTGTTTATAATTGTTTGTTAGTTCTTACATAAGCTTGGTTCTATTACTGCACATCAGAGTTTTTGATATGTTGTGAAGCATTGAGGAATACATCTTGAGCCAATTAACAAAGAATTAATGCTGTTAGTGACAATATAATCATAATTAACTGTGCCACTGGCCCAATCAGATAACTGTGCAGAGCCAAATGTGGACCAATGGTGTGCTATATGAGCTTATCAGAAACATTGCTACACATACATCGTTGTAGATTTGCTTACACCACTGTAAATATTATACAGATTTGTGCTATTCTCTTAGCTTGTCTTGTATAATGATGCCAGCTATATGATGAACAAATACAATTATGTGTTTATTTTCAGATATTGATGAATGTGGTGAAGGAATAGTGATGATTGGTGGATCAGGTGGAGGGGCTGGAAGTGGTGATGATTGGTGTGAACAGCGTTGTGACAATACAGCAGGAGGATATGATTGTGGTTGTAATCCTGGTTATTCTCTGGATGACAACAGTCAGACATGTTCAGGTTCAGTTTAATAATTATATTGTAATTATTAATTTTAATAAGGAATAATTATAATATTGCAGTAAATTTTGAGTATTGTCTCCTTCTGGAGACCATTCCTGCTGAAAATATCAATGAAACAGAATAGTTATCATGTATTTGATCAACAATTTACCAACAAAAAATTATTATACTGAGTCACTTAAAAATGGAATCGAAACAAGAATATTATTTTAAAAAATTTTTTAAATGAAAGAGTATGTATCAAAACTGAAAAGACACAGGAACAAGGTTGGGATGGTGCCTTGCCTTGCTTTGCCAACAAAATTAAATACCACTTCCACATTAGACATAAGAACCCCACATAAGTATATATAGCTAGAATAAAGGCAAAACACAAAGAAGCGATACTTATGTACTATCCCAATCTTATTCCTGCATGCTTTTTCGGTTTTGATATATATCCCTACATACTCTTTCATTTTTAATTATTATTCCTTACTAATTATAGTATAATGATTGTACGTTATGTATACTATTATATTATGTATGTATATTACACACATATATATATAATTTATATATATATATATATATTATTATATAAATTATGTAATATAAGTATTATGCTACCATGGCAACCATAAGATGTGGTTTGGTGTGCCTCTTACATATACACTTATCAAAATTCAGTTGTTAAATCATGTCTAGTATATATGCAAGCTGTAATACCTTCTGGTGTTTAGAAGTTTATGTGGATATACTCTCTGCCCTATAAGCCTCATGTTATATATATCAATGTACATGTATGTATGTAGGCATATTACATATACATATATATATATATATATATATATATATATATATATATATCCCGATACGGCGAAACATCAAAGTAAACCACAGGTTTATATATCAGATATAGCACCCTGTGATCAGATATAAAACCTGCCGTCAAACAGACTACAAGAAAACAACGCTTACCTTCTCCAAAGTGCCGACAAAAAGGTAGGAGAAGCATCAGACATCAACAAAGGTTTTGTCGTTCGTGAAATATATTGATTATAACACGCCTACTCGTGCTATATCAGATTTATAATCACCTCGCCCTCGTGCTCAGTGATTGTAAATCTGATATAGCTCTCGTAGGGTGTTATAACCTATACATATATATATATATACATGTATATATATATATATATATATATATATATATATATATACGTATATATACATAAAATTTATGTATATATATAAGATATATATATATAATATATATATATATATATATATATATTAATTATTATAATGTAATGTAAATGTAAATTATGTATATGCTACAGTACAACTAACTGGGCTGAGGTAAAGCCAAAACCAATTAGATTACAGTGTCAGGTTGGCTACACTTTAATAAATATGGAGTATATTTCAGTGAACAAACTATTTTAGTATAGAGCTAAGTGTCTTAATTGGGTTTGAATCTCACTTAGTTATCTTTTTTTTCTTTTCACTGTTTGTTTGGAGCATGGGGATCCTGGTTTGAATCCCTTTTGGTCAGGCACACATTAAAACATCCTCAAGCTCACTCCCACAATGCTTTGCATTTTGCTAGTATTATATTATATAAAATTAAGTACCACTGGAATTATATAAGGAATTTTGAATGTTCTGTTAAACTGATGCTATCAATATAAACAAAAGTACCACATTAGTGAAGTATGTGTTTGGCAATATGTGAACTGCATATAATAATTATTATACAAAATTTTATTTGATTTCTATGTAACCACACACACACAAACACGCACACACATTCTCTCCAGATATTGATGAATGTTTATTGGCAAATGGACAGTGTGATCACGATTGTCATAATACCATTGGTTCATATTACTGTACTTGTCAGATGGGATACTTACTACTAGAAGATCATAGAGGATGTACAGGTTAGTACAGGTTTCTATACTATGAAATGGACTACATTGCTTGGTCATGGTATTTGTAAACAATGGTTTATACTGTATATACTGCAGATGCCTTTACTGTATGATGTACTTTATAAATATAATACATAATAATTACAACAATGATAATGTATAATATATAATTTGTACATACATCATTATATATGTGTCTTTTGTTGCACTTTTGGTAGTGCAGTGTGGGTGGTTTGTAGTATTATTTAATTTAAGAATCACAAGTAGTGCTATACTACAAAAGTCTCTATTGTTAATTTGTTAGTGATGCCAATAATATGATATCATTATCTGCCATTATTTATAGTATTGGTATTGGTTGTTTTGTAACCAATATTGTAACAATTTAAATATCCTGATAATATGATTATAGCATCATTGATTGCCTTTATGATACTCATTATATATACATTGGGAAATTGCTCATTTTCATTGAAAGAAAATCATAAACCAGAAAGTAGACTATTGGTTTATCAGAATGTCAGTAATACTTCTTATCAGTGCATCACTATTTATTATTTTTATATTATATATTTGAAGTGCTTATATTGTGAGTATGATATATTTTATTTATTACTTTACATCATCTTTATTTTATTATTACTGTTACCAAATAATCACAACATGCCATATCACTATTATTATACATCAAGATTAAATTTTTAATATTTGAATTTGTTTATTTGTGAAATAGGTTGTTTTGTTCTATGTCTATACACTAAATTAGCTTTTCATGAAAGGGAAATTTTAATTAAATTCATACATGTATTTATAAGTATAATACAGAATTTTGTTTAATTCTAATGCATTATTCTATAATTATTCTTACAGATCACGACGAATGTTCAAATAACACACATCACTGTAATCATACCTGTCATAACACACATGGTGGATATTACTGCTCCTGCTATGATGGATACAGACTAGTTAATACACATTCTTGTGAAGGTATGGATGAATGTATACGTAATTGTGACAAGTGATAAGTAAAATTATTAATTTTGCTTTGCATAATCTAAGGTCTCTGTTTGAAGCACAGTGTTGGAACTAATCAACTACCTCATCATGTTTGAAAACATTAATGCACACTTATTTTACTTGTTATAACTATTTTGTGATAATGTAATTCCATAAAGGTTCCATCACATATTTCTTAGAGCATATAATAACACTACAAAATATTCTTTATGAAAGAACACTTTGGCCTGAAGGCTAGAATCAGAATTAGGGTTGCAGCATTCTTTTATAAAAATATTTTATTGTGTTATCTATCTTGCTTTCAGAGAAACCCTTGTAAATATGGGACCATTATGAGAAAGGTGTGATTTGTCATCATATACACTCTATACTCTCTGTTCAGACAGAAACCAACTAATTATCATTGAAGAGCAAGTATTGTTTCGCCTACGTATATGCCTGAAGTAATTGTGTTTTTATATAATTATAGTTGTCTAATATTGAGTGTTTAAATGTAGACCTTTGATCAAAATTTATTATGATTTACTGATAGACACTCTTTCTCACTGATGGCCTCATAATAGTGATCATAAATAATATTGAAATTAAACCAGATATATAATATATTGGAACATATCCCTCTAATTGTTTTGTGATAACTATGTATCAATCATTGCTGATAGTACTAGTGTAATTGAAGCAATTTTACATTCTTCCTACTGGTCTGTAGCTTGACTGCGCATTCTTTTACGCACCACGCCCATTAATTGACTGAGCCCCACACAATGACGCAACTTCCAGAACTATGCATAGTCACACAAGTGACACAGACATACGTATATATATATATATATATATATATATATTTCAAACCCATGGAAAAGCAATTATAGGGATGGCCCTACAGGCCATAAAAGTAATGAAAACAATATAATAACCACAGCTACTTCTTTTATTATGATTGCTATCTTTATAGATATTAATGAATGTACTGAAGGTATATCAGGCTGTAGTGATGTTTGTGAAAACAGTCCTGGATATTTTGAATGCTCTTGCCCAAGTGGTTTCACTCTGTCACATGAAGATAACAAGACATGCATAGGTAAGAGAAAAAAAAACATTTGTTAATCAATTCCAATGTCCATTCATCTCATCATTCTTTTATTTGTAATGGCGATATGACATATAGTATGATTTTAAGTAACGGTATTATAGTCCTAAAATTTCGTGGGCTATAAATTTTGAGTTTTTTGTATAAACTGACATACTGGGAAAATTTTATTTGCGAAAATAATGGTCATGCCTGCCACGTGTGAGCATTTTTGGTGAACACGAAGATTTTAGCACAAAATAGTTGAATATCACCAATATGTGAAATTGTATCCATGAAAATTTAGGGCTATAATCTATCATTATGTAAACATTATTCGATTAGCTATAATAATATATTTAACCTTTTGTATCACATTACATCAACATGCTCAATTTGTTTTCATTTGTTTTCCCACAGATATTGATGAGTGTGCTAATGAAAATGCTGAGTGTAATCATTTGTGTATTAATGAATATGGTTCTTATCACTGTCAGTGTCGTGATGGCTACACACTTGCACTAGATGCACATTCCTGTTTTGGTAAGGCAATTACTAACTTGTACTTTAATTTAATTACAGTAGTGATTCCTACATGTACATGTAGTAAGCTATTTGTAATTATTGTAATTTACAAACGTACACATACATGTATGTACATGCACGCACATACACGCACATATGTACATGCACGCACATACACAAACACACACTTATTGCATATGCATGCATGCCATCATTATTGCATTGCATATACACCCACCTCATGTCTTACTTCAGCTTTCACCTAGTGCATGACTAATATACTTGAGTAACATATAATATGATGCCAAACCAATACTTTGTACCAACTCAAATAATTAAAATCACCACATCTTTTATGCTATTTGTTGGTAAACTAAAGAGTGTAGCTAAATTTATGTGGCTGGAGATTTTCACCATTAAATGGCCATGGCTAGATGCAGTTACTTTTATAAGTGATATGAAACATGTAATATTATATGGGCAAAATGACAAAATGAAACCAACTACATGTAATTTAAAAACCTGGCAATTGTACTTTAACATCTTTGTTCATACAGTGATATCCAATTACAAGAAGTCCTAGTTTGTTATCTTTTCCATTTCATGTCATTTAGACAGTACTTTTCGGAACTATAACTTTAACAACTGCTTTTACAGTGTATAGAACTGTAAGAGGTACAATATCATTACAAATGTAAAGAGAAGCCTTATACATGTATATCAAGACCTCCAAAAGGACAACATCTTATGCATGAAATCTGATAACTCTCAGAAGAAGACATATAATGGCTATATACCAAGCCCAATCCAGTAAACCATAATAGACTATAATTATTATAGTGTAACTGGTTTCTATACTATGCAAATGGACTATATTACTCGGTCATGAGATTTGTAAACAATGGTTTATGCTGTATGTACTGCAGGTGCCTTCAATGTACTTATCAATATAATATGTATTAATTACAAGAACGATAATATATAATATATATTTTGTATATAATATTATAATAAACACATAATAATCATCATTATGTATAAGTGTCCACTATTGCATTTTTTGCTAGTATTGAGTGGGTGTTATGTAGTATTTTATAATGTAATAATCACAAGTAGTGCTATCTCACATATGTTATCAGCTAATGGATAATTTATTGTTAGTGCTGCACTAATAATATGATCAGTAATCAGTAATGATCATTATCTGCCATTATTATATTGGTATTCTCTGAAAGATGTAGCTGATAATTGTAACAAGTGTACTAAAAATATCATTTTTTGTCATGCACTCATAATTCTCATTATATAAAGTAATTTGACAAATACATTGGTAATCATAGTTTATGTTGTTATCTGTTTTCCGACTCACACAATTGCTTTTCATTATCTCTTAAGTCATGTATTTTCCTTTAACTCTTTAACTCAACAGGTGATCATTGCATACCGATTTCCAATATTTTGAATGGTCACATATTGTGTACTGGTCCTCAAATAACTGATGAAAGTTGTACATTTACTTGTGATCCCGGTTATAATCTGACTGGTTCTTACATTCGTACATGTCAATCAGATCACACATGGAGTGGGGAAATTGCTCTTTGTCGTCCATTACAATGTGAACAGCTTACTGCACCTGAAAATTCAGTAGCTGCACTACCATGTCTTAATGAATACACACATAGTTGTGTAGTAATATGTGAACAAGGATATCATGTTGATGGTGATCCAGGCTCTATAGAATCATTACAAACCTGTAATTTAGCTGATAATGGAGCTGTAGAATGGACAAATACAACTGTGTGCATTGGTATGTTGTCAGAGTTATCGTAGCCATTATAATTATACTTTTGTATAGTGAAAATTATACGTATGCAATATCAACTAAATTAATTTAATTTTGGAGTGATTATATTATGGTGTGTGGGTGATTACCATAGTAACCTTTGATGTATTGTGGTATTTATATACTCATAACCTGCCATGGAAAGTTGTGTATAACCAACCAGTTACTTTACATAAAAGATTCCTTGGTTTAGTTTCAGCATAGATAATTAATACTACGCAACCGGGATGGGAAATTCTAATCAAACGAATGATACAATGCGTGTTGAATTACTGAAATGTCACGAATTAATAATCGTGAGTATAACCGGCAATGTGACTACTCGTGTTGAAGAGAACATGGATCTTACCGAACGTCTTCAGCAGTTGCTTGAATTAGACGAACTTAAGAGCGACACTACTACAACAAAGGCTATCCAGGAAGTCCTGAAAAATTTCTTGTCTCTCGATGGCTCAAAGAAACTAAAACTACGCCAACTGGTAGAAAAAATACGGCGCTCGTATGAACTGATGTTAGTAACTGTGAAAAAAAGACGCTCGGTAACTTCGAAACTGGACAAGCTTTACTGCCTTTTCCATGACTTCACCATTAGTGAAGGTTTCGAGATGTGCTTATCGTGTGAGAAGGATTTAGAAATGATTGTTCCAGAGATACTGTGTAGTTGTTGATGGAAAAAGAGTTCATATGGTTCTTGACTACTGAACTAGTGTCAGATACCAAAGATCAACCAACTACTGATCAATCAGCTTCTCGTGCTTTGTCTGAAATTGAAAAAAATGCAGTACGCTACACAGGTGGTTATGTTATTCGAAAACTGGAACAGAATTTCTCTAAAAAAAAGATAAATCTAAAGTTGCAACAGAAAAAAGGAGTAAAAAGAACAAGATCATTAAGGAAAGAACTGGACTTACAATAAATAATTTACATACATTTTGTTATCAAACAGTATTATTTTATCTCACACACAAAATTTAATTATTAGCAAAAAAAATTTATGTGATTGGTGAATGATTATTTAAACAGCGTTCTTCGGCGTTTTTTAAGAGGATGGCTTAAATCTTCTATGTCTGTTGTCCACTGTTGTTTTCGTTTACGAACATTTCCTCCATGGCCTATTTCCATACTTCTTTGCACTCGTATTGCTTGAGTGTTGTACAAGAAGTTTCTAGCATTTGGATTGTCACTTCGACCCCCTCTTGCACGCTGCTGGCCAAAGAATGACTCCAGACGGTCTTGGTTGAGACACTCCGACAATAAAAACAACCCCTCTTTTTGTGAAAGGAGGAACTTTGACAGCTCAACAAACGAATAAACTACAAAATGGTAACATGAGGATTAATAGAATGGTCCATTACTCTTGATTTACCTGTCATCCGTAAACCCTCCAATGTCTCCTGGCTTAGTGTCATCCTCTTTTTCTCCTCAGGAGTGAACCCCACCCTTTCACTCACAACTTTGTCCCACTCATGTAAATATCCTAGAAAGTCTTTTTCCAGCCACTGAAACATGGAATTTAAATTAAATTTACTGACAATGTGATTACCACAAAACTCACATCAAATCGTTTGTCTTCAACACTTCTGTATGATTCTAAGTCTGGTTTTCTTTTCTGCTTTCCCTCCCTAGCATCCCTTGTGTTGAGACAATCAAAAAACCTGTCAAACATCCTACAAAACTTGGATGTTTCTTCATAATCAGAATTTTCTGTTTCTAACATTTTGAAAGCTGCACTCACAGAAGCACTCAAAACCTAAATCATGGAAGAGAAAAAAAAATACGTTAACACAATTTGTTATAGTACCTGTGCTGCAAGGTTCACTTTCATTTTTGAAAAAGAAGTGAGATTGATATGCTCATAAGTGAGATGATGGCCGATATACAACCCACTGTCAGCTTGAGTTTTTTCCCACAGAGTTCTGAGATGGTCCCATAGGATGTGCTTTCCATTGTTCTATAGAATCAAAGATGTAGTTACTGTATGCCATTAAGAACAATGTTGTTTAATACAACTTACCCACATGCATCTGGTACCACCAGTAGTAGATGACTGCCAACAGTTACGTGTTGTTTTGATCAAGTGTGGAACATCAGAGATGAAGTAGATGAATTTCTCATGACAGCACCGGTTCACAGTCTTGTACACTATACCATTCTTCATGTGTACCTCTCTACCAAGTGACTTCAAAAATTTCCTGTTGGGTTTTGCACCATCACAAATGAACACGATAACCTAAATAAATACCAGACTTGGGATCAAATACATGTCTGAATAATTCAACTACAAATACAAATAATTGGTAGATACTAATTAGAAATACAAATGCGCATACTTCCATTTTGAATATATTTAAAGTACACATACAAAATACTCTTTTTATATTTCAAATGCAATTAACAAGTTTGGACATACTTTTGATTGTCAATCAACAGGATGATTTGACAATCAAGTTAATGTAATTTGGAATTAACAGTATCTGAGTAATTAAAACTTCTCAAAATACATTTTGAAAGCTGTGCATACTTTAATTCAAATACTTGGGGAACTAACCTTCAAATTGATCTCCTCCAAGCGCCGTACTGCTTCCCACATGATCTAATATAAAGAATGGGCACTAACACCTGTATAACACAAAATGAACAACCTATACATATACAGTACAAGTAAACATAAAACTTACCTTGTGTAGGAAAGTTTGCATATGGGAACTCAAGTTTGAAAAATATTCCCCGAACCATGAGGGTCAGCATATGGGTAGCAATACTGCTGCTGGAAGTGGCACTAACAGAAACTTCACTTTCAAGTGATTGTAGATCATTGTTGATATCACCTAGGTTAACAAACCCATGGAGCCTCTGCCCTGTTTTGTCATACACCAACTCTTCTTGAATTTTCATTTCATCAATGATCAACACTACATATCTGGAAAGAAATCATGTTTCATTTAAAAATTTTCAAGGCTTCTTATACCTTTGCCAGTCTTGTATCTCGTCTACTTTTGCCTCAGTTCGTAGAAACACATCCACTTTGTGACTGAACCCGGGTTTAGCAGACACCCAAGTGTGTAGTCATTCAGAGTCCGTCTTGTCGGCATCTGTAGACCTGATTCTCTCATTACCTCATATGCTTTTGGAGAAACACGGGAAAGGTTGAGGCACCATCGAATGAAGAGTGGGTGCCAACGTATTCCTGTTTTTCCTTTCACTTTTTCATAGCAGTCACCTAATTTTTTTGGGAATAGTGCTTTAAAATTTAAGGAAAGTAAAAATAAATCTACCTGTTGATCCCAGAAAACTCTTCTAAAATCTGATGCAGGTAATGACTGGATCTCCTCATTTTTGTCTTTGATCACTTCAGTTATCTCCTCGTGCACTTCTTGATCAATTTCCACACCTTTTTCTGACGTCAATGATTCAAGTATTTGTTTAATTCTAGCTATCTTCTGATCTCTCATACGCAGAGTTTTTCTGGCTGCTCTCAATGCTGAGAGTCTCTCAGGGGTCTTCATAAAACTACAAAATGTATAATGAAACAAAGTTAATGATAATTATATAGTTTTTTAAATAAATACCGGTAGTTTTTCTTGTTTTTGTGAACACTATGACCACTCCCATCTGAACGCAAACACAGAGTTAGCAAGGTTTTACGATATCCAGTACAATTTTCACATCGAATACCATTCGTCAAAAGACTACAACTGGAAGTGCAAACAGTGCTAGCATACTCCTGACCTTCAGTGGACACACAGGTTCCAACATCAAGGTAAGCAACTACGTCTTGCTTCTGGGATAAAAACTGCCCATTCTTTTTCTGGTTTGCCAAATTTATAATTTTTGAGTCATGATTACCTACACAGGTATTGAGGCTATCTACTTTCTGAAGCAGAGTATTGGTTGAAGTGGGGTCAAGGAAGGGCATCTCATCAAATTCAGGGATGTGTGAAGCATCTACACGATGACCATGGACATGCAACATCCATGAGCAATCTGACTTCACAACTAGTGAGCGAGTTACTACTATTGGTGGAGTGTTTGGGAGATCCTGCCTGGATATTTGGCACAGTCGCATCTCAGTCTCGTTGGATACATTAATCCAACCTTCTGGAACAACTACATTTGTCCAATGAGAAGGATTTACAGGTATGGAAACATCTGTCTTTTTTGTGGCGTCATGACATTTCCATTTAGGACCAATTCTTGCTTTACTCCTCTTTCCACGTCCTTTCTTTTGTCTCTTGCCATGCCTACATAATGAAAACATACCATTAAAAAACAGCATCATAGAATAGTATTTCCATGCAATTTGTGCGTATTACAATACTTTTGAGACTCTTTAAAAAGAAAATCATTGAAATAAAACTTCTTCTTTAACACCTCCAGAGAACATGTGCCTGAACCTACACCACTGTTGCTCGCGTTTTTACAAGCAAAAATCAGTTTTCCACACAAACGTCACGCAAAACCAGCACAAAAAGTACATAATACAATGAATTGAACTTTATACAACAGTACTGTATCAAATATAGTCTCGTTTACTCATCGGTATACGAGAATATGTGTCTGAAAGTTTACTACTACAGAAAAAAAAAAAAGACAAATTAGGCTAACCTTGCTTCAGAATCATCTTCCATACCTCCTTGAAATCAAGAGTCTACCTTTCGACAATCCAATACTCAAAGACCACACGATTTCTGTGAAAGACACCGATCAAACGAACGTAGCAGAGCTGGTATGATGCCTCCTCTTGTAACTTTGTCACCTAGAACAGCTCATTAATGTTCAACGCGCATGCTCTCAGTGTTGATGACGTCACGCAATACATTTTATACAGTACAGTAAACAAGTTTCCCATCCCGGTTGCATAGTATTAATTATCTATGGTTTCAGGTATTACTATAGATATTTTAAGTGCATTATAGCATTTGCATTTAGGTTGTTCATTTATTACACTGTATGGATGTGGTTATGGATCTATAATACCCTTAATGTCGCTAGCACTATGCACCTGTAACCATCTCTGTAAATGGAAATACTGTATGCTTATCCATTTTATTTAAAATTCTATAGAAAATGAAGTATGTGACAATAATCCATGTGCTCCTGGACTTTGCTCTATTAATGATGAAGGAAGATTCCAGTGTGACTGTGAAGGTACATTCCATACTGGAGAGAGATGTGAAACTAGTTTTCTTCAAATACCATCTATACCAGTATTGAGAACAAACACTGATTATGATGTTTCAATCATTTCATCGCCACAAATTGAACGAGAACTCACTCTTACTGTTACTAATACTTCTGCCTTGAATATTGTTGGTGAAGAAACTCAAAATCTTATTCCCTCAGATGATAGCACTACTGTTGTGTATACGTTACATCCTAATGAACCTGGGTTGTTTCAAGTTCGTTATAATATAGAACCTAAAAATAACTTTCGTAAACCAGAAAATTCAGTAGTACTTATAACATCCTTGGACTCATCTGGAAAAGAAGATAACAATTATTTCCAGTCTTTGGGATTAAGTGATGGTCAACTTGGATTAGGTTGCTGTAGCAACAGTCTATTGATGTCATCAGCACAATGTATTTCTAAACTTTCCTTCTTCTCTTCTTGTCAATGGTTTTCAGCTGAGGGAGAAACAGAGTTCATATCGAAGGGTGTAGTGTTCATTGGTGGTCGTACTCTAAATCTGCCCCTCTCAATAGCTGGCATTGATGTGCAAAGCAGTTCCTCATCATTTAAAGCTTCTCTCCCAACTATGTCAGATATACTGTCAGAGCGGTGTTTTAGTTGTGAAAAGGAAACATTTCAGTGTACTGAGACAAATACGACTATTCGTTTTAATGAATATGATGTTCAAACTTTCCTCACATTTAATTCCCTGTCCACTACATTTCTGGAAAGTATTAAAGATCTCTTACCATCTTGGGTTTCAGTCAGTATCTATAGCAGCATATCAGAATATTCAAATTATGACTTCTTATCTTTTGTTGGAACTTCTACTGAAATTAAAAACTTGGAAGGTTGTGAATCATATCAAGCAGATGCAAAGAAAGGGCTGCTGTATGCATTGAGGACAAAATCAACACTGTACGTCATCATTGATAATTTTCCCACATTTCTCCATTCTTCTTCAACAAGTAAACCAGTTTGTATCTTAGTTGATATGTGTAGCAGTTTTCAGTCGAAACTGTATTTCATGGTTCCGTTCGTTCTACAACCATCACAATTGACTGGACTTCCATATTTTCAAATTCTTACCAATAATGGGCAAGTCTCATTTAAAACTATCACATTTACAGAGAGAGGAAATTATGTTCGATTCATAGATTCCAAGTACTGGCGTGGTGATACTTACTTTACAGCTCAAATTCCAAAATATGAATTTGAAGTGGAGATGAAACTAGAAAAGGAATTTGTTGGGAACTATTTGGGAGTGCACATTGATTTCGTTGGATCCGCTATGCATCAATCTCAACCTGACAAAGGAGAGGTAAGTTTATTAATTTCTTATTCAGTTGCAGTATCATTATTCATTTACTCACATAGGTACCAGGATTATTGTCGGGAAATATTGGAGTAATTGTTTCCACGATTGTAAATAATGAGCAAGTGAGACTTCATTTATCATCACAAGGAAAGAACTCACTTTTTACATTTCCAGGTAATTAAATGTTGGCTGTTTAAATGTAAACAAATTCATTGATTGATAAACGAATGACATAAGTTTAACCTTCAGTTGGTTGTAAGAGTTTCAGTGTAATTGTATTTTGATCAATGCTGATTTGTTTTTCCTAGATAATATTCACAAGTACTAGTTTCATATGATCTAGATGTATATTGACTATAGGGTTGGGCGATACTGAAAGTTAAGTTTTGCAATTATTGCCTAAAGGTGACTTGCAAGTATTACAATACTATTTATGATAACAAAAACAGGCTCATTTTTCAAAAGGTGACACTTCTGATCCTTCTTTTGAAAGCATAGGGCATTAACCGTTATCGCATTTTTTAACTGCGCACAAATTATTATAACTATTTTTTAACTGCAGTAAGACTTTTGCCATTGCAATAATATTGGCAAGCCAAAATCATGCGATATGATTATTTCAGTGGAATAATATTACAATATATTGAATTATTGCCCAACCCAAATTGACTAGTATATAAAGTACATACATGTAAGCATACGACAACAAACATATTAATACCATGTAGCTATATACGTAGCATTGTATATAAGCAAAACCTATGGTGTATCATGATCATTCCCATTCTAATGTCTAACAGATATTACATGCTCATTCCAAAGTAATTAGTGTGTACATGAATTTGTACATGTACTTAAGAATAACATCTGTCGTACTCCTCAGATAGTTGAGAAGTCACCACATATACGAAGTTAGTATGGGATTTACCTACTATACGTAGTATATTGTATTGATTTTGATATCACCATATATTTTATGTACTGGTCAATATAGATCAAGATCCAAAGGAATATATTAACCCTTAGAAGACTAAGTTCTTCCCATTTCCAAACACTGGCGTCTCTGCTGCATATATTTTGGCCACCATTTACTTTTTCTATCCCAAACTTGGCTCCTTTTCCATTATGGAGTACTACTTCTACCAACTTACTTACTCAAAAATCCCC
Organism: Petrosia ficiformis; assembly: GCA_947044365.1. NCBI lineage: Eukaryota > Metazoa > Porifera > Demospongiae > Haplosclerida > Petrosiidae > Petrosia > Petrosia ficiformis. The sequence continues at coordinate 17,305,587 of OX345636.1, read as the reverse complement.
AAACTCTTTGTAGGATTAAATCAAATGCAGTGCTCTCCTCCTTTTGACTGGAACTGGGGCTAACAAAATGACTCCACTGCATGTTGACACCAACTACACCCACAATTTCTGGTTTCACAGCAAGGAAAATGCCTCAGCTACCCACCAGATTGCATGGGCGGGTTCACTGAACCCCCAAATTGTGTAGGCGGTGAGGGAGCTGTGCTCCTTTTCAACCACCAATAACGGGGGTCACCCCCGTTTAAAATTCCCCCCGTACACATTATTTAGGCCATAGGGCAGCTGAAAAACCATGAACGTTTCAGCCAATTACATGAGCTTGTCCCTTTCACCAATTACAAGCATATATAATTATGATATATGCATCGACATCAGTGCTCTAAGGGTTAATTAATACTTGTATATTACCCAGTAACAAAGGAAAACAATATTGAATTATATAGTCTATTATTAATATTGTGTTGAAACCTGAATGAGGGTTAAATTAAGCATTAATATTTACCACGCAGGTGTATCAACAAGTCAGAGTTCTTCATTACCTCCTGGAATGTCTTTTAAATGTACATACAAAGCAGTTCCTTACCCAGATGCAGCATTATTCTCAGCACTGTTTGTGGAACATGACTATTCGAATGACTGTGCCATCGATGGTTTCATGAGTGTAGACAACTTGCTCAATGTTAACAATGTTAGTCTTACTAGCGATTGTCTTGGATTAAGAATTGGACAATTGGAACTCCCAGACACTTTCAGGTACATTGTTTATTTTCCAGGGTTGATTTCTCAACAAGAAACAGATCCTGGAACTAGTATTGTCATATATTCGAAGCTGAAGTCACCAAAGGCCAATTTTGGTAATTTCTATAAAGTAGTTTCGGATGATCCTGATATAACAGTATTAGAACTAATATTCAGTTCCAAAACATCACAATTTAGCGGTATAATAAGGAATGCTAATGTTTCCATTTTTGATTCCGAGGTAAGCACAGAGATGATAATTAATAGCCCTAGGATCTCGTTCAGAGGCAGTACTACTATTTTCTACCAATATGATATCATGTTTTCCGGAGAATCTTCAACTGATGACTCGATGTACATTGATATATCAGCTGAGATAATGGATGGTGCCAATGGATTCCGAACAAATTCCATTGATTATTTGAATTCACATATTAGATCAGAAATTAATAGTGTTTTGGAAAGACGAAGGAATACCCAAGAAAGTATAAATAGCACTGCAATTATGAAAAACAAACTCGAGACAGAATTAAATGACAAACAAATGGAATATGCTGATCTTCTACAACAGTATGAGCAAGCTAATGCTACATTCACTTACTGGAAAATGAAAATGGCTGAAACAAAAGAAGAATATGAAAATGCACAAAGTAATTCATTGTCTTCGGATGATATATGTACCGAAACAGAATGTGCTTATTTGTGTCAACGTGGTATAAGCTGTTCAACATGCTATAGCCCTTCTCGTCTAGAAGAATCAGGCATCTGTGAGACAATTGTCAGTGGTTACCGAACAGTAATACGTTATCGTGAAATACCTGTTAGGGGCTGGAGATATGAACTTCGTTGTAAGCCATGTTTGACATTTCAATGGTTTTCAATATTTTATATATCAGTTGGTGATTGCTGTACAACCGAATGTGTACCATTTACAAATTATCGTCAAGAACCTTATTACTCAGAAGAACCCTATACTCAGATTATTGGAGAGCCTTGCACAACCAATGTGTATGAAGAATCAGTCTCAGGTGAGTGTTGTATGGAATATCCATGCAGTGAGCGTGTTCAAAATCTTAGCTGTTTGATAAATAATTTGGAGTGCCAAGAGAAAATGCAAGAGGCTTTAGCGAATTTAGAAAACAGTCTTTCTTTGAAGTATAAAGCCTATAGTGACGCAAAAGCAAATTTCACCATTTCTGAGGTTGAAATGACAAGAATATATACAAAACTACAATCAGTAGAGCAAGAATATCAAATTATTGACAATGCACTTCAAAGTACATACATAAACTTGAATATCAAAAAAGCGGCCAAAGAGAAAGTGTTACAAGAAACGGAAGTTTTCGATTCTATCTTGCATGCAGTAGGTGGTTTAAGTGACTCTGAGAATATTGCAGACATAAAAAATGTAACATTCACTACTGTTTTAACCACATCAACACCCATTGCCTTCCCTGTTAATTTTATTTATGAGTATGCAGGTCGATCATATGAAATCAACATCATCATCAACTTTAACAGACCTAAAGAGTTTATATACCGTAGACTAGCACAGGCAATTCTGGAAGATATTTTAGGGAGTGACGTGTCATCTCGCAAAAGACAGACAGTGCAATATAATGACAATTTTTCACACACATGTATTAATACAGCCAACATTGAATCCTATATTCAACAGATTTCAGCATCACTTAATAAATCATCACAGCAGTTTGAAAATACCAAAAATAGTTTCTTTGATGTGCTTAATAATAGTTCTGTTAGTTACAACAACTTAACTAATCAGCAACAGAACTTAGAATTCTTTTCAAAGTTAGTTAATTCATATACACAACTTACAAATGACAAATCATCTTCCATAACCAAATTATTTAAAACACTTGATGAAAATTCTTTTCCTCGTTGGCAAACCAATATGGAAATGGTACACATAAATGGCAGTGATGTTGGCGGCTTCTCATGTGTTAGTTTTATTGATTGCCTGCAATCAGCATTTGATGCTCTCTTTTTTATTATTCAAGATACCCCGCTACCACAGGCAAAATCTATTGAACAAACACTAACAGCAGCAAAGGAGAGTTTTCTATGGCTAGGCTATAATGAAAACTACACATTTCATCAAGCTCACACCATTCTTTCACAGGTTATGGAGATTTTGTCAGATCTTAAAGGGTTGGAATACTGGTGCTCTGATCCTCCGCAGATCATTGAACAACCTCCATCTGAGGTGAATATCTCAATAGGTGATACCCTGGAGTTATCCTGAAAAGCATCCTCAAACCTTCCAATACAATATCTTTGGAGAAGGAACTCAATGCTGCTAAGTTCAAGGTCAAATACACTTTCTGTGAAGAATATACAAAGATCAGAAGGAGGTAATTATAGCTGTTCTGTCACAAGTGATTCTGGCATTGCAACATCACTTCCAACAATTGTTAATGTCTATTATCAACCAATTCTCAATCTCAGCCTTGTGAATTCAGTAGAAACATTTGAGGGGTATGACAATGGTTTGAATTTGGCTTGCGATGCTCACTCCTGGCCTCCTCCTGGTTGGAGGTGGTTCTACAGAGCTACAAACACAGATGAATGGACAGATATTGTAGATGTGGATGCCAATGTACTTTCACTAGACAAACCAAAGCTTTCCGATGAGGGATGGTATACATGTATGGCTTATAACTGGATTGGTAATGTCTCTTCAGAACCTACATACCTTACAGTGTTGCCAGCTTCTGTAGCAAGAATTGAATATTCTATGAGTATTCGTTTTACTCCAGATTTTGACATTTCTCTTGCAGCTGGTATAGACTTCAACAGATCTGACTATAAACAAATGGTAGCCGATACCATTCACAATTCCCTGCAGCTGACATCTACTCAAATCCAAGATGTCGAACTAATTATTGACAAGAATTTTAATATCACTGTTTCATTCAAGTTGATGACACCTCATGTTCAGTATATTGCCTACGATAGTATACAGGAAGTGTTCTCAAAAGTAGGAGATTTAGTAATACAACTTCAACTAGATAGAAATAATTTGATAAGTTTGACATCTGAAGATGGTGGCATTGTAATGAGTATCAGTGGATTAAACTTCCACTCTGTTGAAAACAGCCTGAGTATTAGCCCTCGAGTGTTTGTGTGCCCTAATGGATACCAAGTGGATTCAAGCCTTGTCATTTGTGGTTAGTATAAAAATATATATCAATGTTCACTATGAGATCTATTCTTGTCATTATGCATATGTTTTTCACAGTTTAAATTCACTTCATTTCACAGTTGGTTGTGCCCCTGGTTATTATGGTAATGTACTAGTCGATCAACTTACTGATCTTGGTAATGGACAGTTCATTGAAGAACAGATTCCTCAGTGTTTAGAGTGTCCGATAGGAATGTATCAAAATGATAAGGGTGAAGCTGAGTGTAAACAGTGTCCTGATTCCTACAGCACAGCTAATATCGGAGCTTCATCTCTAGAAGAATGCACAGGTATATACAAATAATATTTATTATAATGTAAAACATTTGTGCATTAATTAAATAATAATGGTAGTTATGTATTCACTTTTCCACTAAATACATATAGCTTTGTGTCAACCAAATACATATTCTGACAGTGGAATGGTACCTTGTACCCTGTGCCCACCAACTCAATACCAAACAGAGTATGGTTCAAGTGAATGCTCATTTTGCACAAATGAAACATCATTTTTGGATGAATGTATGATACTAGTGGAGGCAACTACTACAACAACAAGTCAGTTTATTTATTAATTATTTAGTCAGTGGTGTATGCTAATGTACCATTTTGTAATACTTTCAGATGTAGCAGTCATTTCTGAATCGGCTTCTGTAACTCCATCAATTTCAGTAGTGTCCAAGGTATGGTAGTAGTTCATTACATGCATCAATGAAGTAACAAGTCATGTTAAGCTTTTTGGTTTGTATTTTCAGTCACCAATATCTAATTTCTTCAAATTAGCAATCAGAAGGAAATACTTTCACTTTGATAATTCCTGTAATTGTAGCTACCTTCCTAATGAGTGAGTCATTCATTCTGTGTTTTGTTTAATCCAAAATACATTTATAATCATGCTAAACAATTATCATATATGAAATTGAGGGTGTGCTATTTACTAAAATTAATATTAGTAGAATTAATTCAGATACTGGATCTATTTGTACTTGTAAATCATGGCTTTATTGGACCGTTCAAATTTATTTCCACGCTTTCATTTTTCGTATTTGTATTGTAATAGCATGGATGGGGATTGAAATTTAGGATAAATCGGACAAGTGTTGTTTTTAAAGTGCATGGTGGTAAAATTACTGCCTAGCCACTTTAGAAACAACATGAGTTAAATTTATCCTACATTTCACGACTAAACATGCAATCACAGATTAATTACACTTCAGCTGGTTACAGGAGTTTCAATGCAATTTTATTTTCCTTAATGTTCATTTGTTTTTCCTGCTAGGAAATATTTACAAGTACTAGTTTTACTTCATCTTGATGTATATGGAGTAGTATATCAACTACATGTCATAATAAAGCATAGTAACAAAAACAGTATATATCATAGTATTATATGTATAACCTGTGGTGTACTATCCATTCTAACATGTGTAATAACAGCAGATGTTACTTTCTTACAGAATAATTACTATATACACACTTGTATTTATAATAACAAATAATATATCATAGTATTGTAGGTATAACCTGTAGTGTATTATAATCATTCCCATTCCCATGTGTGAAAAGTGTATATAGTTTAGATACTATTGATACTATTAAACTACTTACTTCTATGAATGACTGAGGCTGAGAGAAGATGTCCCACTTTTAGAAACTAAGCACTTATACTGACTTACTTGCTTAGAATCACTTCACTTAAGGCATACATAATTATGATTGTGAAAAATCAAAAGCCAATTCTTGAGCAACAAGAAAAAGATCTAAAAAATCATTAAGGAATTATATTAATGAATTCTTACTAGCATAATTATGCATTTTTATTTAACTTTGCAGTGATTTTATACCTACTGTATGCATGCATGCATGCAATGACGCCAATAGCAATGGTCAATCACCAGGTGATCAGACATTTTTCATTGTTGGCATCAAATGTGCAATTGCAATGATATTAGGAATTAATAGCATAGGTAACTGTATAATTAGTTGTTAAATACTATTCATGAGAAAATGAGATACAATGATGAGTGCTACAATAATTCACACATACCATATAAAATGTTTCCTATTATATCACTTTACAATAGTCTTGATCATACTGGTGATTATAATTGTGGTGACCATTTGGAAAAGAAAACTGAAAAGAAGAATGCTACTTATAGAGCGAATACAACTCCATGACTATGATAAAAAGCTTCCCCCAGAATACATGAACAATGACATGAAAGGTAAACTTGGAGATGACCCATTTTTGAAACTCACACAAGATCCAATATATGAATCGTTAGAGCAACTTCCTCATAATGAGAATAGTTATGATGTTCCGAGATCTTTTCAACGCCAAACTCCATCACCACTTCCTATGCCGTCATCAACAATGCCTCTTGATCCTTTTACTGTCAAAGACAAAGAAGACACTATATCAATCCAGAGCAAGAGAAGTGATGGTGACTACATGCCGATGAATGCTACTAATCCATTTTACACCATGGATGGAGAAATACCAAATGAAAATAGAGAGGATGAGGGTGGGAACCAGTAAATATATTTGACTCGTGTGATACTTAATACATACAACTCCATAATTGTTGTTTTTTAAACAGACTCCTTTTTTTAAATTTAATCAATATTTTGTTATACTGTTTTAGTCAATTTGTGCATTACATGTGTTGTAGTACTATACATGCTCTAAAGTACATGATTGTAGTTTTATAAATTAACATGAGAAATTTTAACAATGGTTTACTTTAATCATGTAGGGAGAAGGAAAGGCCGGAGGCGCATGGTGATACTTTTCAGATGTTATTGTGGGAGTTTCCGCATGCAATGTATGCTACTATAAATAGAAAAAATGCTATACTATATTTATAAATAGAACACTGCACCCCACCATTAAAGACGAGCTATATGATTGATTATATATAGTGATTATAGCTTGCGAGCAATTTTGGTCCTTGACGGTTGCAATATATAACATGTAATAGTAATGATGACTAGAAACAGATTTGTAGTGAATATACAAAGAAAATAGTAGCTTATATCAAGTCAACAGTTGTATCTAATTTGTCTAATTACTTATACGTACCTCAGTTTCATTGTTGTGTTGACTCTATATGGACTCCTCCAACAAAGGTTATGAAGATAAATTGGTAAGAACCTGAAAATTCACTGTTAGAAAGATTTCAAAAAGTGATAAACTGAGCAGCACTGCACCTCTGTGACATGATAGGATTTACAACATTGAAAATAATTGTGCATATATCACCTTGCAATATGGTTTGAACTAACTACACAATTAAAGATAGCCTTGTACGTATACCATAAATAGGAACAAAACAAAACCATTCAATTATTATAACTTAATTGCTTTCAGATTGAAAATGTCCTGTTCTGAATTAAATAAAGGCTGAAACATTGTAATCACTGTAGTGAAAAACTAAAACCTAAGTACATTATTCCTTTGTGATGAGTGTGTATATGATGTGGTGAGGATAAACAAAGACTCAGTAGAGTCCATCCTTGACATGTTGTATATACTTACTCAACAACTCATAAAATTATATATAAATGGGATGAAATTGCCATGTGTGTTCAATAGCTACACCTGAAAACCATAAACCCTATGAATAGTTGGTGTAATTGTGCAATTTGAGGTGCTGTGTTCAAACCTTTCAGAAGTTTTCAAATACGAGCAACAATTTTGTATTTATAATGAATTCTTTTCATTTCGATCCAATTGACTTTTATGGGTGATTCATTTTTCCAATACAGTGAATGTAAATTACACACCCAAGAACTATCGCATTGGTACATGCCTGTTTACAGGTAATAATCATACGAGTTTAGTCCATGGTGAATCACACATGCGCGGCAACTTACAAAAAATTGACTGAAAATATTTGAATGTATCAGCAATGATATCATACAAGTATCATAGTTGTTTGACCCACAAACCACACTATATAAACTTGACATAATTTTATATAATATTTTCAATTTAAATAAATGTTATTTATTGAAAAGAAGAAATAAAAAAAATCAAAATATAGTATTATTACTGATACAGAATATGTTGTAACAGTACATGTTGTTCAGCAAGTTGTGACAAAATGTTAGTTTTTTAAGTGGAACAAGTTCTCTTTCAGTGACTCTGTTCGTTATGCATTCAACAAATTTACACATTGAATCACAAGAATGAACAATGGAGATTGGAGATACAATACATGTGGTAGATACCAGGTACAGGCATGATGTCAGTAGCAATAATGGACACTCAAATTCATTTAATATAGGTTCACCAACTGGATCTGTTTGTTCTTGCAGGTGACGGACTAAACAAAATTCTTTTCCACTCTCAATAATAGATAGAATATTACTTAAACAACAAATTAGAGCAAACCTCTTCATGTTCAACTAGTACAAAGTCCCCATTATTTGCCAGAAATTTAGTGGCAGTGACAACTGCACCATAGTGCATGATAATAGAATCAAGTGAGGGCATTGAGTGATGGAGAATTAAACCACTCCCATTCATGGCTTCATTGAGGTTGATCTCCAGTGGATCATAGCAAAGCCGAACTTTTAATTCTGAAAGTTTACAAGGTACTATACCCTTAGTTAGCTGCAAAGAGCAAAACAAAATACATTTGTTAATAAAAAAAGCATGAAATAATATATTTATAACATATTAACCTTTCTCAAGCATCCTGGTTGGTATATACACTTTTCCTCATGTAAATCCTTTGGTGTAATATGATTGATAAATTGCTGTACTTGAGGAGTTTTATAAAGCTCTTTTAGGCCTTCTCCACAGCTACATGTATGTTAACACAATCATAAAGAGAGTATGCAATTCTATTGATATAATGAGCACTTTATCATACGAGAAGTAGGAGCCTGTTCATCTTGATATAATCCACCCGAACAAATGAATCTCAGATATTCCAGAACTGCAAAATTATTGGAGATATCTCTGCTGGGTGAATGTCGGTTGCCATAAACATTTTGAGTTCACATCAACAAATTGAATGCTTCAAACCTAATAATTTCAATTGTTGGATTAGTGAACTTGAATCAAACATTATGCACATACCTTTCAGTGCTAAAACAACTAGCTGGACCAAACTCAACAATACAATCAACTAAGTGAAGTATCAAATGAATCTTAAGCCTTTTAGAAAATTTGGGCATGTACTGGACAGTAGACTCTACAAACAATCGACATGTTTCTCTGTACTGATCAATGTCATCTTTTCGAATAGGTATACAATAAGCAAGGCGAAAACCTGTGGAAAGTGATGATGATATATAATATTCATGTAAATGACACTAAACTTGCCTTTGACAGTAACAACCAGCACTTTTGTTCATCAGGAGAAAGATATCTTCCAATAACGAACAAAGCCATCTGCATAAAAGCTTTGAAATCTCTTCCGACAAATGATTATAATAGTAACATATGTTACCCGTGATTCTTGTTGTGAATCCACAATATGGAAAGGCAGCAATAATAGCAAGTATCTCTCTTTTATTTTTGGTGTCAATGCCATCCATAAAAGATCTCAACATATACTTACAACAACCAAGTAACACAGTATGAAGAGTTTCTACAGGAATAGCACTATGCACACATACAAAATGAAACAATAGACTATTGTTGTGTTTGATACTTACTTGAAGAAGTCAACAGACTGCAGCTCAAACAAGGGGTTATCACCTTCTCTAATACCAAATTCAGTATGCTTTGCTACAGTGACTTTGGTGGATGTCTGTGAAGCAATTATTCCTTCTGTCTTCTGGCTAGTTCTTTAGACCTCTTAGTAGCAGTAACTGTTGTATTAGAAACATCAACCTATATACAATGACATAAAATACAGACAGCGGTGTACATATTTTGGTAGCTTCTCTAGCCTGCTTACCATACAAAATCTACACAATTTGTTTGCCTTACTACCAAGGTGCTGTAGTAGCTCTGATGCTCTAACATTGTCACAGAGTGCGCACAGTACAGGTGCAATCACATAAACCATACTGTTGGAATATGCATCAAACATTCTAAGACCATTTTCAAGGCAAACCAAGTCTTCAACTAGAGGATTAACCATCTGCATGGCTGACACGTTATTGGAACATGCAATGAAATGTATATTGTGAAACATTTTGGCTTCGGACTGTGGAAGACCTCCTAGTGACAAGCACCAAGCATCAAATTTATTCTATTTTTTTTACCTGTTCCACTGAAATCGTCAGTGTATAGAACTATGGGAGCAATAACAATTGGAAGGCCTCCAGATGCTGACTTTAAAGGATGAATCTGCATGTATGTCAAATGTTCCTATGATTGAAATGAATGTGCATTAGAAGAATTTAAGAATTTATATTACTCTTAATACAAACCTGAAATGGTACTACACTTAAAGCACCATTTGTCCATCTTAACAAAGTGCTAGGACATCTAGTGCAACATCTAATATCTGTGGAGATGATTTCACATTTTCCACTTATAATATAAGTATCAGAGTCTGCAGTACAACACTTGAGGATGCAACGTCCAAAACTGCTCAAAGCTCAATATCATCTCAATTTGCCCAAACACAGACTCTTCAGATTCCTGTTAGGAAATTAAATTTAATTGACAGCATGAAATATAATCAAATAGATAAAACAATCAATGGAAACATAAAATCTTTTTAACTTTTCGACAAATGTCAAGACCTTCCCCAGACATTCACCAATCATAGGGTAGCTGAAAATGATAAAGTCATTCACAAACACAGTTGTTCTTCTATGACCGTTGTAACTGCAGGTAAGTCTGCATGCCAGCAGTTAGCATGGTACATCTCTCTGTTATAATATTGAAAATGTGTAACATTAAAAGGCACAATAATGAATAAACTTTTGTTACGAGATAATATGAGGAGTAACAACTGGATACCGGACAATGTTTGCAGATGTTTCAGGATTGGCAAAGCACTGTTTCAAAATATTTGATGGTAAGCGCATATAGAAGGGGGTACCACATGAACTAACAAACTATACAATAAAAAGTATTGTGTAATTATAAGTTTAAAAAAATCGGCTGAGATTCTGAAATTGATTATCACTAACTTCAAGTCAATTGATAATCGATTAAAATCAGTGGAAGTAATTAGGCAAATTAAGTCAATTAATACAGGAAACTCCTCCCATTTGATGATCAAAAAGGGTTCCTGTCAATTCCATATTGTACATTACTTGCATGAAAAGTATGTCTTCTGGAATAATTCGCATAATCGATATCACAGACTTATAATCGATAATCAGAAGAATTCCAATATTGATTGATTAATCGATTAATCATCCCAGCCCTAATTATCACATATAGTATATTTCATAATTATAGAGAAGAAACAATTTTTTTTAACCATCCATAAATTCCTCATTATAAAGTGACAAGGGAACATAGCTCACAGTTTCAACTTCATCATCACATTGAAACAGTTCATTGCTTGTTTCTTCCTTTTCATTGCCATTGATGTCTGGAAACTGCAGAATAATACAAATAAATTAAATAATTAAATATATTAATTTAAAAAAGGTATTGTTTTTTTTTAATGACGAGTATTAATATAAATAGAAGGATGAAACAATTAAGGCACAGTAAATGACCTGACACCCAGTATGAATAATTTGTTATTTACTTCGAATGACGATATATCCGCTTTACAATTTCATACATGTATCAAGTGTGTGTAGTGTAACACAAATGACTGATTCAAACTTGCCATGTCATCTGTCAGAGGTGCTGTATGATCTACAATATCAAGATGATCAGTATGAAGTCCACTTTCTGTAGAGACTAGAAGTTTGAACTGAATTTTGTGCCTATCACTCTCTAAATGCCTATCATACTTTGACTGATACTTGAAGGATTTCTGACAACACGAGCAATACAGATCTAAGGTACAAAGGTGTTTGTACTAATGTACACTTATAACTGAAAATCTCACCTTGAATAGACGCCATGATTTTGAAATGTGCCCATGCGCAAGCGCATGCGCGAAACATAAACTCGCGTTTTCGATCTTTTCGCAAGATAGTTAATATGATGACGGCAAAGCAGGCTTGTAGCTTTTACAAACTGCAGCCAACAGTCATAATGCCGATGGGGAAGAATTTCTTTTAACGAACACAGGGAATAAATCAGAGTCCAATTTCACCACTGTTCTGCTGTAAAACCTGAAAAACCTGAACTAATCTTTAAGGGTATGCGACCAATGTCAGAAGGGGTTAAGAAGCTATCAATTTTCTCTTGAATATGAATGAAATTGGGCTTATCAATAATGCCATTGGATGTCCACACTGACAACATGTGCTTCACAGTACCTAAAAGTAGATTATGCAAGGATCAATTACACAAAATCGAATTACATCATAGTAAGGTAGTTCAAGGAGAACAGAGTATCGGCATCCATGTTCTCGTTCAATCAATTTCTGCTGTTGCTGAGTGATTGCAGACTTATACTGTAATGCATATTTACGATGGGAATCAATGCAACGTGGTGTCCAGCTGGCGCGATCAGTACCAGAATAGTCAACTTTTCCCCCAAATTTTTCTATTGGAAAAGGTTTCAAACACCGAGAACAGGCATGATATGCACTGTGGCCAACAAATCCAGAAACGTTTCGACTAGCAGGAATGTCACATGATGTACATATAAGAGCTGCCCGAACAAGTACAGGGACACCAGAAGAGGACAGCATGATATTACCTTTCCACAACTCAAATACTTCATTTACCAGTGGTTTTAAGTAGGTGTTTACAGTTTTCTTGGGCTCATGTGGTCCCGGAATAACACCAATGAGAAGAGCATTTTCACTTGTGTATCGTTCACTCTGAGGTAGGTTTTGGATAGCAATATAATTATATGGCCCAGCAGAGTAGGGGCTATGTTTGAAAGGTTGAAACCACATAGTTATATGGAATGGACAGGAAAGGTTTTCCAAATGGATTAAGGAAAGAATTCCACTTAGGACAGCTTGCATATTTTGAAAAAAAATCAGACACATTACCAATCAATTTCTTAGCTGCAGCAGTATTTTTTGGTAGCAGTTGGATAAATCTTTCAAGATTTTCAACAGGAAGAGATGAAACAATCAAGCTGAGAATCACAGCAATGAATAAAAACAGGATATTCATGCCAGCATCCGACACTCTGAACATGCTTTGCCATGTAAACAGGAACATAACATAAACTCTAATGAGATGAACTGAACATGACTCGGGGCCTAATGATGTATCAACTTCAGTTCCTTCATACTCATTATCAAACCACAGCTCAGTCAGTTCCTTAAAGATGGAAAAAGCAATGCAATATTATTCAAATTATATTGTAGATACAATATTCCCAAAAAAATAGTTATGTACATGTAGTGATAATATTTCTGGTATATAGTTGAGAGTTAAAACAGGGACAAAAGTCAAAAACTCCAAACTTTAATTTAATAAAGCAACTTTCTACTACCAGCCATTTGAATGTCCATACCAAATGAAATATCTCTTTTCCCTACCCTGATCATTATTGAAGTCAAAGTCCCTACCGTCACTTGAATCGTCATCTCTTTCACCAGAAGGAAGTGGCTCATGTCCATCTTCGTGGATGTACTGTTCAGACGAAGTTTCTACAACACAAGATAATTAATCTTAGGTACAGTGGAGTAGGAACAGGTGGAGCAAGGGGGGCCTAGGTTCCCCCAAAGTTGAATGAGAGGGGGCCAGGCCCTAAATATCCATAATCCTATTTTGCAATGAATGTACATAATACTTAACACAACATTAAATGATACCATATAGCAGTTTTAAAATCCACATAATATTAACGGTTATAAAAATTTGTACCATGTGCAGATTTAGACGTGTTGAAAATTTTGTAGAGAGCTAGAGATCAATGGCAAACTCTATTTTACAATACTACAAACCAGTTGACCACCAACTTCCAAACCCTCGTGGCCCATTATCCCAAAGAATCTCATCTGCTGCCATTGCCTCTGCTAATAGAGAGGTTCAGTCTCTTCTTAGCAAGACCAGAAAAAGGTCTCCATATCAGCGCTACAGTCCAGAAGAAAGAGCTGTTATCGGTAGATTTGCTACAGAGCATGGTGTTCCAGCTGCTGTTCGAAGGTATTCCAAATATCCCAAGAAGATAAATGAAAGTACTATTCGTGTGTTTAATAAGGCCTACCTAGAGGAATTATCAAGAAAGCGACAAAATGGTGAGGAAGATCTTACTGTTAAGTAACTGTGTCATAAGAAGCGAGGAAGACCACTTCTCCTTGGTTCCAGTTTAGATAATGCAGTGAAAGAGTACATTTTGCAAGTGAGAGAAAATAATGGTCTAATCAATACTGCCATAGTAGTTGCTGGTGCTCGAGGATTGTTGAAAAGCATGAACATGACTATGCTTTCAGAGTATGGAGGACCAGCATCATTAAGTAAGGGATGGGCAAAATCTTTATTAAAACGTATGAACTTCACTAAAAGAGCCGGAACAACACAGGCCAAAATATCACCAGAGCGTTTTAAAGAACTACAATTGCAGTTCCTTCAAGATATTGTGGATGTCGTGAAAATGGAGGACATTCCTCCACAATTAATTTTTAATTGGGACCAAACCAGTCTTAATCTTGTACCAGCATCTTTTTGGACCATGGCTCAAAAGGGACAGAAGAGAATCCAGATAAAATGTCTTAAGGATAAGCGTATGATCACAGCTGTTTTTTGTGGTAGCCTTATAGGTGAATTTCTCCCCATGCAATTGATATATGGAGGAAAAACTGATAGATGTCACCCTCCTGTTGCTTTTTCCGATGATTGGAATATCACTCACAATGAAAACCACTGGTCAAATGAGTCGACAATGCTACAGTACATACAAAGAATCATTGTGCCATTTGTTGAAAGAGTTAGAAGCCATCTAGGTTTGGATGAGAGACAGGCAGCACTAGCAATGTTTGACCATTTTAAGGGACAGATCACAGAATCAGTTATCAAGCTGTTGGATGAACACAATATACACTCTGTTTTAGTACTTGCAAACTGTACCGACAGACTCCAGCCTATTGATTTAACAGTTAATAAGGTGGCAAAATCTCATTTGTAGAAAGAATTTCAGTTATGGTATGCAGATGAAAGTATGACGCAAGTTTAAGTGCAGTGATTGGTGAGGTGGACATTTCTACAGCACGAATGAAGTCCATTGGAGTGTCTTGGTTGGTACGGCTTTATGTGGATAATCCACTCTATGTTGTAAATGGCTTCGATGCTGCTGGAATTCCACAGTCAATAGATGCTGGTAAACCCATGGTGACTAACAAAAAGGATCAATATGATTTAGAGAGTGACGCAGAAGATGATGAAGACGTTTCTGATGAGAGTAGCTGTACCGAGGATGAGGAGTTTGATAGCGAGAATGTATATACGTATTGATTAAAAACTACTAGATAATTATATATACTATACATTCTTTTTAATCACCATAATATTATCATAATCATTAATTTTCATTTAAAGATTAATTATATATTACATTGCTAATATTAATTAAAATTAGATTTTTGATGTTGAAAATGAAATGAAAAGAAAAAAAATTAAACATATATTGATAATATTGTACAACTATAATATAATTAATTTCATATGAATATCTTCCACTAGGACAACTACTAGTCTGGCGTAGCCAGACCCACCGCTGAAGGGAGGAGGGTCTGGTGAAACGCGTATACTAAAGTTGTTCTAGTGGAATGCAATTAAGCTGCAGCAATTACGTAATCTCAGTAGGTGTTGTATAAATATATACACTGCAGATGAAATAATTATTGTTATAAAATTGTTGAAGCTAATAAAGATGGAAGTTTACTGTTTTGGTTGTGGCAGTGTTTTGGATAAAAGTACAGATAGAAGGAAGCTAGTTTCTACTGCTGCATCATCGAATCACGTTTTGCTTGTGTGGAAAACATTAGTGTTGGAGAAAGTGTCAATTGCTAGTGAAAAATTAGATGAAGTTATAAGTGATGTCCAGTCTCCTGGAAGAATATGTAGAAAATGCTTCAGTGCATATGATCGGTATGCAAAGCTGCACACTGAACTTAAGAGCTCACTTGACAATGCACTGCCAAAGATTCCTTTAAGGTGTGAAGATAGGCAAGGAAGCAGTACTCCAAAACGAACTGAAACTACAGCTAGAATTGCTCCATTGATTCTACCACCAGAAAACATAGTAGAGTCTCCCCCTGTTGTGGTATGTAGACACTGTGATTATTATGTATGTTGTGCAGTTTCATTACATTGTATACATAACTGTTATAGCTATATAGTTATATATTTTATGCTTCTTCTATATAGATCCATGTACCCTATCGCAGATCAAGCAAAACATTTCTGATGAACACACCTCGACATAAACACATGACGAAGGCACTTGCTAGAGGGAGTAAGAAGACAGTGGTAGATGACTGCTTTAAGGACTCTGTCACCTACGAATTTGTGAAGAGGAAGTTGAGTAGAATTATAACTAGCGAAATAAAGGTATGCTGTTCGACTGCAGTAGGATCGGTAATGAGAAGCTTGCATAATTGTGACTTAAGAGAATTTTGTTGGAAGAAGCTTAATGAAGAGATGACTACACATGCTCCTCTTTTAACGTATATTCTGCAGTCATGTCTGAACACAAAGACACCCAGAGATAACACAGTTGCCATTATTGGTGTGTGTGGTGCCCTAATCTTCAACCATCGTTTCAAGCACATGAACCTTGTGCAGAAGATAATTTCGCTGATTTTGTATTGTGGCCATGCTGGAAAAAATGTAAGTTTGTGTGAACTTTATTATGTTATCTTGATGTGATATCAAAGGATATACTTGATAATTTCACTACAATCAAGTTCAGCTCACAAGGGAATCGTGAGGGTTTATTACAGGATAAGATCTACATGTATGCTGAGCAGTTACTCACAGTTGGGTCTATATATCTAGAATTTTGTGATGCCATTAGGGAAGGAGATGGTGAGCGTGTATTATGTTGTTATCGATATTTTCTGCCAACAGAACAGATGTCACAACACAAACATTTACAAATCATATCTTTATGTACATAGTTATCTGTGTTCATGAATAGGTACTTTTTCCGGCAAATATCTTTATTATCTTGATAGTCTATCATGTTTTTAGTGTGATAAAGGCGATTTCTAATTTTATTTTTTAGTAGAAGTGCTATACTTGGATTTCCATCTAGACCTGCTCTGCCTGTCTGCTGGATATATGATTCTATGTCTTCTGGAATGCCCAAATGAATAACCTGTCTAACATCAGGGCAGTCAATGCCCATTCCAAATGAAATAGTAGCACACACTATCCTAAGAGGAGCTGCAACATCTGAGAATGACTTTAAAATCTCAGTACGAATTCTATTCTCTGTACAACTAGAGAACATCTCAACAAGTCGGAAACGAGAGAGGTCTGGGGCATCAATTGGATCTGTAAAACCACCACCAAGTCCATTTTGAAAGTACATGTACAGTCTTGAACATTCTTCAAAATGCTGACAATAAATAATAATGCGTGGCAGAGATGTCCTTTCTATTTGAAGCCGATTCAATAGTGGAGCAAATGTCTCAGCAATATCTGTGTACTCTGACATTGCATACATTATATTTTCCTTGCATGGAGAGATTGCAATTATTGTTGGTTTTTTCATGCCTAAAATTGCGCATATCTCCTTTCTCAAAGTTATAGTAGCAGTAGCAGTAAGTGCTAGCAAGGGTACACCTTTGGGTACTAGGCTTCGGATTTCACTTGTTCTGAGCAAGATTCTTCTGAAAGAGTCTCCCCTGAAAATATATTTTGAAAGTCAAATTTACCAATTGGGAAATCTAGGTCTAATCAACTTACCATTTTTTAATGCAGTGAGCCTCGTCAACTACAAATGCTTTGAGCCTGTGACGATAGTGATCTTTTGTTAAAAGCTCCCTCCACTGTCGGGAATTTATTAGAATCTCTGGTGTAAAAAACAGTAACTGATAGTTAGCCTCTCGAACACTTTGTTTTACGTCTTCAGTAGTTGTACTTACTACACATGCTACTGACAACCCCTTCTTTGAGAAAGTAGATACCTAAGTTAACAACACAAAATAGAAATCATTCATGAGTGCTTATGGTATCACAAACCTGATCTATCATGATAGCTGTCAGTGGACTTACAACAATTACTATTGATGGCTTTTCAATGGGGTAGAGATTATCAAACACCCAAGGAAGGCAAGCATAGCAAAGACTCTTTCCATACCTTGTTGGAAGCACACCAAATACATCTTCTCCTTTCACAACGCTGATTATCACATCCATCTGCTTATCCTTTAATGAATCATACCCTAATCTCTTCGCAGCAGTCGTTGAAGCCATTACTACATCTGTCATTTCAGATCTCTTCTAATTTTCGCAGGTGATAATAATATTCATAACAGTGATAATCATATTCATAAACAAATAATAATATTCATTGTGACCACAATCGCTGCACTGTAGGCTGCAGTAGAACAACTTTGGTATACGCGTTTCACCAGACCCTCCTCCCTTCAGCGGTGGGTCTGGCTACGCCAGACTAATTCGAAACTAGATACCTATCTACGTAGATAATAATTATTTATTTTCGAAATTATAATTGCGAATTTTTAGAAAAATTACGGTAGTATTATCCAGTTCTCTGTCACGTGAGCTTCTCGTGACTGTCACGTAAGTTTTGGCGGATCCAGTTTCTCTGTGATAAGGGCGGCATCAAAGGTAAAAAGTTTTTACCCTCAATCAAAGATGCTCTCGCACAGCTTTGTAAACTGTGATACTCCAGTACGCCCCAAAGACACTGACGGTAGCCATATTGATATCTACAGTCCTAGAATGGGTTTACAAGATGTCACAGTAACACCAAGCAGACACACTAGTACTAGCAGGGATCAGGATTTTGAAGATTTTAACTTTAACAGTGATGACAGTGAGAATGGGTTATATGGTGACACTCCAACAAACAGTGTTCTGCCGATACCACCACAGATAACCATACAGAATTCATTGATTTCTCCTGAAAAAGATGTAATTACAATGCTACAACAGCAACAAGCGGTGCTTCAGGAGGTCCTTGATGGTCAAAAGGATTGCAACAACGACAGAACCAAATGGAAGAAAAGCTTATATGTCTACAATCAAAGGTTGATAATCCTCCTAATATAGATGCTCAAAGCTCAAGCAGTGATGGGAAGAGAAAAAGGGTGGTAACCTGTACTCTTTCAGTAAGTGAAACTATATGTAAACATGCATGCATGGTTGTTTAATTTTTCCTTATTGTAAAACAAAGTATATGCTCTACAGAAAGAGCTGTAGAAGCAGTTTATTAGATCTGAACTGTGAGTACACTGCAAAAAAAAAAAGTTAAAATAACTAATTTAATGGTTAGTACAGTTGCACCATTAGTTGGATGTTAGGAATACATACATCTTATACCAGTATAATACCACAGATACTTTGTACATTATAGTTGAATCACTTTTAAGGTTTAGTCATTTTTAAGGTGCTTTGCACTCATATTTCATGTACTATTTATACTAAAGCACATGTAATTGTACCTTTCTCTCAAAACGTTTTGTAAACCCACAAACACATAATATAATTTATACCTTCCAATACTTGGTGCACATTATGTTATAGAAACATACATGCATTAGCCATGGCCACTATGGTAATTGACAAACTAATTTGAAACTCATGATATTCCGAATGCACCAGTACTAACCCAATAAAATTGTTATTTTAATGATTCATTTTTTGCAGTGTAGATATATTTATATCTATCATTATAATATATCTAAATTGTAAACCATACATTTATAAATGGAGATATAACACCCTGTGGTCAGCTACTGTCAACCACAGTGACATAAATTAAAAGAAAACAAGTCTATAATTATGTTTTACAATTGTTTTGTCTGTTTTACAGGTTCTCTTCAGACCATAACAAACTTGTGCAACAAACAATAATTAAAGAGATAATAAGTCAGCCTAACTGTACAACATCTGAAAAAGACATCAGAAGTATGTTTTGTAGATCATATAATACATGTATAAATCTACTATAGCTTGTATCTATTTCGGTTGCAGTAAGACAATGTTATGAAAATCTTCGAAGGGCATACTCAATCTGGAAAAGAAAATTATGTTGAAGATCAATCCAAACAACGAAAGTACAGATCACGCCATGAAAGGGTATAATCTGTGTCTGTCCCTAATTGTAGCAGTATTTCATTTGGTATTGTTTTATTATGGGTTTTAGTTATCTAAATTGGACACAATATGTATCAATAATTGACATGTGTTAATTTTAATTTTAAACCCTTTTAGTAAACCGACTTTTTTACCATGCAGAACTAGAATTTTAAGAAACTATGTAATACTGTAAATACATGTATATGTATAGTTGTCATTGCGTTAATGAAAGAACACTACTTATATTATAGAAATTTCAGAGTAGGGATGGTTGCAAAGAAAGTACAGCAAATTGGTGTTCCATCTAAATCTCATCCTCCTCTTAATGCTCTTGATTGGGCAGTCAGTCCAAGTAAGAGTTCTCCGTAATACTATGGTGGTTGTCTGATTTGTATCTCACTTTCCAGGTAACAAAGAAATACTAAGTGATCAAGGTATTGTATTATTACTACTTAATCTATAGATACTCTTGTGATTGAATTTTGTTATCCACAGGTACCAAATAGAGATGTACATTGAAACATTTCTACTGCAATGAAGGAAAATTACTTTTTTATTTTCTATTTGTGATTCAATCATTTCTTTGATCAATATAAATGATTAACAAAGTTTACACTGTAGTTTACATCAGTGGTTACCAGGGTTTACAGTTGGTAAACTTGGGATATACACATGTTGTATATTGTTTGTCAAAGATTAGTTCATCTACTAGAGTGTACTTGAGACATAACACCATTGTATACTATTTGGTAGATTATAGTATACAACATAGTTTACATATGGAACATTACTGTCCTTGGCCCTGTGTTAAAATCAATTATACCAATATCACAAGCAATTCCAGTCCAACCAGTTTCACAAGTACATGTGTTTGGATCAGTACATTCACCATATTGACATCCTTGACCACAGTAAGCTATATAATGAGATTAACATCAATAAACCAGCAATACGTTGCTAAACTTTAGTTTGAAATGTTATAATTATTTTACATTTTTAAAACTTTAACAGATATACAAGAGTGCAGTGATAATAATGGTAACTGTACTCACAACTGTATAAACACTGAAGGAAGTTATTACTATACATGTGAAGATGGATATGAGCTAGAGAATGATGAACATACTTGTGGAAGTAACTTGTTTGCCAGTGATATAAAAAGGGTAATTGTCAACAGCAATAGAAACTGTTTCTATATGCACTATAGTAGGATAGACTATTTCCACATTTTTTGAATTCAATGATCAAATTTGCATTTACATTGGAAGTTGTTTTATCTCATCATATAGACTGTGCCATAGATTTTATGAACATAGAGTCATAAATAGTTTCATCATGCGTCAACTCCTTTGTGACAATTTTTAAAATGTTTTGATTTTAGTTCAAACACAAACAGTGCTTTTTTCTATTTCATCTATTCATTATGTTCGAGTATTTTGGTCTACTACAATGTATAATATGAATGCACTAAAGTGCAGAACCCTCGCTAAAAAGATGCTTCTATGAATGTATGCTTCTCAGCATAAACAATCAATAATGAAACAGGGAGTCATGGCATTCCTCATCAACTCAAATTCATATCTCCTCAGAACTGGTGACAAGACTTCACAGATAGCTGCAGAAACACTTGTTACGACGAGGCCCAAGAAACAAAGCGTCTAAGATACAAAACTTTCTGGAATCTTCGACAAAATGCGTATGCAGTTATTGTCTTCTTTATATTATCTCTTTGTTATAGCCATGCTACTCATGAATCTGGGTGAGATGAAGACAATGTTGTGTATAATTAATATTATATATAATTTATATTATATATATTTACATAATTTTTTAGACACCACAGACTGGTTGAAATAGTAGTTGATAATTAGTGCAAATGTTACCAGCAAATGCATAGTTTATTGTTATAGTTATAGTAATGCAGCAATAATATGATTGTTAATCACTATCGATAATTATCAGCCATTATTTCTAGCAATGGCGAATCCAGAGGGGGTTCCAAGGGTTCCAGAACCTCCTAGCTAAAAGTAAAATTATTATTTTCACTACAGTAGGCATATAAACAGTTTATAAACTATACGTTTACTTATCACTGGCTTTAAGAAAATTGCATACTCATTGTGTCATTCTGGGTGCTTGGTCAATTACTGGACACGATGCTTAAAAGAACACACATTCGTGCTACAGACCAGCGGGAAGAAGGCTAAATGCTTGTAGTTTGCACAGAAACTGGAACTATAATAGCTGTTCTATGTGAATAATATTTCTAAACTTCTACAAGATCCTTTAATAAGTAAGAAGTGTAGATACTCAAAATAATAACGTTAACCATGGTAGGCTGTTGTGTTTCAGGCATGAGAAAGTGAGTCATGATTACTAAATGTTGGACATCACAAAGCAATCATAGGGATTCGATATAATACAATGTATTATGTTGTTGTCAATGCACCAAACCGTAAATTTATTCTCAGATTGCATCATATTGGCCTCTTTCAGGTCAAAAGTCAAAATTTTCCTGGGGGAGTATGTTCTCAGACCCCCTGTCATATTAACATTATTGTTAAGAACACTGATACTCTTCGAGGCTAGATCCGCTTAATTTCTAGTATTAATTCTGAATGATGTAATGAATATTGTAATAAGTGTATGGATAATGACATTATTGTGATTATAACATCATTAATTGCTTTTATGATACTCATATTTAATTATTGAGTAAATAATCATTTTCATAGAAAGAATACGGCACAAGAATGTAAGTGTAATATTGAATTGATACCGGTTATTAGTACATATCTATAGAGTAATTATTGGTTTATCATAATAATTATCAAAAAAATCTTTTTTATTTTAAGCAATTAGTGTTATTGTAGTATATGTGATAATAGTCAAAGACTAAACATATACGAAGACTAAATTGACAAAATATGACTATTATGACTGAAATTAAAATAATATTTGTGATTATGTATTTATGTTGTAAATTGCTCTCAGATCTGAGAGACATTGTCTTGCACTCATAATTATATAATTCATTAAGTAATTTGACATAGAGATAATTATCATAGTTTATCTGTTTTTCAACGGACACAATCACTTTTTCACCATTTCTTAACTCATGTATTTTTGTTTAACTCAACAGCTGATCAATGTATATTGATTCCCAATATTTTGAATGGTGAAATATTGTGTACTGGTCCTCAAGTAACTGATGAAAGTTGTACATTTAGTTGTGATCCCGGTTATAATTTGACTGGTTCTTACAATCGTACATGTCAATCAGATCACACATGGAGTGGGGAAATTACAAATTGTCGTCCGTTACAATGCGAACAGCTTACTGCACCAGAAAATTCACTAGTTGCACTACCATGTCTTAATGAATACACACAAAGCTGTGTAGTAATATGTGAACAAGGATATCATGTTGATGGTGATCCAGGCTCTATATATAGAATCATTAGAAACATGTAATTTTGCTGATAATGAAGCTGTAGAATGGACAAATACAACTGTGTGCATTGGTATGTTGTCAAAAAGTTATCATAGGCATGAAAATATAATACTTGATATAGAATTCTTGGAGGGATTTTACCAAGGTGCATGGGTGATTACCAGGGTAACCTTTGGGTATTGTGGTAATTGTATGCCCATAACCTGCCATGGAAAATTTCATGTGTATAACCAACCAGTAGATGTTAATTACTTTATGTAAAAGACTAATTGGTTTAGTTTCAAGTATTAATATGGATATTTTAAGTGCACTATAGCATTTGTATTTAGTTTGTTCATTTATTGCCCTGTATGGATGCATTATAATACCCTGATATCTCTAGCATAATGCACCCATGACCATCTCTGCAAGGGAAATATCCTATGCTTATTCATTTTATTTCAAATTCTTTAGAAAATGAAGTATGTGACAACAATCCATGTGCTCCTGGAATTTGCTCTATTAATGATGAAGGAAGTTTCCAGTGTGACTGTGAAATTACATTCCATTTTGGAGAGAGATGTGAAACTGGTTTCCTTCAAATACCATCTATACCAGTATTGAGAACAAATACTAATTCCAATGTATCGATCACTTCCTTACCACAAACTGAACGAGAACTCACTCTTACTGTTACTAATATTTCTGCCTTGAATATTGTCAGTGAAGAAAATCAAAAGTTTATTCCCTCAGATGACAGTACTACTGTTGTTTATACGTTACATCCTAATAAACCTGGATTATTTCAAGTTCATTATAATATAGAACCTAAAAATAACTTTCGAAAACCAGAAAATTCAGTAGTACTTATAACATTTTTGGATTCGTCTGGAAAAGAAGATAACAATTATTTCCAGTCTTTGGGATTAAGTGACAGTCAACTTGGATTAGGTTACTGTAGTAACAGTCTATTGATGTCATCAGCACAATGTATTTCTAAACTTTCCTTCTTTTCTTCTTAGTCAGTGGTTTTCAGCTGAGGGAGAAACAGAGTTCATATCGAAGGGTGTAGTATTCATTGGTGGTCGTACTCTAAATTTGCCCCTATCAATAGCTGGCATTGATGTGCAAGGCAGTTCTTCATCATTTAAAGCTTCTCTTCCAATTACGTCAGATATACTGTCAGAGCGGTGTTTTAGTTGTGAAAAGGAAACATTTCAGTGTACTGAGACAAACACAACTATTCGTTTTAATGAATATGATGTTCAAACTTTCCTCACATTTAATTCCCTGTCCACTACATTTCTGGAAAGTATTAAAGATCTCTTACCATCTTGGCTTTCAGTCAGTATCTATAGCAGCATATCAGCATATTGAAATTATGACTTCTTATCTTTTGTTGGAACCTCTACTGAAATTAGAAACTTGGAAGGTTGTGAATCATACCAAGCAGATGTGAAGAAAGGGCTGCTGTAAGCATTGAGGACAAAATCAACACTGTACGTCATCATTGACAATTTTCCTGCATTTCTCCATTCTTCTTCTACAAGTAAACCAGTTTGTATCTTAGTTGATATGTGTAGCAGTTTTCAGTCGAAACTGTATTTCATGGTTCCGCCTGTTCTACAACCATCACAATTGACTGGACTTCCATATTTTCAAATTCTTACAAATAATGGGCAAGTCTCATTTAAAACTATCACATTTACAGAGAGAGGAAATTATATTCGATCTAAAGATTCCAAGTACTGGCATGGTGATACTTACTTTACAGCTCAAATTCCAAAATTTGAATTTAAAGTGGAGATGAAATTAGAAAAGAAATTTGTTGGTAATGATTTGAGAGTCTCAACCTGATAAAGGAAAGGTAAGTTTATTAATTCCTTAGTCTGTTACAGTATAATAAATTATTATTCATTTACTCGCATACATTGTAGGTACCAGGATTAGTGTCTGGAAATATTAGTGTAATTGTTTCCACAATTGTAGATAATGGACAAGTGGGACTTCATTTATCATCACAAGGAAAGAACTCACTCTTTACATTTCCAGGTAATTAGATACATTCCGTAAGTTTTATTGGCTGTTTAAATATAAACAAATAGTATGTGCAATTCATTGATTGATTAACGAATGGGATGTGTCATTACCTCACTGATTAATTCTATTACGACAAACTGTAAAATGTAATGCGTTATTTTAACCTTCAGTTGTATATAGGAATTTCAATGTAATTGTATTTTCATTTTTCATCAATGCTGATTTGTTTACCCTGCTAGGTAATATTGACATGTTTGATCTAAATCTATATTGACTAGTATATAAATTACATGTTATAATAAAGCATATGATTAAAACATATTAATACAATGTAGTAATATACACAACATTATAGGCATTATAGTATTATAGGCACACCCTGCGCTATATATATTATTATCATTCCCATTCTAACATCTAGCAGATGTTACATTCTCATTCCAGAGTAATTAGTATGTACATGAATTTGTAATTATGTATAATAACAAATAAAATCTGTCATACTCATCAGATATTTGAAAAGTCAGAGAGATATTTGTAGTTAGTATGGGATTTACATACTATATGAGTGTATTGTTTTTGATACCATTATTAGGGCATATACCTTGTATACTATATAGTCAATATAGGACAAGATTGAAAGGAATAATATACTACTTGAATATATTTCCCAGCAAGAAAGGCAAACAGTATAGTCTATTGTTAATATCATATTGAAATCCAAATGAGGGTTAAATATTCCATTAATTCTTTACCAATGCAGGTGTATCAACAATTCAGAGTTCTTCATTACCTCCTGGAATGTCTTTTAAATTTACATACAAAGCAGTTCCTTACCCAGATGCAGCATTATTCTTAGCACTGTTTGTGGAACATGACTATTCGAATGATTGTGCCATCGATGGTTTCATGAGTGTAGACAATTTGCTCAATGTTAACAATATTAGTCTTACTAGCGATTGTCTTGGATTAAGAATTGGACAATTAGAACTCCCAGACACTTTCAGGTACATTGTTTATTTTCCAGGGTTGATTTCTCAACAAGAAACAGATCCTGGAACTAGTATTGTCATATATTCGAAGCTGAAGTCACCAAAGGCCAATTTTGGTAATTTCTTTCAAGTAGTTTCGGATGATCCTGATATGACAATATTAGAACTAATATTCAGTTCCAAAACATCACAATTTAGTGGTATAATAAGGAATGTTAATGTTTCCATTTTTGATTCTGAGGTAAGCACAGACATGATAATTAATAGCCCTTGGATCTCGTTCAGAGGCAGTACTACTATTTTCTACCAATATGATATCATGTTTTCTGGAGAATCTTCAACTGATGACTCGATGTACATTGATATATCAGCTGAGATAATGGATGGTGCCAATGGATTCCGAACAAATTCCATTGATTATTTGAATTCACATGTTAGATCAGAAATTAATAGGGTTTTGGAAAGACGAAGGAATGCACAAGAAAGTATAAATAGCACTGCAATTAGGAAAAACAAACTCGAGACAGAATTAAATGGCAAACAAAGGGAATATGCTGATCTTCTACAACAGTATGAGCAAGCTAATGCTACATTCACTTACTGGAAAATGAAAATGGCTGAAACGAAAGAAGAATATGAAAATGCACAAAGTAATTCATTGTCTTCGGATGATATATGTACTGAAACAGAATGTGCATATTTGTGTCAACGTGGTATAAGCTGTTCAACATGCTATAGCCCTTCTCGTTTAGAAGAATCAGGCATCTGGGAGACAATTGTCAGTGGTTACCAAACAGTAATGCGTAATCGTGAAATACCTGTTAGGGGCTGGAGATATGAACTTCGTTGTAAGCCATGTTTGACATTCCGATGGTTTTCAGTATTTTATATATCACTTGGTGATTGCTGTACAACCAAATGTGTACCATTTGCAGATTATCGTCTAGAAACTTATGTCTCTAATGAAGCCTATACAATGATTATGAAACAGCCTTGCACAACCAATGTATATGAACAACCAGTCTCAGGTGAGTGTTGTATGGAATATCCATGCAGTGAGCGTGTTCAAAATCTTAGCTGTTTGATAAATAATTTGGAGTGCCAAGAGAAAATCCAAGAGGCTTTAGCAAATTTAGAAATCAGTCTTTCTCTGAAGTATAAAGCCTATAATGATGCAAAAGCAAATTTCACCATCTCTGAGGTTGAAATGACAAGAATATATACAAAGCTACAAGCAGTAGAGCAAGAATATATAATTATTGACAATGCACTTCAAAGTACATACATAAACTTGAATATCAAAAAACAGGCCAAAGAGAAAGTGTTACAAGAAACGAACTTTTTCGATCCTATCATTGATGGAGTAGGTGGTTTAAGTGACTCTGAAAATATTGTAGACATAAAAAATGTAACATTCACTACTGTTTTAACCATATCAACACCCATTGCTTTCCCTGTTAATTTTATATATGAGTATGCAGGTCAATCATATGAAATCAACATCATTATCAACTTTAACAGACCTGAAGAGTTTATATACCGTAGACTAGCAGAGGCAATTCTGGAAGATATTTTAGGGAGTGACGTGTCATCTCGCAAAAGACAGACAGTGCAATATAATGACAATTTTTCAAACACATGTATTAATACAGCCAACATTGAATCCTATATTCAACAGATTTCAGCATCGCTTAATGAGTCGTCACAGCAGTTTGAAAATACCAAAAATAGTTTCTTTGATGTGCTTAATAATAGTTCTGTTAATTACAACAATTTTACTAATCAGCAACAGAACTTAGAATTCTTTTCAGAATTAGTTGATTCATATACACAACTTACAAATGACAAATCATCTTCCATAACCAAATTATTAGAAACACTTGATGAAAATTCGTTTTCTCATTGGCAAACCAATATGGAAATGGTACATATAAATGGCAGTGATGTTGGTGGCTTCTCATGTGTTAGTTTTATTGATTGCCTGCAATCAGCATTTGAGGCTCTCCTTTTTATTATTCAAGATACCCCGCTACCACAGGCAAAATCTCTTCAACGAAAACTTACAGCAGGGAAAGAGAGTTTTCTAGAGCTAGGCTATAATGAAAGCTACACATTTCATCTAGCTCAAACCATTCTCTCACAGGTTATGGAAATTTTGTCAGATCTTCAAGGGTTTGAATACTGGTGCTCTGATCCTCCGCAGATCATTGAACAACCTCCAGCTGAGTTGAATATCTCAATAGGAGATACATTGGAGTTATCCTGCAGTGCATCCTCAAACCTTCCAGTACAGTATCATTGGAGAAGGAACTCAATGCTGCTAAGTTCAAGTTCAAATACACTTTCTGTCCAAAATATACAAAGATCAGAAGGAGGTAATTATAGCTGTTCTGTCACAAGTGATTCTGGCATTGCAACATCACTTCCAACAATTGTTAATGTCTATTATCAACCAATCCTCAATCGCAGCCTTGTGAATTCAGTAGAAACATTTGAGGAGTATGACAATGGTTTGAGTTTGGCTTGTGATGCTCATTCCTGGCCTCCTCCTGGTTGGAGGTGGTTCTACAGAGCTATGAACACAGATGAATGGACAGAAATTGTAGATGTGGATGCTAATGTACTTTCACTAGACAAACCAAAGCTTTCTGGGTTGGTATACATGTATGGCTTATAACTGGATTGGTAATGTCTCTTCAGAACCTACATACCTTACAGTGTTACCAGCTTCTGTAGCAAGAATTGAATATTCTATGAGTATTCGTCTTACTCCAGATTTTGACATTTCTCTTGCAGCTGGTATAGACTTCAACAGATCTGACTATAAGCAAATGGTAGCCGATACCATTCACAATTCTCTGCAGCCGACATATACTCAAATCCGAGAGGTAGAACTAATTAGTGACAGCAATTCTAATATCACTGTTTCATTCAAGTTGATGACACCTCATGTTCAGTATATTGCCTACGATAGTATGCAGGAAGTGTTCTCAAAAGTAGGACATTTAGTAATACAACTTCAGCTAGATAGAAATAATTTGATAAATTTGACATCTGAAGAAGGTGGCATCGTAATGAGTATCAGTGGATTAAACTTCCGCTCTGTTGGAAATAGCCTGAGTATTAGCCCTCGAGTGTTTGTGTGCCCTAATGGATACCAAGTGGATTCAAGCCTTGTCATTTGTGGTTAGTAGAGAAATATATATCAATGTTCACTATGAGATCTATTCTTGTCATTATGCATATGTTTTTCACTGTTTAAATTCACTTCATTTCACAGTTGGTTGTGCCCCTGGTTATTATGGTAATGTACTAGTGGATCAACTTACTGATCTTGGTAATGGACAGTTCATGGAAGAACAGATTCCTCAGTGTTTGGAGTGTCCGATAGGAATGTATCAAAATGATAAGGGTGAAGCTGAGTGTAAACAATGTCCCAATTACTACAGCACAGCTGATATCGGAGCTTCATCTCTAGAAGAATGCACAGGTATATACAAATAATATTTATTATAATGTAAAACATTTGTGCATTAATAAATAATGGTAGTAGTCATGTATTCACTTTTCCACTAAATACATATATAGCTTTGTGTCAACCAAATACATATTCTGACACTGGAATGGAACCTTGTACCCAGTGCCCACCAACTCACTACCAAACAGAGTATGGTTCAAGTGAATGCTCATTTTGTACAAATGAAACATCATTTTTGGATGAATGTATGATACTAGTGGAGGCAACTACTACTACAACAACAAGTCAGTTTATTTACTAATTATTTAGTCAGTGGTGTATGTATTGAAGTGTAATATACCATTTTGTAATACTTTCAGATGTAGCTGTCATTTCTGAATCGGCTTCTGTAACTCCATCAATTCAATTTCAGTAGTGTCCAAGGTATGGTAGTAGTTCATTACATGCATCAATGAAGTAACAAGTCATGCTAAGCTTTTTGGTTTGTATTTTCAGTCACCAATATCTAATTTCTTCAACTTAGCAATCAGAAGGAAATACTTTCACTTTGATAATTCCCGTAATTGTAACTACCTTGCTAATGAGTAAGTCATTCATTCTGTGTTCTGTTTAATCCAAAATACATTTATAATCATGCTAAACAATTATCATATATGAAATTGAGGGTGTGCCATTTACTAAAATTAATATTAGTAGAATTAATTCAAATACTGGATCTATTTGATCAAAGACTATACTTGTAAACCATGGCTTTATTGGACCGTTCAAATTTATTTCCATGCTTTCATTGTTCGTATTTGTATTGTAATAGCATGGGTGGGGATTGGAATTTAGGATAAATCAGACAAGTGTTGTTTCTAAAGTACATGGTGGATGGGGTACAGCCTAGTAAAAATTTGCCACTTTAGAAACAACATGAGTTAAATTTATCCTACATTTCACAACTAAACATGCAATCACAGATTAATTACACTTCAGCTGGTTACAGGAGTTTCAATGTAATTATAGCTACCTTCCTAATGAGTAAGTCATTCATTCTGTGTTCTGTGTAATCCATAATTGCACAAGTGTTGTTTCTAATGTGATGATAAAATTGCACAAGCCAAAGCCGAGTAAACATTTGCTACTTTAGAAGCAATATGAGTGAATTTTATCCTAAACTTCACAACCATGCAAGCATGCTACCACAGATTGGTTAATTAGATTGATTACAGGAGTTTCAATGCAATTTTATTTCCTCAATGTTGATTTGTTTTTCCTGCTAGGTAATATTTACAAATACTAGTTTCGATCTATATGAACTAGCATGAAATTACATGGCACAATAAATTATAGTAACGGGTATATATAACCTGTGGTGTATTATAATCATTCCCATTCTGACGTGTGAAAACAACAGATGTTACCTATTTTGAATCACACTTGTACTTGTAATATCTGTTGTATCTGTTAAATTATTGAGTCAATATATTCTCAGAAGCATATTATTAATATCGTATTGAAACTCATGTAACCAAATGAGGTTTAAAATAACCCATTAATTTTTAAGGCGTATATAGTTTAGATACTATTAAACACCTTACTTCTATGAATAACTGAAGCTGAGAGAAGACAGAATGAATAGAGTAGGCTAGACAGTCAACGTACCACTTTCAGAAACTAAGCACTTAACTGACTTGCCTGCTTAGAATAACTAGCTTTCACTTGCACTGTATATAGCTGGAGGTGTCTTCTAGCTCCTTTAAAATCACTTCACTTAGGGCATACATAA
The DNA here is from genome assembly GCA_947044365.1 of Petrosia ficiformis. Taxonomy (NCBI): domain Eukaryota; kingdom Metazoa; phylum Porifera; class Demospongiae; order Haplosclerida; family Petrosiidae; genus Petrosia; species Petrosia ficiformis. Next base: position 17,273,648 of record OX345636.1, on the reverse strand, counting down.
TTATGAATGGAAAATCAAAAGCCAATTCTCGAACAAGGAAAAAACTTGACTAGGAATTAGAGGAAGAATGGCAGTTGTTTATTATCAAAACTTCCTGTCTATTAATGATTATTACTAGCATAATTATGCATCTTTATTAACTTTGCAGTGATTTTATACCTGCTGTATGCGTGCATGTAATGATGCCAATAACAACAGCCAATCATCAGGCGATGAGATGCTTTTCATTGTTGGCATCAAATGTGTAATTGCAGTGATATTAGGAATTAATAGCATATATTAAATACTATTCACGCGAAAATGAGAAGTTATATAATTGATCATACCAGAAAAGTTTGTAAATCATTAAAACATGTATAATAGCATAGTATAAACAAAGATCATTTACAACTAATGAAACCTGACATATAATGATGAGTGCTACAATTATTCACAAATATGAATGATTTTTGTTTACTATTATATCTAGTCTTGATCATACTGGTGATTATAATTGTGGTGACGATCTGGAAAAGAAAACTGAAAAGAAGAATGCTACTTATAAAGCAAATACAATTCCATGACTATGATGAAAAGCTTCCCCCAGAAGACATGAACAATAATGACATGAAAGGTAAACTTGAATTGTTACAGCAACTTCCTCATAATGAGAATAGCTATGATGATCCGAGATCTCTTCAGGGCCAAACTCCATCAGCACTTCCTATGCAATCATCAACAATGCCTCTCGATCCTTTTACTGTCAAAGACAAGGAAGACACAACATCAATGCAGAGCAAGAGAAGTGACGGTGACTATGTGCCCCTGAATGCCACTAATCCATTTTACAAAATGGATGGAGAAATACCTAATGAAAATGGAGAGGATGAGGGTGGGAACCAGTGAACATAAGTGATACTTAACACATACAAACTCTATAAATGTTATCCTTTAAACAGATTCTTTGCTTTTTAAAATTTAATCTATATTTTTTTAGTCAAGTATCACAAGTGTTGTAGTATTATACATGCTGTAATGTACACGATCGAAGTTTTATAAATTGACATGGAAAAGTTTAACAATGCAGGAAGGGGTATGCTGCTATAAATAGAATACATTCTCCACTATAAATAGAAAACTGTGCTCCACCATTAAAGCTAAACTACCAAGCTATATATATGTAGTGATTACAGCTCAAGAGCAATGTTGACGGTTTAATTTTAATTAAATATAATTATTTTTGAAATGTGGCTATAGTTTTGGTGAAACAAAATTTGTTATATTCACCTGCACAGTCAAGATCCTTGTCTTCTTTCTTGAAAGAAGGTGTGCTATATACCACATCCAGCGAATACAAACACTCCTATTTATCTAATCCAATCTAGTATTATTGGGTAGTGGGTGTTTGTATTGGATACAAAAACAAACAATGCATGTATTGTTTTAGTTTGATAGGTGTTCAGACTCCAAATATTTTTAATAATTAGAGTCCAGTCCAATAGTCCAAGTCCAGTGAATACAGACACCCGACATATAGTGATTCACTCTATTTGTCAAAGTCCTTTACTTGAACTCCGGACACATATTGTATACTTCCGTTTATTTGTGATCTCGTGGTAATCTTCTCTGTTCAAGTTGGTTGTTTTTTTTTTGATAAGGTATGATATATAAATAATTATAATAATTTATTTTGTACATTGTATTATATGTTTGGGAGTATTTATAGTCAACCGATGGGTCTCTGCATTCTCTAACCATGTATTGATTTTACCTTCCTACTATTTAAATCCGGGCATGTATGCTTGTCAGTGTCTCTTTTTTTGAGTTGACTAGTGTTATGAAAATTATTTAACAATCTGAACTACTAACATATGCTCTGATGTCAGGACCATTTGGTCTTGGGAACTGAAAATGTGGTTTAATGATATTTTGGTGGGATCCGGGCCAACCCTCCCTCCCTTCTTTATTCAGATATGCAAATGCTTACAAATTCATGTTCACCAATGTATCAGTTAATACATGTAATAATTACTTGCGCAAAGTTAGAAAAAGACTCACTATTATTGCATCTTTTATTCTATTTCACCTACCGTGTGCTTAACCCATGTAGTCTTCTAATTAACTACAGATGGGTATTTAATTGTTGCAAACATGATTATTATTTTTACCAGGTTTATATTTTGTATATCAACTTGCTTTGATTCGAGGTTTATAATGATGGTGTTAAATATATACATCCACAGGCTATAAAGGACATATCACATAATAATATGATTTTATTATTAAATTCTGCATAAATACAACTCCTTGCAGTCTGATATACACCTGTGGTCTCATTTACACCTTGTTGCAGTCTCAAATACACCTCTTGTGGTTTCACAGGTGGTATATGCTGACTATACCACTTGAGTTTTCAATAGTTGACTTCAGCAATCATGGTATATAATTATATATAATATAATTATATACCATGTGTGTGTATATATAATTATACACACACACACACACACACACATGTATATACATGTATATTTGAGGGAAATAAGTGAAATATATGTAACAGAAGATTTGCATAGGTGAATTATCATAGGGGCTATGCCCCACCATGAAAAGTTTTAAGTCAAGGGTTTCTTGTGGTGGCTTCTGGAGCCTATAGCTGATGTGTAAATATTCAAAAACATGATGGTTTAACAGCTGCCTTATAATATTAACTTTGTGGAAAATCCCAACCACACCCTACCCACCCCCCTCTATGAAATGTATATACATGTATGTTTGATTGACTGATATATAATCATTTTTAATAACATCTTTTAAATAATTGTTCACAGATGTATGCATATGGCTATCCTTCACTGCATCAACGGATCATTCATTCTCGATCTACCACTCCTACTCCCACCCTTAACCCTACACCAAACAGCCGTGGAAACTATAGAAAGTATGAGCAGATATGTTTGGAGAAGGCAGTTATTGCTGTTGAACAAGGGAAATCACTAAGGCAGGTATCTGAGATGTATGGTGTCCCACGTTCAACTCTACATGATCATTATGTGGGAAAGCATCAAATGGGATCAAAGTCTGGCCCCAAACCTTACCTTACTATTGAAGAAGAGGAAGAATTGGTCAGTTTTCTAGACAAGAGTGCTACAATAGGATATCCATACACTCGTAAGCATGTACTAAGCCTTGTGCAGCAAATTTTAAATTCCAAAGGTATTGATACTATTGTCTCAAATGGTTGGTGGGAAAGATTCTGTATAAGGCATCCGTCTTTAACTTTACGAACAGCAGTACCATTATCATTGGCAAGAGCAATGGCAACAGACTATACCATGTTAGAAAACTACTTTGATATGCTACAGGAGACACTTGAAGCCAATGGTATTTTTAACCAACCTAGTAACATCTTTAATTGTGATGAAACAGGCTTTCCACTTAGTCCAAAAGCACCTAAAGTTATTTCTAAAAAAGGATTGAAACAACCTTCTCATTTGACAAGTGATACTAAATCACAAATTACAGTATTAGTTTGTGCTAATGCAGCTGGATATGCAATTCCACCGTTTGTTATCTTTGACAGAAAGACTCTTAACCCTCAATTGACCATTGGGGAAGTACCAGGAACCCTTTATGGTTTATCCAGGAAGGGGTGGATTGACAGGTCTCTCTTTTCTGACTAGTTTTTTAATCACTTCTTACCCTATGCTCCTTCATCACGTCCATTTTTACTATTATTAGATGGTCATTCTAGTCATTACTGTCCTGAAGTGATTCGTACTGCTGCTGCACAAAAAATTATTATATTTGCACTTCCACCAAATACTACACATCTCACCCAGCCTCTTGATAAAGGACCATTTTCTCCCCTTAAGTATTCCTGGAAAGAAGCCTGTCATAATTTTATAGTAAAAAACCCTGGAAGATGTGTAACGCGTTACGATTTTTGTTACCTCTTTTCTGAGGCCTGGTATAAATCAATGACAATGAAGAACATTGCAGCTGGTTTTAAAACTACTGGTGTCTGTCCTTTTGACAGAACAATAGTTCAAATTCCAATACAAGAAGACACTACATACATGCATTTTCAGCCAGAGAATGTAGTTAAAACATCTGGACTAGCCTACATTCCACTGTATAGTCCAAAACCCTCAAAGCATTATCCAGTTCCTGACAGTCCTTTATCACATCAAAGCTCATCTGTTTTAGAAGAAACTTTTCTTGAAACTTCGGATGATAGTCGTAGCGAAGATCAGTTTATTATGCCATTTCGTAATTGTACTAGCATAAGCAAGTTTTTTGTTATTCCTACACCTCCAAGTCAACTGCCTACCAAGCATACTAAATGCCCAGGTAAGGTTTTAACTAGTATAGAAAGTTTACAAATACTTGAAGAGCGTGAAAAGAAAAAGGAAGAAGAAGCATGGAAGAAAGAGGAGTGAAAAAGAATGAAGGAAGAAAATGCTAAGAAAAAGCAGGAAGAAACATTTCAGAAAGAAGAAAGGAGAAGAATGAGGGAAGAAAAGAAGGAAGAAGAAGCAATGAAGAAGGAAGAGCGGAAAAGATTAAGAGAAGAAAATGCCCAAAAAAGGGAATATGAGAAAGAAAAACAAAGAATGAAGGATAAGTTGTGTAAAGAACCTGGTAAGTGAGACTGTTGGAATTTTAAGTATTAATATGAGTTATTATTATTAGTGTGTAATAAAGAACCTCAGGTTAATGGGAACATAGTAAAGTCGTCTATAATTACTCGTGGAAGAAAAGATTTAAAAGAGCCTAGTAAGTGAGATAATTGGAATTTGAATTATATTATGTTATTATTAATATGACAAAGAACCACTTGTTGAAGAGAAAGGGAACACTGTAAAGTTGCCTATGGTTAATGATGGAAGAAAAGATTTAAAAGAACCTTGTAAGATACAGTATTGGAATTTGAAGTATTACTATGTGTTATTAATAATGATATATTAATACATGTACTTCAAATTCTAATAACTTAATTAGGGTATGACAAAGAACTTCAAGGTAAAGGGAACATAGTAAAGTCGTCTATAATTACTCGTGGAAGAAAAGATTTAAAAGAACCTGGTAAGTGAAAGTACTCAAATTTGAAGTATTAATATGTGTTATTATTATTAGGTTGTGACAAAGAACCTCAAGTTAAAGGGAACATAATAAAGTCGTCTATAATTACTCGTAGAAGACAAGATTTAAAAGAACCTGGTAAGTGAAAGTACTCAAATTTGAGTATTAATATGTGTTATTATTATTAGGTTGTGACAAAGAACCTCAAGTTAAAGGGAACATAGTAAAGTCGTCTATAATTACTCGTGGAAGACAAGATTTAAAAGAACCTGGTAAGTGACAGTGTTGAAATTTAAAGTATTAATTTTTGTTAGTATTATTAGGGTGTGACAAAGAACCTCAAGTTAGAGGGAGCATAGTAAAGTCGTCTATAGTCACTCGTGGAAGAAAAGATTTAAAAGAACCTGGTAAGTGATATGATTTGAATTTGAATTTGAATTATTAATACCTGTTTTTGTTTGACAAAGAACCTCGAGTTAAAGGGAACATATTAAAATCATCTGTAGTTACTAGTGGAAGAAAAGATTTAAAAGAACCTGGTAAGTGAAAGTACTCACATTTGAAGTATTAATATGTGTTATTATTATTAGGTTGTGACAAAGAACCTCAAGTTAAAGGGAACATAGTAAAGTCATCTATAGTCACTCGTAGAAGAAAAGAATTAAAAGAACCTGGTAAGTGAGATGGTTGTGATTGAATTATTAATAACTGTTATTATTATTAGTGTGTGACAAACAGCCTCAAGTTAAAGAAAAGATTGTAAAGTTGTCTACAATCGCTGGTTAGTAGTCACTGTTTGAAACTGTCATTGTTTGTGTCAGTAAATTGTATACTGTAAGAAGTATACCTTACCACTGTTTAATTGTCTCTGTATACTATGAGCATTAATACTTTTTAAGAGCTACATGTATTCATACTCAAATCATACAAGTGCAAGGACGAAAAATAACAATTGGCTGTTGCTAAAAACATTTTGGTCATAAGGATATGGGAATTTTTACAACTCATGCACAGTAATATTTTCCTGACCTTGAGAAGATGTGGTAACAATTACACATGTAAATCATGGAAACTTACTTGTTTAAACCTAGTATGTACTTTTGCTGGAAAATCAACTGGATCTAAGATTTTCTATATCATCAGTCACTTATTGGATGTCATGTTATTTTCAAGCTTAATTAATTATGTACTACTTGCTTCTCTGATGTCTTATTATACCAGGAGGCCTCAGGAACAATACAGAGTGAAATATATGCCATATTAATTATTACATTTTGTCTGCAAATGTTTATATAATTTTAATTGTGTGCATGTTTGTAAATTGAGAAAAATGTGTAAATGTGGCAAGGGTGCATTATTGCAGTATTTGTTTTAATAGATGACTGTGAAGTGGTTGTTTCAAAGTGGTGGAATGAGAAGCTTAAGCTGACTACAGCTGATAGTGATATATTGACCTCAGGAAGAGAATTGAATTCCTCAATAATCAATGCAGCTCAACTACTTTTGGCTAAACAATTTCAACATCTTAAAGGTTTTCAAGACACTACTCTAAGTACTTATCTCAAGTTCTCACCTATTAATAAAGGTGTTCAGATTTTACACACAGGTAAAGCTAATTGATGTTATAATAATGACTAGCAATGTCATGTATGTCCGAAAAAAGGAAATGTTTTTTTTTTGATTGACATAATAGTTATATTTATGCTGGATCAGGGTGGGGCACTCTGCTCAGATTTATTGAAATCCTCTTGCTTTGCAGCCAATTATAATCGAAATAGTACACTCAGTACAGAATGCATGTGTATGCTCAACATGATATTTTGAGTATTGGACTGTAAACTGAACATACAAATGATAATTATAATTTTATCTGTTAATGCATCCTTACAACCAGCAATTAATTTCTACTAGCCATGTACATTTAGTTAGCATGTATATACATGTAAATGACTGAATAACAGATGATTAATTCATTTAGGCAGAGGATTACTTCAATTTTTGTATGTGAGACATTGTGAGTGTTACCTGCCATTATTAGAAGCAGGTTGCTTTTGATGCTGAGATGACATAGAGTACATGTAGTCATGTGTACATGTACTTGTAAATATGGAGATTTTCATTAGCATTCAAAAGTTATACTTGTTCACCACTAACCACACCTTAATTATGAGTGTGTACTGTAACTGAATATTCATTTCCGTTAATTTCAGTTATCAAACTCATTCTCAGGTTCATCTCATCATTGGGTGTGTGTGTCTTCTACTGAAGAAGCTGGCAGGATTGATCTTCTAGATAGTCTTGCCAGTTCAATGACACTAGGACGTGACCTGATTTTACAGATTGCTGCAATATTTCGAGATGATTCTGCCATATTGAAAATTCACAAAATGGGTGTGCAACAACAAAGTGGCATGTTAGACTGTGGATTATTTTCAATTGCCTTTGCATTTGAAATATGCGAAGGTCGGATGCCAATACATTTTGATCAGGATAAAATGCGTAAACACTTACACAAGTGTCTAACCTATGGTGTCCTAAAAAGATTTCCTTCAACTCATAAACAAGTTCCTCTGTCCAAATCTAAAGTTATTGAAATTAAAAGATACTGTTTCTGCAACATGCCAGAAATGTATGATTTAAACATGATATCTTGTGACCACTGTAAGAAATGGTTCCATTTTTCTTGTACTGGCATCAATAGAGTTATTCCTGAAAGTTGGACCTGTTCCATTTGTCAAGGTAGAGGACTTGAAATAGTGAGTAAACCACTGGAGTTTACTCCACCAGCCCGTGGAAGCAAAACAGTATGAATCAACTGTTACAGTTTTTTGTTGATGTAATGAAACAATGTTGAATGTTTTTTAAGTCTTTTTTTTTGTTTGTTTTAATTAAGGGAGTGTGGTATTATTTCTTGTTCTAATTTCCAATAAACGGAAGTATCCGGATATGTCCGGACTTCAATTACACTGTCAACTCTCGAGTATTTTTTTTTCTGTGAAGTGATGCTGACTTTCATAAACAAAGACCTAAAGATTCCTTGAATAAACAATAGAGATACAATCATAGCAAAGTAATTTCGAGATTCCTCTTTTCATTCTTTGTTGTTTAAGCATCGTCCGGAGATTGAGAAATTTGTCTGAAATATGCGGTTTTCGGACAGCTCGTTTAGCATCACATAACTTTTTAATAAGTGGACATTCGAAGCTCTCATTTGGCAAGCAAATAGGACTAAGACGACACTACTATGCTGTGAAGTTTCAGACGGCTAGCACATAGTCCTAAAGAAATACTACTGTCTGAAAATGGGTTCGTCCGATTATTGGTCGCTTACTCTATATGATTATAGTGAAACAGTTGCCAAGTTACCGGTCGATCACATTATTTGTTGACATGGAGTTCCAAGGTATTACTATGAGATGGAGGTACCAATCTTTTGTCTTATCACATACAATCAATTTGTCAACTTACTGCAATGTAGAAAGTCTGATCAACTTACTGAGAACTTCAATACATGTAAAACGCCTTAATCAGTGATTCCTAAACATGATCTACTGTTTGCCAATCATACTAAACCACACATGTATACTCATGAATCACACCATTTCATCGAATTCCTACAGAAAATGCTTTGTCAACTATTATAATTTGATATTGATGATTATAAACTATAAACTGGAATTAGTGACTGAATCTTGAATGATTGGAATAGGTAAATTTACTCATGCATTCTAGAGAATTGACCGAAAAATCTGTACTAGTATGGCCAGTGGATAAACCAGACGTAAACTTATTTTTGTGAGTATGGATCAAATTGTACCCTGAAATGGACTTTCAACTATGTACATGCAACTGAAATCATATAAATAAGTTTACTTTGTTCATTATTTTGCATTTTTGTGTTTTGCCCAAGGTCATGCTTATTTAAGTCTTTAGGACCAGGTCATGTATTGTATTGACCAGTGGCATAACTGAGTGTTTAGTGATGGCAGGGCCAACAAATTGAGAATGGTAAAGCCCCCAGAAGCTGAAGGGTTTTTCAGAGTTAAATAGACCAAATGAGGGGAAATTTATGGCTGGACCCGACTTGTGGCTTTATTTCTGTTATATTACACTGGTGGAAAGAGTGCTCAAAAGTGGTGTACAAGCACTGATCATGAATTGAGATGACAGAATAAGTGTGTGTATTAAAAAAATTGTTAAAATAATTATTATTTTAAAACAAAAATTGTATTGCTAAGGTCTCAGCTAGTGTGGGCCCAGGTTCAGTTACACCACTGTTATTTATCTTTTTAGTTATTGTGATTGGTGTAAATTACTGTAAATATTTGTGACCTCATGTAAACAAGTTAATAAGACTTATATACTTGGTTACTAACCTTATCTTGTTGAATGTATATATCTTTTGTCAATGGTTACATGTTCTTTCTTAATGGAAGCCTGTACTTCATTTTTGCTAGTGGTTGTGTGAAGTATTTTATTAAACATTTGATTTACATTCAATATTGCAGACAGCTTTGTTACATGAAGCTGATTCAGTTCCTTTCTTTGATTTGAACACTGGCCCATGAATATGTGATATGGGATTTGCATATGAATCTGGTTTATGTATTTACTAAATGGCATTTTATTATTTGTTCAATTTGTAAAAACCATGTTTATATGTGTTTGCTTCATTATGTTGCTATAGTAAATTCTAACACAAATTTCTTCTGACTCATTTTCCCCTTACAGCAAAATATACATTCTATAGTTGATGCAGTTTTAATACTAGTGTATACTTTTAGTTTTTAACCCATGTGTTTATGGTAGGTGCCAAAACAACAAACATAGGTATGAGAGATAGACAGACTTGGTTTATGTATGTGCTAAATAGTATTTATTCAATCAGCTGAAACCCTGTTATATGTATTTGCTTGCCTGCATTATACTATAATAAGAGAATGTGCAAAATAAATTCATATTAAAATTCACTATAACATAATCATAATTAAGATATTTAGGTGGAAATCAAGCAAAATAATGTATAAAGAATAATAAAAACATTTTAAAAAATTAAAGAGGATGCAGAGATATGAAAACCGAAAAAGTGCAGGAACAAGATTGGGATAGTACCTTGGCAACAAACTTAAACACCACTTCTACATACTAACCATACATGAGTATATATTAATATGGCTAGAGTAAAAGTAAAACACTTAAAAACTATACTTATGTATAGGACTGTTATGTGAAACTGGTGTTTACTTTTGCTGTCAATGAGGTAACGATTTCAATGTTGTTCTTGTGCTTTTTCGGTTTTCATTTTCGATATTGCACTTGATATTTGGAAAAAGCAACCTTTCATATAATCACTATTGGAATCCCAAAATGGTTATATATTATGAAATATTGCATTACAAATGTTATGATAAGCTTGTGGTCACAACAGTATTGAAATAACAACTCTGTTGACTATGTGCTGTCTATCCTGAGTGTAGCAGGTAGCTTGCCTGAGTCCCAACAGTGAGTGTTGAGTAAACATCAATTATGAGATTGATATTTAAACATGCTAACTGAAGGGAAATTACAGTGCCAAAAAGATGTTTTTGTTATGCTAGCCATCAACCTAAAAAATAGCATAATTGCATAATTATATATATTGTATGTTGTATTAAGCTTCCAATATTACATAATTTAGGTTTGGCAATCTGAAGATTTAATACTATAGCTAAAATACTTTTAATACTAGCGTTTTAGCTTAAAGTAAGTTATTTTAGGGACTACGAAATTATACACCCAGCAGCTGTATCAAAAGTGAAAGCTAACATGTGCATAATTTTATAAACAGCAATAATGTTTGACAATAACCTGACTTCTGATCACTCTTCACTAGTTATTTTTGACAGATAATTTTTGACAATGACTTGACTTCATCATCACTCTTCACTAGTCATGTAAATTTGAATTACTTTTGACCATCTCCATAAATAACAGAATATATGTAAATATAATTATGGTGTAGAGTAAAATAAATAATATTTATACTATTTATCCAGATGTTAACACTGTAGGGCCTAATTATAATTATATATATAACATAAATTCACTTGAAAAACTGATTTATTATTTTAAGCAATTTGTATGAGTTTCATTTTTATAATCATAATTATATATAGTTATATCAAACATACAAGTCATTCATATTATCTAATTGACAGTAAGAATCACTGTCAAAGCTGCTAAATAACTCTATAATAAAGACTGCTTGACAGTAACAGTAACACTGTGTATCAAGTGTTTTGACAAGAAGAAATTATCCTTATCTTACCCAATAATGAATTTCCTTTTTTCTTGGAATGCAGACTTGCACTTTATAATTAGAAGCCGCACACAAAGTTGCGGTTGAAGTGTACTTCCTGTTTGAGTGTCTTAGCTATATATATTATCGTGTATACGTACACTGAAGTTATTTTACTATTGTGCAGCAAAGATGAAGCATTCTGCAAGATCTGCAGTTATTGTTTTATTGATTCTGGCTCTCATTGGTAATCTTACTGATGCTCAACAACAGTCAAATGGGTAAAATATATTATATACAATATGTATTATATATATAATTATATATAATTATATATATATATATATATATATATATATATATATATATATATAAATATAATTATAATAATAATTCCTTCATAGCCTATCATTTCATAGCAGAAATTATTACTGCATTTATTATTATAATTTTAAAACTTATTTTTTACTATGTATAATATATATAGTATTCTATAATAGTAATTATAACATTTATACTATATTTCCTTATAATTCTTCCAGTGTGTGCTACACTGCTGAAGCTTACACTACCTCGTGGGTGAGCAGTGTTTCTACGATATACTACTATTCACAGTCTTATTCTTACAGTTGTGGATTGTTTGGGTGGAGCACTTGCTATGGGTCTAGTTACAGGTAAAGAATGACTGTAATATATTCAGTAAACCTTTATTTATATATATATATATATATATATATATATATATATAATAATACTGCACGAAATCTACCTTTGAATGCCGAAATATATATTATATTGCTGCTTATGATTGCATATTGGGCATATTGGGTCAGGGAAAAATATTTCATTAATCAAATCATAATTATGCCAGAAAAGCAAAGTGAATGAAATTACTAATACAGATTATGGTATCAATTATTAATGACTAATGTTTTAATTGTGTTTCAGTAAATATAAATATACTTATTTATTCCTTATAGAAGTGCATACCACTTGACTCCTCAGACAAATTATGCTACAGCATATAGGATATTTACTTATTGTTGCCCTGGTTATCTGAGTGCCAATGGCAATTGCTACCGTAAGTTTTTTAGCTACTTGTTAAGTTTTAACAAGTATATAACCATGTAGTAGTACAAACTTGGGTATGTGCCTATAAGAAAAAGGAAAAAAAATGGTTTATTAAAATGTGCTAACCTAATAACCAGTGATGTTATTTAGGTGTGGTCTCACAGCAGTTGGTCTTCAAATTTGCATTAGAAAACGTCTTTTATAATTATCCTTTAGTATGAGTATTTCTATCAGTAAATCAGTAGATTATGATTGATGGTATTTTAGTATAATTAGTTGAATAGTATAGCTAACTAATATTGAAAGAATCCTTTACATATTGTAACAATGAATAAGCAAATGAACAAATTCACAATCAATATTCCATAATTATTATCTCATTTCATTATATAGCATACTGTCCTCAAGGGTGTCAATATGGTGATTGTACTGCTCCAAACACTTGTACCTGTCAGTCTGGGTGGACTGGAGATTCTTGTAATTTTGGTAAGATTTCTTTCAATTATATATATATGAATGTAATGCTATACTGAACTCTCATCACTGTGATAAAACTATATGCAAATCATAATTATTTGTATTTTACATCAATGCTTATAATATGATCTAATTTATGACATAATTATTGTTTAATGCACTGCGCACAAAATTAAAAGTGGATGGACCTGTTTTTGTATGACAATATAGTTGGAACGTAACTTTGGAACTTCCACCAGTTTTGTGGTCACTTTACCACAGTCATAATTTATATAGTTATCATTATTTGCTATAACAACTAAGATACACATAAGATTTCACCATCATAATTATTATTTTAGTTTTATATATGTCTTGTACTGTGTGTATATTGTGTATTGTAGTATGAATAGTATAATTATTATGTGGGGATATTCTGTATAAATATATATATATATATATATAATGTATATATATATATATATATATATATATATATATATATATATGTATATATATATATATATATATATATGTATATATATAATATAAATTATATATATGTATGCATGTTTAGTTATGTATATGTTATATGAGTAGATGTAATTTTACTATTGATATAGTAATTTACCACAAAATTTCTAATGTTTCTGTTTTCTGTAACCTTATCTCACATTAGTAAAGAGATTCACTTTGTATAACTATTTTTTTATGACAGTGTAAGTAGTACCCGGAAATTTAGTTTAAATTGTAATGTATTTCTCATTACACTTCATGATATAAACATAACCCTAATGTAAATAAACACAGAATTCAATATCAGGTATATGATGAATATTATATAAATGATATTATGTTATTTACATAAGTACAATGCACACCAACACAAATCACTTTATATAGACAAAATGCACATAACATTATTATATTAAAAAAGAGTAAACTGTGTACTGTCATAACTATACTTCTATAATTGTGCACACATATAACTTGCCATAAAGATGTAATTTTGTTTACTACAATATCATGATTACTTTGTGGTACCAACCAAGTACCAACAGGTGTTTATATTTTTTTGTGAATTGTGTTAAATAAAATGCTGTACATATTCTCCAAGAAATCATTGTAGTATACTTAAAACAGTTCAAGCCCATCCATCTCAATGAGTTTTTTAAAATTTACATTGTACCATTTTAAAAGTCTTATCTTTGTTTGCTTTTTGTCATTTGCTAATAACATTCTTGGTTGTTAGGATAAGTAAAAATGTTCTCTATGAATTTACTAAGGTTTCTGTAAACTGGGTAATTATTACTGTACAACAGAATTTATAATAGTATAAAGAAGCGTTTATATTTAGCTCTTTTAAATTCAAACTATTGAAATTGACAAGACTTAGTTCTATATGTACACATATATGTTACTAGTTATGTTACTAGTTAAACACCTCTGTATCTGATTTACAGTAACTGACCATGGAACCCTCCAAGAGGTGTTATCAACTGATTTGTGTAATGTTGAGTGGGTGAATATGGTGCATTATTTAACCACACATTCAAAACTCATTGCATGCTTAAACCACAGGGATATACATGAGGGATAAAAAAAAATGATTTATAGCAATGGTGTGTCCTTTGAATCACACACTCAACATTGTACAACACTACTTAATTGTTTAATTGGAAAACCATACATTGTTTATTTGAAAAACGTTATCTTAATAATACTTAATTAACAGATCTTATCGAGTGTGTTGATATGAATGGAAATTGTACTCACAATTGTGTTAACACTGAAGGAAGTTACTATTGTACTTGTGATAATGGATATGAACTGAGTGATGATAAGCATACATGTGAAGGTAATGTGGTGTGAAAATATTTATATGTGTGTAAATAGTACATGTTATTATGAGTATATGATAAGAGTAATGAAGCCATGAAGGAGCATCAAACTTCCCAAGCCTCTTGCTATGCATATAAACTATATCACATCACACCATGTTTATAATTGTTTGTTAGTTCTTACATAAGCTTGGTTCTATTACTGCACATCAGAGTTTTTGATATGTTGTGAAGCATTGAGGAATACATCTTGAGCCAATTAACAAAGAATTAATGCTGTTAGTGACAATATAATCATAATTAACTGCACCACTGGCCCAATCAGATAACTGTGCAGAGCCAAATGTGGACCAATGGTGTGCTATATGAGCTTATCAGAAACATCGCTACACATACATCGTTGTAGATTTGCTTACACCACTGTAAATATTATACAGATTTGTGCTATTCTCTTAGCTTGTCTTGTATAATGATGCCAGCTATATGATGAACAAATACAATTATGTGTTTATTTTCAGATATTAATGAATGTAGTGAAGGAATAGTGATGATTGGTGGATCAGGTGGAGGGGCTGGAAGTGGTGATTTATGGTGTGAACAGCGTTGTGACAACACAGCAGGAGGATATGATTGTGGTTGTAATTCTGGTTATTCTCTGGATGACAACAGTCAGACATGTTCAGGTTCAGTTTAATAATTATATTGTAATTATTAATTTTAATAAGGAATAATTATAATATTGCAGTAAATTTTGAGTATTGTCTCCTTCTGGAGACCATTCCTGCTGAAAATATCAATGAAACAGAATAGTTATCATGTATTTGATCAACAATTTACCAACAAAAAATTATTATACCGAGTCACTTAAAAATGGAATCGAAACAAGAATAATATTTAAAAAATTTTTTAAAATGAAAGAGTATGTATCAAAACTGAAAAGACACAGGAACAAGATTGGGATGGTGCCTTGCTTTGCCAACAAAATTAACTCCACTTCCACATTAGACGCCACTTAAACATAAGAACCCCACATAAGTATATATAGCTAGAATAAAGGCAAAACACAAAGAAGCGATACTTATGTACTATCCCAATCTTGTTCCTGCATGCTTTTTCGGTTTTAATATATATCCCTACATACTCTTTCATTTTTAATTATTATTCCTTACTAATTATAGTATAATGATTGTACGTTATGTATACTATTATATTATGTATGTATATTACACACATATATATATAATTTATTATATATGTTAATATATAAATTATGTAATATTTATGGTGTGCCTCTTACATATACACTTATCAAAATTCAGTTGTTAAATCATGTCTAGTATATATGCTAGCTATAACACCTTCTAGTGTTTAGAAGTTTATGTGGATATACTCTCTGCTCTATAAGCCTCATGTTATATATATCAATGTACATGTATGTATGTAGGCATATTACATATACATATATATATATATATATATATATATATATATATGTGTTATATATATATCATGTTTCAGAGGTCTATATGCGTTATATAAACCTGCCACGAGGTAAGATATCACCCGAGGGTGTAGCCCGAGGGTGATATCATCCGAGTTGGCAGGTTTATATAACGCATATAGAAAGATGAAACATGTTATATCTGATATATTTTAGAATGAGATTCATACCTTGGATTGTCCTGCAAGAGATTGTCATTGAGTCCGCAAAAATCGCTGTCGAGTTTCACAAGGTTGATATTTTAAAATATCAACCTATTTTGAGGTTTATATGAGAAATATAAACTTACACGCCCCATAGAAATGTATGGGCTATAAATCTCATTATTAGATATATATATATATATCCTGATACGGCGAAACATCAAAGTAAACCCCAGGTTTATATATCAGATATAGCACCCTGTGGTCAGATATAAAACCTGCCGTCAAAACAGACTACAAGAAAACAACGCTTACCTTCTCCAAAGTGCCGACAAAAAGGTACGAGAAGCATCAGACGTCAACAAAGGTTTTGTCGTTCGTGAAATATATTGATTATAACACGCCTACTTGTGCTATATCAGATTTATAATCACCTCGCCATCGTGCTCAGTGACTGTAAATCTGATATAGCACTCGTAGGGTGTTATAACCTATACATATATATATATATATAGCATGCTACCATGGCAACCGTTTGATGTGGTTAGGTCTTATATTTTTGTATATAGACCTGTGAATCTTTAATCTATCAGCATACAATATATTGTATATAGTACACTTACAGTTCTTATATAAAACAATATAAAACCTTGGTTTAGTGTCCTCGGATGTGATATAGCCCTCGCAGGCTCGGGCTATATCACATCCTTGGACACTAAACCTCGGGTCTATATTTTTGTATATAAGACCTGTAAGTGTACTATATAATTATATTACATATATATATATATATATATATATATATATATATATATATATATATATATACCATAGTTAACAGAAACATCAAAGAGCCGACGGGGCGTATATATGGCATATATCCCCGACCACAGGGCAGTTATACAACCGCAGGGAAGTTATACAACCACATCAAAGTTCGTTCACGAGTACAGCAGGGATATATGCGATATATCATCCCTGGTATGATGTCATGCACATGCGCAGTCGATCTAGTCACCAAAAGTCTACAGAGAATGAAGGCTATGTCGACAAGTAAACACACAAAAGAAGCTCTCTTTGTCTCTTAAAAAAAGAACGAATAGATGGGCGTTTCTCCCAGGAACTATTCGCCCCATATCGCTGAAAGTGTAAGGTGTGTTAGCCTGTTACTCGTGTCCATTGTCCTGTTCTTCTTTGATGTTTCTGTTAGCTATAGAATATATTATATGTACCATGGCTTCTCGGTATATATGGTGAATATAAGACCCATCGCGCCTCGATATTGGCCCTCGGCTTCGCCTCGGGCCAATATCTTGGTGCTCGGGTCTTATATTCGCCATATATCCCTCGAAGCCATGGTATATATATTACATATATAC
Organism: Petrosia ficiformis; assembly: GCA_947044365.1. Lineage (NCBI taxonomy): Eukaryota > Metazoa > Porifera > Demospongiae > Haplosclerida > Petrosiidae > Petrosia > Petrosia ficiformis. Next base: position 17,255,916 of record OX345636.1, on the reverse strand, counting down.
ATATATATACATAAAATTTATGTATAAATTATATATAATATATATATATATATTAATTATTATAATGTAATGTAAATGTAAATTATGTTTAAGCTACAGTACAACTAACTAGGCTGAGGTAAAGCCAAAACCAATTAGATTACAGTGTCAGGTTGGCTACACTTTAATAAATATGGAGTATATTTCAGTGAACAAACTATTTTAGTATAGAGCTAAGTGTCTTAATTGGGTTTGAATCTCACTTAGTTATCTTTTTTTTTCTTTTCACTGCACTGTAAAAATTAAACTGTTATTTTAACCCTTATTTGGTTACTGGAGTTTCAATGCATGATAAATAGTATGCTTGTGAGGTATAAATTGTCATTCAATTATCTGTTGAGATATTTGTTGACAAATTCAACAACTTTGTACTTATAATAACAAAATTAATAATAAATAACAAGTAGATTTTAAAAAAAATTTGTGTATATACATATATATTATATATATATATATATATATATATAGATATATATATACACAAATGTTTTTATTTGTTATTTGTTATTATAAGTACAAAGCTGTGGAATTTGTCAACAAATAACATTGTTCTCCACAGATAATTGAATGAGAATTACAATAATTTATACCTCACAAGCATAATATTTATTATCAATATAGCATTGAAACTCCAGTAACCAAATAAGGGTTAAAATAACTAGTTCATTTTTACAGTGTGTTTGTTTGGAGCATGGGGATCCTGGTTTGAATCCCTTTTGGCCAGGCACACATTAAAACATACTCAAGCTCGCTCCCACAATGCTTTGCATTTTGCTAGTATTATATATTATATAAAATTAAGTACCACTGGAATTAAGGAATTTTGAATGTTCTGTTAAGCTGATGCTATCAATATAAACAAAAGTACCACATTAGTGAAGTATGTGTTTGGGAATATGTGAACTGCATATAATAATTATTATACAAAATTTTAGTTCATTTCTATGTAATCACACACACACACACACACACAAACACGCACACACATTCTCTCCAGATATTGATGAATGTTTATTGGCAAATGGACAGTGTGATCACGATTGTCATAATACCATTGGTTCATATTACTGTACTTGTCAGATGGGATACTTACTACTAGAAGATCATAGAGGATGTACAGGTTAGTACAGGTTTCTATACTATGAAATGGACTACATTGCTTGGTCATGGTATTTGTAAACAGTGGTTTATACTGTATATACTGCAGATGCCTTTACTGTATGATGTACTTTATAAATATAATACATAATAATTACAACAATGATAATGTATAATATATAATTTGTACATACATCATTATATATGTGTCTTTTGTTGCACTTTTGGTAGTGCAGTGTGGGTGGTTTGTAGTATTATTTAATTTAAGAATCACAAGTAGTGCTATACTACAAAAGTCTCTATTGTTAATTTGTTAGTGATGCCAATAATATGATATCATTATCTGCCATTATTTATAGTATTGGTATTGGTTGTTTTGTAACCAATATTGTAACAATTTAAATATCCTGATAATATGATTATTATAGCATCATTGATTGCCTTTATGATACTCATTATATATACATTGGGAAATTGCTCATTTTCATTGAAAGAAAATCATAAACCAGAAAGTAGACTATTGGTTTATCAGAATGTCAGTAATACTTCTTATCAGTGCATCACTATTTATTATTTTTATATTATATATTTGAAGTGCTTATATTGTGAGTATGATATATTTTATTTATTACTTTACATCATGTCTTTATTTTATTATTACTTTTACCAAATAATCACAACATGCCATATCACTATTATTATACATCAAGATTAAATTTTTAATATTTGAATTTGTTTATTTGTGAAATATGTAGGTTGTTTTGTTCTATGTCTATACACTAAATTAGCTTTTCATGAAAGTGAAATTTTAATAAAATTCATACAAGTATAATACAGAATTTTGTTTAATTCTAATGCATTATTTTATAATTATTCTTACAGATCACGACGAATGTTCAAATAACACACATCACTGTAATCATACCTGTCATAACACACATGGTGGATATTACTGCTCCTGCTATGATGGATACAGACTAGTTAATACACAATCTTGTGAAGGTATGGATGAATGGCATACGTAATTGTGACAAGTAATAAGTAAAATTATTAATTTTGCTTTGCATAATCTAAGGTCTCTGTTTGAAACACAGTGTTGGAACTAATCAACTACCTCATCATGTTTGAAAAGATTAATGCACACTTATTTTACTTGTTATAACTATTTTGTGATAATGTAATCCCATAAAGGTTCCTTCACAGGTTTCTTACAGTGTATAATAACACTACAAAATATTCTTTATGAAAGAACACTTTGGCCTGAAGGCTAGAATCAGAATTAGGGTTGCAACATTCTTTTATAAAAATATTTTATTGTGTTATCTATCATGCATTCAGAGAAACCCTTGTAATAATATGTGACTATTATGAGAAAGGTGTCATTTGTCATCATATACACTCTATACTCTCTGTTCAGACAGAAACCAACTAATTATCATTGAAGAGCAAGTATTGTTTCGCCTACGTATATGCCTGAAGTAATTGTGTTTTTATATAATTATAGTTGTCTAATATTGAGTGTTTAAATGTAGACCTTTGATCAAAATTTATTATGATTTACTGATAGACACTCTTTCTCACTGATGACCTCATAATAGTGATCATAAATAATATTGAAATTAAACCAGATATATAATATATTGGAACATATCCCTCTAATTGTTTTGTGATAACTATGTATCAATCATTGCTGATAGTACTAGTGTAATTGAAGCAATTTTACATTCTTCCTACTGGTCTGTAGCTTGACTGCGCATTCTTTTACGCACCACGCCCATTAATTGACTGAGCCCCACACAATGACGCAACTTCCAGAACTATGCATAGTCACACAAGTGACACAGACATACGTATATATATATATATATATATATATATATATATATTTCAAACCCATGGAAAAGCAATTATAGGGATGGCCCTACAGGCCATAAAAGTAATGAAAACAATATAATAACCACAGCTACTTCTTTTATTATGATTGCTATCTTTATAGATATTAATGAATGTACTGAAGGTATATCAGGCTGTAGTGATGTTTGTGAAAACAGTCCTGGATATTTTGAATGCTCTTGCCCAAGTGGTTTCACTCTGTCACATGAAGATAACAAGACATGCATAGGTAAGAGAAAAAAAAACATTTGTTAATCAATTCCAATGTCCATTCATCTCATCATTCTTTTATTTGTAATGGCGATATGACATATAGTATGATTTTAAGTAACGGTATTATAGTCCTAAAATTTCGTGGGCTATAAATTTTGAGTTTTTTGTATAAACTGACATACTGGGAAAATTTTATTTGCGAAAATAATGGTCATGCCTGCCACGTGTGAGCATTTTTGGTGAACACGAAGATTTTAGCACAAAATAGTTGAATATCACCAATATGTGAAATTGTATCCATGAAAATTTAGGGCTATAATCTATCATTATGTAAACATTATTCGATTAGCTATAATAATATATTTAACCTTTTGTATCACATTACATCAACATGCTCAATTTGTTTTCATTTGTTTTCCCACAGATATTGATGAGTGTGCTAATGAAAATGCTGAGTGTAATCATTTGTGTATTAATGAATATGGTTCTTATCACTGTCAGTGTCGTGATGGCTACACACTTGCACTAGATGCACATTCCTGTTTTGGTAAGGCAATTACTAACTTGTACTTTAATTTAATTACAGTAGTGATTCCTACATGTACATGTAGTAAGCTATTTGTAATTATTGTAATTTACAAACGTACACATATGTACATGCACGCACATACACGCACATATGTACATGCACGCACATACACAAACACACACTTATTGCATATGCATGCATGCCATCATTATTGCATTGCATATACACCCACCTCATGTCTTACTTCAGCTTTCACCTAGTGCATGACTAATATACTTGAGTAACATATAATATGATGCCAAACCAATACTTTGTACCAACTCAAATAATTAAAATCACCACATCTTTTATGCTATTTGTTGGTAAACTAAAGAGTGTAGCTAAATTTATGTGGCTGGAGATTTTCACCATTAAATGGCCATGGCTAGATGCAGTTACTTTTATAAGTGATATGAAACATGTAATATTATATGGGCAAAATGACAAAATGAAACCAACTACATGTAATTTAAAAACCTGGCAATTGTACTTTAACATCTTTGTTCCTACAGTGATATCCAATTACAAGAAGTCCTAGTTTGTTATCTTTTCCATTTCATGTCATTTAGACAGTACTTTTCGGAACTATAACTTTAACAACTGCTTTTACAGTGTATAGAACTGTAAGAGGTACAATATCATTACAAGTGTAAAGAGAAGCCTTATACATGTATATCAAGACCTCCAAAAGGACAACATCTTATGCATGAAATAAGATAACTCTCAGAAGAAGACATATAATGGCTATATACCAAGCCCAATCCAGTAAACCATATTAGACTATAATTATTATAGTGTAACTGGTTTCTATACTATGCAAATGGACTATATTACTCGGTCATGAGATTTGTAAACAATGGTTTATGCTGTATGTACTGCAGGTGCCTTCAATGTACTTATCAATATAATATGTATTAATTACAAGAACGATATTGTATATAATATTATAATAAACACATAATAATCATCATTATGTATAAGTGTCCACTATTGCATTTTTTGCTAGTATTGAGTGGGTGATATGTAGTATTTTATAATGTAATAATCACAAGTAGTGCTATCTCACATATGTTATCAGCTAATGGATAATATATTGTTAGTGCTGCACTAATAATATGATCAGTAATCAGTAATGATCATTATCTGCCATTATTATATTGGTATTCTCTGAAAGATGTAACTGATAATTGTAACAAGTGTACTAAAAATATCATTTTTTGTCATGCACTCATAATTATATAATTCATTATATAAAGTAATTTGACAAATACATTGGTAATCATAGTTTATGTTGTTATCTGTTTTCCGACTCACACAATTGCTTTTCATTATCTCTTAAGTCATGTATTTTCCTTTAACTCTTTAACTCAACAGGTGATCATTGCATACCGATTCCCAATATTTTGAATGGTCACATATTGTGTACTGGTCCTCAAATAACTGATGAAAGTTGTACATTTACTTGTGATCCTGGTTATAATCTGACTGGTTCTTACATTCGTACATGTCAATCAGATCACACATGGAGTGGGGAAATTGCTCTTTGTCGTCCATTACAATGTGAACAGCTTACTGCACCTGAAAATTCACTAGCTGCACTACCATGTCTTAATGAATACACACAAAGTTGTGTAGTAATATGTGAACAAGGATATCATGTTGATGGTGATCCAGGCTCTATAGAATCATTTGAAACCTGTAATTTAGCTGATAATGGAGCTGTAGAATGGACAAATACAACTGTGTGCATTGGTATGTTGTCAGAGTTATCGAAGCCATTATAATTATACTTTTGTATAGTGAAAATTATACGTATGCAATATCAACTAAATTAATTTAATTTTGGAGTGATTATACTATGGTGTGTGGGTGATTACCATAGTAACCTTTGATGTATTGTGGTATTTATATGCTCATAACCTGCCATGTAAAATTGTGTATAACCAACCAGTTACTTTACATAAAAGATTCCTTGGTTTAGTTTCAAGTATTACTATAGATATTTTAAGTGCATTATAGCATTTGTGTTTAGGTTGTTCATTTATTACACTGTATGGATGTGGTTATGGATCTATAATACCCTTAATGTCGCTAGCACTATGCACCTGTAACAATCTCTGTAAATGGAAATACTGTATGCTTATCCATTTAATTTAAAATTCTATAGAAAATGAAGTATGTGACAATAATCCTTGTGCTCCTGGAATTTGCTCTATTAATGATGAAGGAAGATTCCAGTGTGACTGTGAAGGTACATTCCATACTGGAGAGAGATGTGAAACTAGTTTTCTTCAAATACCATCTATACCAGTATTGAGAACAAACACTAACTACGATGTTTCAATCATTTCATCGCCACAAATTGAACGAGAACTCACTCTTACTGTTACTAATATTTCTGCCTTGAATATTGTTGGTGAAGAAACTCAAAAGCTTATTCCCTCAGATGATAGTACTACTGTTGTTTATACGTTACATCCTAATGAACCTGGGTTGTTTCAAGTTCGTTATAATATAGAACCTAAAAATAACTTTCGTAAACCAGAAAATTCAGTAGTACTTATAACATCCTTGGACTCATCTGGAAAAGAAGATAACAATTATTTCCAGTCTTTGGGATTAAGTGACGGTCAACTTGGATTAGGTTGCTGTAGCAACAGTCTATTGATGTCATCAGCACAATGTATTTCTAAACTTTCCTTCTTCTCTTCTTGTCAATGGTTTTCAGCTGAGGGAGAAACAGAGTTCATATCGAAGGGTGTAGTGTTCATTGGCGGTCGTACTCTAAATTTGCCCCTCTCAATATCTGGCATTGATGTGCAAAGCAGTTCTTCGTCATTTAAAGCTTCTCTCCCAACTATGTCAGACATACTGTCAGAGCGGTGTTTTAGTTGTGAAAAGGAAACATTTCAGTGTACTGAGACAAATACGACTATTCGTTTTAATGAATATGATGTTCAAACTTTCCTCACATTTAATTCCCTGTCCACTACATTTCTGGAAAGTATTAAAGATCTCCTACCATCTTGGCTTTCAGTCAGTATCTATAGCAGCATATCAGAATATTCAAATTATGACTTCTTATCTTTCGTTGGAACCTCTACTGAAATTAAAAACTTGGAAGGTTGTGAATCATACCAAGCAGATGCGAAGAAAGGGCTGCTGTATGCATTGAGGACAAAATCAACACTGTACGTCATCATTGATAATTTTCCCGCATTTCTCCATTCTTCCTCAACAAATAAACCAGTTTGTATCATAGTTGATATGTGTAGCAGTTTTCAATCGAAACTGCATTTCATGGTTCCGCCCGTTCTACAACCATCACAATTGACTGGACTTCCATATTTTCAAATTCTTACCAATAATGGGCAAGTCTCATTTAAAACTATCACATTTACAGAGAGAGGAAATTATGTTCGATTCATAGATTCCAAGTACTGGCGTGGTGATACTTACTTTACAGCTCAAATTCCAAAATTTGAATTTAAAGTGGAGATGAAACTAGAAAAGGAGTTTGTTGGGAACTATTTGGGAGTGTACATTGATTTCGTTGGATCCGCTATGCATCAGTCTCAACCTGACAAAGGAAAGGTAAGTTTATTAATTTCTTATTCAGTTGTAGTATCATTATTCATTTACTCACATAGGTACCAGGATTATTGTCGGGAAATATTGGAGTAATTGTTTCCACGATTGTAAATAATGAGCAAGTGAGACTTCATTTATCATCACAAGGAAAGAACTCACTTTTTACATTTCCAGGTAATTAAATGTTGGCTGTTTAAATATAAATAAATTCATTGATTGATCAACGAATGGCATAAGTTTAACCTTCAGTTGGTTGTAGGAGTTCCTAGATAATATTCAGTACTAGTTTCATATGATCTAGATGTATATTGAGTATAGGGTTGGGCGATACTGAAAGTTAAGTTTTGCAATTATTGCCTAAAGGTGACTTGCAATTATTACAATACTATCTATGATAACAAAAACAGGCTCATTTTTCAAAAGGTGACACTTCTGATCCTTCTTTTGAGAGCATAGGGCATCAAGTGTTATCACATTTTTAACTGCACACAAATTATTATAACTATTTTTTAACTGCAGTAAGACTTTTGCCATTGCAATAATATTAGCAAGCCAAAATCATGTGATATGATTATTTCAGTGGAATAATATTGCAATGTATGCAATATTGCCCAACCCAAATTGACTAGTATATAAACATACATATAAGCATACGACAACAAACATATTAATACCATGTAGCTATATACGTAGCATAGTATATAGGCACAACCTATGGTGTATCATGATCATTCCCATTCTAATGTCTAGCAGATATTACATGCTCATTCCAAAGTAATTAGTGTGTGAATTTGTACATGTACTTAAGAATAACATCTGTCGTACTCCTCAGATAGTTGAGAAGTCACCACATATACGAAGCTAGTATAGGATTTACCTACTATACGTAGTATATTGTATTGATTTTGATATCACCATATATTTTATGTACAGGTCAATATAGGTCAAGATCCAAAGGAATATATTAACCCTTAGAAGACTAAGTTCTTCCCATTTCCAAACACTGGCGTCTCTGCTGCATATATTTTGGCCACCGTTTACTTTTTCTATCCCAAACTTTGCTCCTTTTTCATTATGGAGTATTACTTCTACCAACTTACTTACTCAAAAATCCCCAAACTCTTTGTAGGATTAATCAAATGCAGTGCTCTCCTCCTTTTGACTGGAACTGGGGCTAACAAAATGACTCCACTGCATGTTGACACCAACTACACCCACAATTTCTGGTTTCACAGCAAGGGAAATGCCTCAGCTACCCACCAGATTGCATGGGCGGGTTCACTGAACCCCCAAATTGTGTAGGCGGTGAGGGAGCTGTGCCCGTTTTCAACCACCAATAACAGGGGTCACCTCCATTTAAAATCCCCCCCCGTACACATTATTTAGGCCAAAGGGCAGCTTAAAAACTATGAACGTTTTAGCCAATTTCATGAGTTTGTCCCTGACACCAATTACAAGCATATATATAGGATATATGCATCAACATCAGTGCTCTAAAGGTTAATTAATACTTGTATATTACCCAGTAACAAAGGAAAACAATATTGAATTATATAGTCTATTATTAATATTGTGTTGAAACCTGAATGAAGGTTAAAAAAAGCATTAATATTTACCATGCAGGTGTATCAACAAGTCAGAGTTCTTCATTACCTCCTGGAATGTCTTTTAAATTTACATACAAAGCAGTTCCTTACCCAGATGCAGCATTATTCTCAGCACTGTTTGTGGAACATGACTATTCGAATGATTGTCCCATCGATGGTTTCATGAGTGTAGACAACTTGCTCAATGTTAACAATATTAGTCTAACTACCGATTGTCTTGGATTAAGAATTGGACAATTAGCACTCCCAGACACTTTCAGGTACATTGTTTATTTTCCAGGGTTGATTTCTCAACAAGAAACAGATCCTGGAACAACTATTGTCATATATTCGAAGCTGAAGTCACCAAAGGCCAATTTTGGTAATTTCTATAAAGTAGTTTCGGATGATCCTGATATAACAGTATTAGAACTAATATTCAGTTCCAAAACATCACAATTTAGTGGTATAATAAGGAATGTTAATGTTTCCATTTTTGATTCTGAGGTAAGCACAGAGATGATAATTAATAGCCCTAGGATCTCGTTCAGAGGCAGTACTACTATTTTCTACCAATATGATATCATGTTTTCTGGAGAATCTTCAACTGATGACTCGATGTACATTGATATATCAGCTGAGATAATGGATGGTGCCAATGGATTCCGAACAAATTCCATTGATTATTTGAATTCACATATTAGATCAGAAATTAATAGTGTTTTGGAAAGACGAAGGAATACCCAAAAGAGTATAAACAGCACTGTAATTATGAAAAACAAACTCGATAAAGAATTAAATTACAAACAAAGGGAATATGCTGATCTTCTACAACAGTATGAGCAAGCGAATGCTACATTCACTTACTGGAAAATGAAAATGGCTAAAACGAAAGAAGAATATGAAAATGCACAAAGTAATTCATTGTCTTCAGATGATATATGTACCGAAACAGAATGTGCTTATTTGTGTCAACGTGGTATAAGCTGTTCAACATGCTATAGCCCTTCTCGTTTAGAAGAATCAGGCATCTGTGAGACAATTGTCAGTGGTTACCAAACAGTAATACGTTATCGTGAAATACTTGTTAGGGGCTGGAGATATGAACTTCGTTGTAAGCCATGTTTGACATTTCGATGGTTTTCAATATTTTATATATCAGTTGGTGATTGTTGTACAACTGAATGTGTACCATTTACAGATTATCGTCAAGAACCTTATTACTCAGAAGAACCCTATACACAGATTATTGGAGAGCCTTGCACAACCAATGTGTATGAAGAATCAGTCTCAGGTGAGTGTTGTATGGAATATCCATGCAGTGAGCGTGTTCAAAATCTTAGCTGTTTGATAAATAATTTGGAGTGCCAAGAGAAAATGCAAGAGGCTTTAGCGAATATAGAAAACAGTCTTACTTTGAAGTATAAAGCCTATAGTGACGCAAAAGCAAATTTCACCATCTCTGAGGTTGAAATGACAAGAATATATACAAAACTACAAGCAGTAGAGCAAGAATATATAATTATTGACAATGCACTTCAAAGTACATACATAAACTTGAATATAAGAAAAGAGGCCAAAGAGAAAGTGTTACAAGAAACGGAAGTTTTCGATTCTATCTTGCATGCAGTAGGTGGTTTAAGTGACTCTGAGAATATTGTAGACATAACAAATGTAACATTCACTACTGTTTTAACCATATCAACACCCATTGCCTTCCCTGTTAATTTTATTTATGAGTATTCAGGTCAATCATATGAAATCAACATCATCATCAACTTTAACAGACCTAAAGAGTTTATATACCGTAGACTAGCAGAGGCAATTCTGGAAGATATTGTAGGGAGTGACGTGTCATCTCGCAAAAGACAGACAGTGCAATATAATGACAATTTTTCACACACATGTATTAATACAGCCAACATTGAATCCTATATTCAACAGATTTCAGCATCACTTAATAAATCATCACAGCAGTTTGAAAATACCAAAAATAGTTTCTTTGATGTGCTTAATAATAGTTCTGTTAGTTACAACAACTTAACTAATCAGCAACAGAACTTAGAATTCTTTTCAAAGTTAGTTAATTCATATACACAACTTACAAACGACAAATCATCTTCTATAACGAAATTATTAGAAACACTTCATGAAAATTCTTTTCCTCGTTGGCAAACCAATATGGAAATGGTACATATAAATGGCAGTGATATTGGTGGCTTCTCATGTGTTAGCTTTATTGATTGCTTGCAATCAGCATTTGATGCTCTCTTTTTTATTATTCAAGATACCCCGCTACCACAGGCAAAATCTATTGAACAAACACTTACAGCAGCAAAGGAGAGTTTTCTATGGCTAGGCTACAATGAAAACTACACATTTTATCAAGCTCAAACCATTCTCTCACAGGTTATGGAGATTTTGTCAGATCTTAAAAGGCTGGAATACTGGTGCTCTGATCCTCCGCAGATCATTGAACAACCTCCAGCTGAGGTGAATATCTCAATAGGTGATACCCTGGAGTTATCCTGCAGAGTATCCTCAAACCTTCCATTAAAATATCTTTGGAGAAGGAACTCAATGCTGCTAAGTTCAAGGTCAAATACACTTTCTGTGCAGAATATACAAAGATCAGAAGGAGGTAATTATAGCTGTTCTGTCACAAGTGATTCTGGCATTGCAACATCACTTCCAACAATTGTTAATGTCTATTATCAACCAATCCTCAATCTCAGCCTTGTGAATTCAGTAGAAACATTTGAGGGGTATGACAATGGTTTGAATTTGGCTTGCGATGCTCACTCCTGGCCTCCTCCTGGTTGGAGGTGGTTCTACAGAGCTACAAACACAGATGAATGGACAGATATTGTAGATGTGAATGCCAATGTACTTTCACTAGACAAACCAAGGCTTTCCGATGAGGGATGGTATACATGTATGGCTTATAACTGGATTGGTAATGTCTCTTCAGAACCTACATACCTTACAGTGTTGCCAGCTTCTGTAGCAAGAATTGAATATTCTATGAGTATTCGTTTTACTCCAGATTTTGACATTTCTCTTGCAGCTGGTATAGACTTCAACAGATCTGACTATAAACAAATGGTAGCCGATACCATTCACAATTCATTGCAGCTGACATCTACTCAAATCCAAGATGTCGAACTAATTATTGAAAAGAATTTTAATATCACTATTTCATTCAAGTTGATGACACCTCATGTTCAGTATATTGCCTACGATAGTATACAGGAAGTGTTCTCAAAAGTAGGAGATTTAGTAATACAACTTCAACTAGATAGAAATAATTTGATAAGTTTGACATCTGAAGATGGTGGCATCGTAATGAGTATCAGTGGATTAAACTTCCACTCTGTTGAAAACAGCCTGAGTATTAGCCCTCGAGTGTTTGTGTGCCCTAATGGATACCAAGTGGATTCAAGCCTTGTCATTTGTGGTTAGTATAGAAATATATATCAATGTTCACTATGAGATCTATTCTTGTCATTATGCATATGTTTTTCACTGTTTAAATTCACTTCATTTCACAGTTGGTTGTGCCCCTGGTTATTATGGTAATGTACTAGTGGATCAACTTACTGATCGTGGTAATGGACAGTTCATGGAAGAACAGATTCCTCAGTGTTTGGAGTGTCCGATAGGAATGTATCAAAATGATAAGGGTGAAGCTGAGTGTAAACAATGTCCTGATTACTACAGCACAGCTGATATCGGAGCTTCATCTCTAGAAGAATGCACAGGTATATACAAATAATATTTATTATAATGTAAAACATTTGTGCATTAATAAATAATGGTAGTAGTCATGTATTTTTCCACTAAATACATATATAGCTTTGTGTCAACCAAATACATATTCTGACACTGGAATGGAACCTTGTACCCAGTGCCCACCAACTCACTACCAAACAGAGTATGGTTCAAGTGAATGCTCATTTTGTACAAATGAAACATCATTTTTGGATGAATGTATGATACTAGTGGAGGCAACTACTACTACAACAACAAGTCAGTTTATTTACTAATTATTTAGTCAGTGGTGTATGTATTGAAGTGTAATATACCATTTTGTAATACTTTCAGATGTAGCTGTCATTTCTGAATCGGCTTCTGTAACTCCATCAATTTCAGTAGTGTCCAAGGTATGGTAGTAGTTCATTACATGCATCAATGAAGTAACAAGTCATGTTAAGCTTTTTGGTTTGTATTTTCAGTCACCAATATCTAATTTCTTCAACTTAGCAATCAGAAGGAAATACTTTCACTTTGATAATTCCTGTAATTGTAACTACCTTCCTAATGAGTAAGTCATTCTGTGTTCTGTTTAATCCAAAATACATTTATAATCATGCTAAACAATTATCATATATGAAATTGAGGGTGTGCCATTTACTAAAATTAATATTAGTAGAATTAATTCAAATACTGGATCTATTTGATCAAAGACTATACTTGTAAACCATGGCTTTATTGGACCGTTCAAATTTATTTCCATGCTTTCATTGTTCGTATTTGTATTGTAATAGCATGGGTGGGGATTGGAATTTAGGATAAATCAGACAAGTGTTGTTTCTAAAGTACATGGTGGATGGGGTACAGCCTAGTAAAAATTTGCCACTTTAGAAACAACATGAGTTAAATTTATCCTACATTTCACAACTAAACATGCAATCACAGATTAATTACACTTCAGCTGGTTACAGGAGTTTCAATGCAATTTTATTTTTCTTAATGTTGATTTGTTTTTCCTGCTAGGAAATATTTACAAGTACTAGTTTTACTTCATCTTGATGTATATGGAGTAGTATATCAACTACATGTCATAATAAAGCATAGTAACAAAAACAGCAGTACAATGTATATATCATAGTATTATAGGTATAAACTGTGGTGTATTATCCATTCTAACATGTGTTTCTTACAGAAAGTAACATAATTACTATATACACACTTGTATTTTTAATAACAAATAATATATCATAGTATTATAGGTATAACCTGTAGTGTATTATAATCATTCCCATTCCCACGTGTGAAAAGTGTATATAGTTTAGATACTAGCGATACTATTAAACTACTTCTATGAATGACTGAGGCTGAGAGAAGATGTCCCACTTTTAGAAACTAAGCACTTACACTGACTTACCTGCTTAGAATCACTTCACTTAAGGCATACATAATTATGATTGTGAAAAATCAAAAGCCAATTCTTGAGCAACAAGAAAAAGATCTAAAAAATCATTAAGGAATTATATTAATGAATTCTTACTAGCATAATTATGCATTTTTATTTAACTTTGCAGTGATTTTATACCTACTGTATGCATGCATGCATGCAATGACGCCAATAGCAATGGTCAATCATCAGGTGATGATCAGACATTTTTCATTGTTGGCATCAAATGTGCAATTGCAATGATATTAAGAATTAATAGCATAGGTAACTGTATAATTAGTTATTACATACTATTCATGAGAAAATGAAATGTTATGGAGTGCTACAATTATTCACACATACCATATGAAATGTTTCCTATTATATCACTTCACAATAGTCTTGATCATACTGGTGATTATAATTGTGGTGACCATTTGGAAAAGAAAACTGAAAAGAAGAATGCTACTTATAGAGCGAATACAACTCCATGACTATGATAAAAAGCTTCCCCCGGAATACATGAACAATGACATGAAAGGTAAACTTGGAGACGACCCATTTTTGAAACTCGCACAAGATCCAATATATGAATCGTTAGAGCAACTTCCTCATAATGAGAATAGTTATGATGTTCCGAGATCTTTTCAACGCCAAACTCCATCACCACTTCCTATGCCATCATCAACAATGCCTCTTGATCCTTTTACTGTCAAAGACAAAGAAGACACTATATCAATCCAGAGCAAGAGAAGTGATGGTGACTACATGCCGATGAATGCTACTAATCCGTTTTACACCATGGCTGGAGAAATACCCAATGAAAATAGAGAGGATGAGGGTGGGAACCAGTAAACATATTTGACTCGTGTGATACTTAATACATACAACTCCATAATTGTTGTCTTTTAAACAGACTCCTTTTTTAAAATTTAATCAATATTTTGTTATACAGTTTTAGTCAATTCGTGCATTACATGTGTTGTAGTACTATACATGCTCTAAAATACTTGATTGTAGTTTTATAAATTAACATGAGAAATTTAAACAATGGTTTACTTTAATCATTTAGGGAGGAGGAAAGGGCAGAGGTGCATGGTGGTGCTTTTTAGATGTTATTGTGGGAGTTTCTCCATGCAATGTATGCTACTATAAATAGAAAAAATGCTTTACTATATTTATAAATTGAAAACTGCACCCCACCATTAAAGCAAAACTGCCAGACAAGCGATTATATATAGTGATTATAGCTTGCGAGCAATTTTGGTCCTTGACGTTTGCAATATATGTAGTAATGATGACTAGAAACAGATTTGTTAGCTTATATGCTTATCAAATCAACAGTTGTATCTAATTTGTCTAGTAATACCTATACGTACCTCAGTTTAATTGTTGTGACTCTATATGGACTCCTCCAACAAAGGTTATGAAGATAAATTGGTAAGAACCCGAAAATTCACTGCTAGAATGATTTCAAAAAGTGATAAACTAAGCAGCACTGCACCTCTATGACATGATAGGATTTACAACATTGAAAATAATTGTGCATATATCACCTTGCAATATGGTTTGAACTAGCTACACAATTAAAGATAGCATATACCGTAACAAAACAAAACCATTCAATTATAGATTCAAAACCCTTAACAAGTTGACTTCCTGGAGTGTATGATGTAATGCAATGACTGTTGAAAAGAACAACATAATGCTATAAAATTATTTTAAACGAAAAAAATCAAATGGAGAAAAAAGTAGCATGTTAGCACACTCTATAGGGACAATAGCCAATTATGACGTAACTGAACCCAAGCAACAGAATTTTTTAGAACTATTATTATTTCATTTAATTTTATAATACCCACACTTATTCTGTCATCTCAATTCATGATCAGTGTTTGTACACCGCTTTTGAGCACTCTTTCAACCAGTGTAATATAACAGAAACAAAGCCACAAGCCAAAGTATATAGGAAAACTAGGAGTACTATAACTACAACTAAAACTAGTCAGTTCTGTCAAACTAAAACTACGCTAGTAAATATACATAATATATAGATATATATATATATAAATGTAAATGTGCATTTATAATTATATAAATAGTGTATTAAGAGATGCAGTTCTGTGTTTCAACTTTCAAGGTGACAGACTATTTAATACCATCGAATTCAGCTTTAGGAAACTGCAATTACTTAGTCTAGCTGTTTTAGCTAAAATACATTAATTGTAAAACTGATATAAGAACTGTTAAAAATTATGTATAAGACTGTAAAAAGAATGGATATATATGTTGTTGGGTTCGACTTACTGTATTGGAGGAGATAGTGTTGTTATGGCCCATTGGGCCATCGCTTTTCAAACCATATAATTATAATTATGTTTGTGTCGAGTTGCCATTTGAGCAGAAAGCAGAGCTGAGTCATGAACTAATAATATATATAAAAGCTCCTAGTGCATATTATGTTCTGCCATCTTGTTTAAATAGTAGTAGCAGCATTTTCCAACACATGAGCACTCGATCCCCATCTCCCTCCCTTACAAAGTCACAAAAATAGCGATGAATCATTCCAAGTGTCAGCAAAATCTTGGCATAATTTAATACATAGTCTTGCTCTGCTGAATCAGAAGACGCCAGTGTGCACGTGGGGATAGGGGAAGCATGTAGTTATCAACAATAGATAATGAGTAGGCTCTTTTCTCAGCTCAGCTTCTCTCCTATTAATGAGGTTTTGTAATTTATATAGTGTAAACTGGTCAGCAGCAGAGTCTTCAGTGTACAGCATATGCCAAATTACCTGCAATTGCATGTTATAATAATATCTTAAGTGGTATAATTGTACACATAATTATAATATAATTGAAATGTAAAAAATTAATGTATCACTATAATTCTTTTTTACCTGAAGTAAACACTGTTTTGGATGCCAATCCTCAGTCGTTGCCACAATTCCATTTAAACATTAGGACTCTGTGTGAATTTCACACATGGCATTCACTGAACTCTATTGTCCAAAAGCAATTTGAGCAAGGTGACTTTTACATGTACAACCGGGTAAACCTGACCAGTTCCAGGTACAAACAGTTGAAGATACTTGCAGATGTCTACTGCATCTTTGCCTATATGTTCATTTTTGAACTGTAATCCCAGCCATACTTCCATAACAACTGTATAACAAAAGCATAAGTTTATTTACACACTCTCACCTGAATCATAATGTTTATGTTCAATATGCCATGTTGCCAGGGAGGAAAATCCTAAAAATAATAGAGAAGATGAACAAGTACATATTATATTACTAGGTGCATGGAGATCAACTTTCAACTGCAATGGTGAGAAGACACTACATCAGTATCAAAATGGTTATAGGGCTTAGAACCCGTGTATGAAGATTGCCACACAAAAGTGTATAGTAAAGTGGTTTATAATTGCTAATTTGTGTTCACTCTATATAATCACTCTTTGCTAGTTATGTAAATTTGAAATTAGATACTTTTGATTTTCTTGATAAATAACAGAATAAGCAAATGTAATTAAGGTGTAGAGTAAAATAAATACACTGTTTACTGATTTTACTATTAATATGAAGTCACTTGAAAAACTGAATTGCAACATGATTGGTCATATATATATGAGTTTCGTTTTTGTAATGAGCCAACAGTTTTTGCTTGGCTTCCCACACAAAATATAGTCGAATGAAGTGTACTTCCTGTTGCATGTCTGCTATCCCTTTCAGTTTTATAAGGTTGTAATTTTACATCATCCTGTCAGAGAGGAAGTGTATCCAACTTAATAGAATACTGAATTTAAACTGCAATTCACGGGATCTTGGATGTACCACACCCCAAATTACTGTAGATTACTAGAGTATGCCAATGTGGTGGCGGCATGTCGGTCAAAAACGCCCACGCTTTGTTGATTCAAGTGTCCACCCTTTGATGTTACTTTGAAGTTAGCTTCAAAGTAACATCAAAGGGCGGACACTTGAAAGTAAAAGGAAAATGTTGATCTGTGTGATGCATAGACTTGCTTTCTAGCTAGTTCTAGTGAGAGAGAAAGGGATGTTGGAAGAATAAGTGAAAAATACCGTTCGCTTGCAGACTTGCAGTAAGCATAGTTGAGATGAGTGTTAGATTGCTTCAGGAGGTCCAGAAAGTTGCAAAGAAGCTGCATTCAGTTGCATCTGTGATGCTGAGCCACACCTCACATTATATGCTTGATCAAGATGGGTGTGGTTATAAATATGTGGCAAAACTGGTTTTTTAAGGTACGCGCTTATCACTATGCGCTTATTATAACGCATGCGCCTAATAATCAGTGGTTTATTCAAAAAGGTGTGGCCTCCCTTATCAAACATGACCGCGTTAACTCTGGAAAGTGTCATTGCGGACATCACATTTATAATTCTAGATGGACTCCATTATTAGGAGAAACTTGGAATACTTCTCTTGAACTGGACAATGAACATGACAAGTACGCAGTGTCTATTGTGAAATCAGGAGAACTAGTAGGTCATGTGGAAAGATCGATTTCAAAACTATCCAGTGGCGTAGCTACACCCGCGCCGCCCTGGCGTAGTCAGGCGTGGCCTGACTAGGCCTGGGCCCGGACATCAGAATTACATTCGAATTTTAATTAAAATTAATAACAATAATATTCCGTGTAATTGACGCTTGTCAAGTTTGTTTATTTGAGATGGCCTTTCAGAAGGTAGACAGCAGACTATTTTTGACTGTTTAGATGTGAATCAGTTAGATTCTGCTGCTTCTAAGTGACAAAGGCAGCAGCATAGTGATGAAACTCATGCACAGGAGATGCAGCTGGTAAGTAATGATATCAAGACCACCAATGACTACTATTATAGGTGCGGTTTGCTTAAGAACACATGGCTGAAATTGAGAGTGTTGGTTTTGGTGATAATTTTTTGGATCATTTTAAAATGTAATTTTTGTAATTAATCATTATCGAGCGTAAAAATAATAATTATTAATTAGATCACACCCATCATGAATATAATTATGAAAAAAATCGCTGCCCCTTCACGTGCCGCAAGTCTCAGCCCCCCCAATATTCTCCCCATTCCACCGCCTATGGCTACTATAATATTAAAGGAAGAAAGAGACTGGTGCAAAAAAATGAAGGGGTATTTGGAATCCAAGTCAGACTGTACGATACTCAACTGAAAACAGAAATTGGTTGTTTAACTGATAGCTAAATAATAATAATTGACTTATTACGGAAAATTAATGAAATCATACACTGCAAAAATAGAAATGTTAAAATGTCTAATTTATTGGTTAGTATACATTTGCAAGGAATACGGGAATTTATAATTTAATTGGTTGTGTAGGTTGTTACTGTAATCCAATAATTGTAATTTCAATTATCCTTATAATGTCTATTAGATATACAAAGAAGTAGAATAATATTTTATTAGGTTTCCAAACCTTTTTTGTGCATCTACTAGAGATATTGGACATGATAATTGATTATAGATACGTATGCCATCATGACAACCTGTATGACCAATTAAATTATAATTTGCATCTTTGTTACAGTACTAACCAGTACATTTGTGATTTTAACAATTCTAGAAAAACATAATAAATGAAATTAGTGATACAGATTATGCTATTACTAATCAATTATTAATGAGTTAATTTCAGTAAATACACATGTATGAATGTACTTAATCTTAATTATTTCTTATAGAAGTGCATACCGCTTGGCTCCTCAGATAAATTATGCTACAGCATACAGGACATTTACTTATTGTTGCCCTGGTTATCTGAGTGCCAGTGGCAATTGTTATCGTAAGTTTGTTTGTGTTAGCTACCATAGCTAATTTTGAATTTTGAAAGTATATATATAATTATATTTTAACATAATGGTATTCAATGCAAACATGGATTAATGTGTCTATCAGGAAAAGAAAAACATTTTTTACTACAATAATTATATGTTACTAGCCTAAAAACCAGTGATGTTATTTAGGGGCTGTTCACAACTTAAATTAAAGTCATTGTGACAATAGGGGAGGTTAAGGTTCATGACAGTTGACACAAGATGAAAAACTCACCAGAAACTTCAATAAAACTAGAGTCTACAGTCTACATTGTAAAAGGTAAGGATGACATATCTGTAATTTTGATGTCTAAGAATATTTATATATATTGTTTTGATGCCTGTTGTTGTACCCATTGTTCCACAATATATTTCAAATATATTCTAGTTATTTTCTCGATGGTAAAAGTTTATGCGTTCATGTGTGACATTATAGGGGGAGGGATGTGCATCAGCATGTAATATCACATGATGTTAATAATTATTAATTTCTTTTGTAAACAGCCCATTAGGGGAGTAATGATGTAAGTTGGTCTTTAAAAACCTGAAATTGCATTTAAAAAGGTATTTTATGACTACAATGATTATTATATAGTTTTTGTATCCATGATAATTATATCAATAGATTGTAATTAATGCTATTTTAGTATAATTGGTGGAATATTATAGCTAGCTAATATTGAAAAATATTTTAACCCAATGAATTAGCAGATGGAAAGACTTTCACAATCAATGATCTATAATTATTATCTTATTTTATTATAGCAAACTGCACTCAGGGGTGTCAATACGGTAATTGCACTGCTCCAAACACTTGTACCTGTCAGTCTGGATGGGTTGGAGATTCTTGTAATATTGGTAAGACTTCTTATAATAAGTAATACTATACAGAACTCTCACTGCTATGGTAAAACTACATAATACTGTTTATAAAATCATAATTATTTGTGTTAAATAATAAGTCACTTAAATAGGCTAAGATAACAAGATTCTAGATGAGAAGCTTTCCTTCCACTTGTACTTCTACCTCAGCCAATGGATACCACACTGTATTTCCACGAACAAACTGAATTGTGATTGCTTCTTCCAGAAGCTTCTTCTTGTCCACCAAGTCACTTCTGACCAAAGTCCCAGAGTTATCCTGTGTCAAGTAAAATGTCATTCACCGTCTTTCTTTCAACAGTGCCTTGACCTAGAAATCCTCACTTTGCTACGTCCTCTTCTTATAACTGGTAGAAGGTGCTGTACACAGTCTTGATATATGTCCCTTTAATTTCCATCACAGTTATAGCACCATGGTGCTTCATTCTCCTTAGGCCTTGTAGAATGCAATCTCTAGCTATAAGTCTTCTCATTTATAGCATAATGCTGGAATACTTCTTCCTTCACCTTCTCATAGTCCTTTGAAAGTTCACTGCTCAAAGTATTATAAACTTGTTGTGCCTTATCAGTCAATGGTGGTGCTAAAATATCTGACCACTTCTCCTTTGCCACTCCACATGCTTCTACTGCTTCATATCTCATTTCTTCTCTATGATACTCCTCTTTATATCATTTCCTCTTCTTTTCAAATCTCATTTCTTCTCTATGTTGCTCCTCTCTTTGTTAGAAATGCGTCTTTGTGACTTATTGGATGGGTAAGTATGTTTCGGAGGTTCACAAGAAAGACTGTATGGAATACTCACCAAAATGTTTGTGTTGTCTAGTTTGTTGTTTCAAGCATTTTACAATTGTAATGAAATGCATGATGTCAACTCCTTCAATGATACTATGTTTGGAAATTTTAGAACAATGCTTGATGATGAAATGAAAAGAGTGGAATCACTACGATGATTTAAGCCTTTGAAGAAATGTTCAAAACTGAACCAAGAAGATATTAAAGCAATGTTCCCTAAATCATCTATTTATATAACGCATATAGACCTCTAAATAATACGCATATAGTATAATGTACACATTTTTACCATAGATAAGTATAATAATTATACTTATGTAAATGTAAATTATGTATGTGTATGCTGGACTACAACTAACTGTACTCTAATGGGCCGAGGCAAAGCCAAAAACAATTAGAGAACACAGTCGAGTTGTGTGTACTCTAATAAATATAGAATATATTACTCTATATTTTATTACAGTACAGTGTGTATATATAAAGTAATGTATTATCCAATTAATACTTGTTTACATCTTTTAAAAGTGAGCACATTTTCTTGTGATTCACCAGTATTCTGTCAAAAATAGATTACAACTATTAACCATGGTATATGAGTATAATATTATATATTATTTTATTTTATTTTCTACTACAAAATAGTGCCACTGTGGTTACATAACTGTTAAGCTTATATTAATATAAGCAGAAGTATCACATTCGGGAAAACAATGTGTAAACTGCATATAATATTATAAAATTTTAATTTAATTTCTGCAATAAACACTGCTTGTACACAGCATATATTATCTTCCTCTTATGGCTACACACACACACACACACAAACACACACATTCTCTCCAGATATTAATGAATGTTTGTCGGTAAATGGACAGTGTGATAATTATTGTCATAATACCATTGGTTCATATTACTGTACTTGTCAGATGGGATACTTACTACTAGAAGATCATAGAGGATGTACAGGTTAGTACAGGTTTCTTTACTATGCAAATGGACTATATTGCTTAGTCATGGTATTTGTAAACAGTGGTTTATACTGTATATACTGCAGGTGCCTTTAATGTATAACAACATACTTATGAATATAATTTATATAATATGCAACAACGATAATGTAAAATGTATATCTTTTGTGTATATAATGAACACATAATATTCATCATTATATAAGTATCCGCCATTTTACTTTTGCTAGTATTGATTGGGTGGTAGCTATTTAGTATTGTATAATTTAAAAATCACAGTTTGTGCTATACCACAGATGACATCAGCACATTCTTGGTAATGCACCAATAATATGATCAGGGGTCAGTGTTGATTCTTATCTGCCATTATTTCTAGTATTGGTATCTGAAGGATGGAAACTGATATAGTAGCTAACAACTACTGATAATATGTCATTTTTTGTGATTATACATCATTAATTGCTTTTATCATACTCAAAATTACTGACCTCATTTTCATTGAAAGGAAATCAGAAACCAGAAGGTAGATTGGATTCATATCAGTTATCAGTACATATCTTAAGGAATTATTGGTTTAATTTTAATTATTAGAATATTGGTAGAATCTCTCATTGGTACATCACGATTTATCATACTAAGTATTTCTATGTGTATATTTGAAGAGCTTGTGACTGTGCTACAGTCCTCATTTTCTTGTTTACTTACATCAATTCTAATAGCTGCACTTTTTTATTCATTATTTTGCATTATATGTACAATGTTTTGAGTTTAATTTAATATATATCACTGTTACCAAATAATCACAATTTGCCATACTGCTTGCAATATACATGTACATCTATGTTAAATGTTTTTTTTGTGTGTGTGTGTGTGAAATAAGCTGTTTTGGTTTACACCCATGTACTAAATTTGCCTTTCATGCACATGAAATTTTAAGTACATTCATAATTATTATAAGTATAATATAGACGTTTGTTTAAAATTTATGAAAAGTCATTCACATTATTTGTATAATGATTCCTGCAGATCGTGATGAATGTACAAATAACACGCACCACTGTGATCATACCTGTTATAACACAAAAGGTGGATATAACTGCTCGTGTTATGATGGATACACACTAGTTAATACACATTCCTGTGAAGGTATGGATGAATATATTACCTGTTTAATATTCTGATATTAAATTGCTAAGTAAAATTATTTGCTTTGCATAATCTAAAGTCCCGGCACAGTTTTGAAACTAATTAACTACCTCAATGTATTTGAAAACTATAATGCATACTTATTTATTTGTTATAACTGTTTTGTAATAATGTAATTTCAAACTCATCCTTATTGCGTTCATTGTATCCATTATGGGTTTCTTGGAACATGTAGTAACACAATTTATAAAAGAACACTTTTGCCTGAAGGGGATATATAGTTATTCTACTTCTAGCTGAAGAAGCCTTTGTACTGAAACATTATTTGATAACAGGTGTCATTTGACAAATGCATATGCTAATTGTCACCATGTATGTCCATTTCAATACTCTCTATTCAGACAGGTGTTACAGAAAACCAACTAATTATCATGGAAGAGCAACTATTGTTCCACCTATATGCTTAATGTAATTGTAGTTTTATATACAGTGGCCTAATATTGAGTGTTTAAATGTAGATATTATTTTGAAGAAAATGTAATTATGATTTACTTACTTACACTCTTTCTCATTGATGGTGATGGTTGTGAAAACATCCTGGATATTTTGAATGCTCTTGCCCAAGTGGTTTCACTCTGTTACATCAAGATAACAAGACATGCATAGGTAGGAGTAAAAACCATTCATTAACTTATTCCAATGTCCATTCATCTCATCATTCTGTTTTTGCTAATGCTGATATGACATAAAGTACAATTTTGAAGTATTGTTATGTAAACATATATAATTCAATTAGCTATAATAATTTATTTAACCTCTTGTGCCACATTACATTAACATGCTCAATTTGTTTTGCCACAGATATTGACTAGTGTGCAAATGAAAATGCTGAGTGTAATCATTTGTGTATTAATGAATATGGTTTTTATCACTGTCAGTGTCACAATGGCTACACACTTGAAATAGATGCACATTCCTGTTTTGGTGAGGCGATTAGTAATTTGTACTTTAATTAAATAATTGCAGCAGTGATTGCTAGATATTTGTGTTCATGATATGTTTCACAAACAAACATACACATTATAATTTTCACAAACATACATGTACATACACATATGTACATATGCATCCACATACTCATCATTGCACATTATTGTAACTGAGCTGTACTTTAAGTTAATTAATAATGCTTTGAGGATCGATGCCACATATCTGTGACATTTTACCCTTATGCACTTAGGAGTGCATTCTTAGCTTTGACGAAGCACTTGAAATGTGATTTCAGTGATGATAAGCCAAAGAAAATTACTAAAAAAGTCGATGGTTTTTCGCTTACCGTTTGCCCTAAATATGGTGAGAATTTTAAAGTGGCTGTCCCCACGTTGATGAGTGTTCAAATTTGGTGGGTAGCTGAGACATTTCTCTTGCTGGAAAACCCAATACTGTGGGTATAGCTGGTACCGACATGTAGTGGGGTCATTTTGTTTGCCCCTGATGTTGTCAAAAGAAGGAGAACACTGCATTTGACAAAGTGTTTTGGAAATTTAATTTCAAGTCCCAATAAACAGTTTGATAAAAGTAGTACTCCATGTCAGAAAAGGAGCCAGGTTTGGGGTATAGAAAGTGAACAATGGTGGAAATATCTGCAGCAGAGCCAGCAGCTTTGGAAATGAGAAGCATTGCCAAAAACATGCTCAGCTATCTAAAGGTTAATTAATTAACAGCTTCGTTTATACAGTGATATTCAAATACAAGAAGTTCTAGTTTGTTTTCTCATATTTCATGTCATTTAGAAGTAATCTATTTCTTGAAACTATAACTTTAACAACTGATTTTACAATGTATTGAACAGTAAGAGGTACTATATATATAAGGGGAAGCTTTGTATATCAAGACCTCCAACAGGACAGTATTTTATGCATGTAGTTACGACCTAATGTCACCCACCCCTACCACTCCATGAGAAATGATTGACTGGGGGCTTTCTATTAACTATTTTGTTCTGAGAGCCACTGAAAACTGGGTAGAGTTCAAGTAGACGTTATATAACTGCCAAAACTAATCAGTGTAGTAGGTGGAGCAAATGTTTTCAGCTTTTTATCTCTTAAATTTTACATGATAACGTACATTTCTGGAAGAAAAGGTAAAATCATGTATTAACATTATGACATTAAACTATACACTAATTACAGTTAACTAACTAAAATATAAAATATATAAAATATATAAAGTATATATAAAATCAACAGATCCTAATTCGTGAATATTGGGTCTAACACTATCGCAATAGTGAAAAATGCACTATCGCTCAGCTCTAATGATGCACAAATAATGTGATTTGCAATCAGTATTGATTATTATCCACCACTATTCTATTATTTGTATCGGTTATTTCTGAAAGATGTAACTGATATTGTGACAAGTGTACTAATAGTGTCATGTTGTGATTATAACATAAATAATTGGCTTTGTGATACTTATAATTATTGAGAAAATGCTCATTTTCATTGAAAGAATCAGAAACCATAAGGTACATGGAGGCATAAAATCAGATCCATATTGATTATCAGTACATGCACGTCTAAAGTAATTACTGGTTTATCAAAATATTGTAAAATCTCTTATCAGTGCATCACTAATCATGACAAGAAATGTACCTGCAGCCAGTGCAAATTTTGTTTCGCTTTTCATTGTGAGTTGTTGTAGTATTTGTAATAACAAGAGTCATTTCTAGACATAGGAGAAGACCAAATTGATAAAACACAATTATCATCATTGAACTGTGTTATTACAATAATATTTGTGATTATGTAATTATGTTGCTAATTGCTCTCAGATCTGAGTGACATTGTCTTGCACTCCTAATTATATAATTCATTATGTAAGTAATTTGACACATAAATACATTTGTAATCATAGTTTATGTGGTTATCAGTTTTTGACAGACACAATTGTTATCTCTTAACTCATGTATTTTCCTTTAACTCTTTAACTCAACAGGAGATCATTGCATACCGATTCCCAATATTTTGAATGGTGAAATATCGTGTACTGGTCCTCAAACAACTGATGAAAGTTGCACATTTACTTGTGATCCCGGTTATAATCTGACTGATTCTTACATTCGTACATGTCAATCAGATCACACATGGAGTGGGGAAATTACTCTTTGTCGTCCATTACGATGTGAACAGCTTACTGCACCAGAAAATGCCCTAGTTACACTACCATGTCTTAATACACACAAAGCTGTGTAATAATATGTGAACAAGGATATCATGTTAATGACAATCTGGGCTCTATAGAATCATTAGAAACATGTAATTTAGCTGATAATGGAGCTGTAGAATGGACAAATATAACTGTGTGCATTGGTATGTTGTCAAAAAGTTATCGTAGTCATTGTAATTATACTATTGTATAGTCAAAAATTATAGGGATGCATTATTAAATATAATACTTGTTAAACTTAATACTTAAAGGGATTATACAAAGGTGCATGGGCAATTGCCATGGTAATCTTTAATATATTGTGGTAATTATATACCCATAACCTTGTATAACCAAACAGTAGATATTAATTACTTTATGTAAAAGAGTAATTGCACTATGCATCTGTAGCCATCTCTGCAAGAGAAATATTCTATGCTTATTCATTTATTTAAATATTTTTAGAAAATGAGGTATGTGGCAATAATGTATGTGCTCCGGGAATTTGCTCTGTTAATGATGAAGGAAGATTCCAGTGTCACTGTGAAGGTACATTCCATACTGGAGAGATATGTGAAACTGGTTTCCTTCAAATACCATCTATACCAGTATTGAGAACAAACACTGATTTCGATGTTTCAATCACTTCCTCACCACAAATTGAAAGAGAACTCACTCTTACTGTTACTAATATTTCTGCCTTGAATATTGTCAGTGAAGAAACTCAAAAGTTTATCCCAACAGATGACAGTACTACTGTTGTTTATACTTTACATCCCAATGAACCTGGGTTGTTTTAAGTTCATTATAATATAGAACCTAAAAATAACTTTCATAAACCAGAAAATTCAGTAGTACTCGTAACATCCTCGGACTCATCTAGGAAAAAAGATAACAATTATTTCCAGGCTTTGGAATTAAGTGATGGTCAACTTGGATTAGGTTGCGGTAGCAACAGTCTATTCATGTCATCAGCACAATGTATTTCTAAACTTTCCTTCTTCTCTTCTTGTCATTGGTTTTCAGCCGAGGGAGAAACAGAGTTCATATTGAAGGGTGTAGTATTCATTGGTGGTCGTACTCTAAATTTGCCGTTATCGATAGCTGGCATTGATGTACAAAGCAGTTCATCGTCATTTAAAGCTTCTCTCCCAACAATGTCAGATATACTGTCAGAGCGGTGTTTCAGTTGTGAAAAGGAAAGCTTTCAGTGTGTTGAGACAAACATGACTATTGAATATGATGTTCAAAACCTCCTCACATTTGATTACCTGTCCACTACATTTCTGGAAAGTATTAAAGATCTGCTACCATCTTGGCTTTCAGTCAGTATCTATAGCAGCATATCAACATATTCAAATTATCACTTCTTATCGTTTGCTGGAATCTTGAGTGTTGTATGGAAGATCTATGCAGCGAGTGTGTTCAAAATCTTAGCTGTTTGATAAATAATTTGGAGTGCCGAGACAATATGCTAGAGGCTTTAGCAAATTTAGAAAACAGTCTTTCATTGAAGTATAAAGCCTATATTGACGCAAAAGCAAATTTCACCATTTCTGAGGTTGAAATGACAAGAATATATAAAAAACTACAAGCAGTAGATCAAGAATTTCAAATTGTTGATAATGCACTTCAAAGTACATACATAAACTTGAATATCAAAAAACAGGCCAAAGATAAAATTTTACAGGAAACAGAATTTTTTGATCATTAATGTAGTAGGTGTTTTAAGTGACTCTGAGAAAATTGCAGACATAAAAAATGTAACATTCACTACTCTTTTAATCACGTCTACACCCATTGCCTTCCCTGTAAATTTTATTTATGAATATGCCGGTCAATCACATCAAATCAACATTGTCATCAACTTTGACAGACCTAAAGAGTTTATATACAGTAGACTAGCACAGACAATTCTTGAAGATATTTTAGGGAGTCACGTGTCCTCTCGCAATAGACAGACAGTGCAATATAATGACAATTTTTCACACACATGTTTTAATACAGCCAACATTGAATCATACATTCAACAGATTTCAGCATCACTTAATGAATCATCGGAGCGGTTTGAAAATACCAAAAATAGTTTCTTTGATGTGCTCAACAATAGTTCTGTAAATTACAACAACTTTACTAACCAGCAACAGAACTTTGTTTGTTGATTCATATACACAACTTACAAATGACAAATCATCTTCCATAACCAAATTATTAGAAACACTTGATGATATAAATGGCAGTGATATTTGTTTTATTGATTGTCTGCACTCAGCATTTGATGCTCTCTTTTCTAGTGTTCAAGATACCCCAATACCACAGGCAAAATCTATTGAACAAACACTTACAGCAGCATTGCATAAGAACTTGAGTAGACCTTTGGGGAATTACTTTTTAGCCTCCATGCATGCTTAATGTGGGAAGGGGCACATCCCATATTTTGTTGTGCCCCCCAAATTTTGTCAGCATCCTCACTTTGAACATGCTGTCTCAAACACAACCGGTGTTTTTTTTCTATTGCATCCCTACAAAGTCTGGTTTACCATTGTGTTCTAATTTGTGTTTGAGTATTTTGGTCTACCCCACAAGGTATAATATAATGGTAACATGAGATGATAAAGTTGGTTATCAATTATCCGTAAATCCACCCACGCACATAATTATAATAATTACATACTGCACAAATTTCCGGTGTACCTCAAATGGTACCGGTGTCAGGGTTAAATAGGGACCCCTTGAATTTGGGATCCCCATCCGTAAATCCCTAGAGAAATAGGGACGGGGGGTTATTAATTAGCTAGTGATATATGTATCCTGGATTACAAAAACCTTAGAGAAATTGGGATCCCCACAGTGAACTAGGGTCCCCCATTGCATGAATAATTTTTATTATTTACCCAGTGAACTATAAGTCTAACAATTATTACATATATCACAAATTCTTTGTGTCTTATTATATACAATAAAATATTTTCATATATAATTATATTATTAATATTATATCATTTTTATGTTTCAGAGTTTGTTATTCTGCTCAAGCTTACACTACCTCATGGCAAGCCAATACAGCTTCAGTGTACTACTATCCACACTATTACAGCTGTGGATGGTTTGGGTGGAGCAGATGCTCTGGATCTAGTTACAGGTAGAAGAGAGTGATTTGTTTGAATGCACATTATTGCATAACGTGCATTCCAAAATATTACAGTGTGTTTGTGTATTGATTTAGCATTATTTTAAAACCTGCATGCGTGTGTTTTACATTCACCATGATTTTTTTTAGAGTTGGATATTGACTAACTCCAGTAACACGTTATGGTATAGCCTATAAATCTAACAGTTACTGTTGTTCTGGCTATGTAAGTGGCCCTGGATCTAGTTGCATACGTACGTTTCTCGATATCATAAAACTATTAATAGTTGCAAAAATTATTATTACAACATTCAAATGGGATAGTATATATATATATCACTTATTGTAACAGTGAATTATAATAACAATAAACAATGTCTTAATTAAAATGTTCTAGGTAGTTCTCTTAGTCCTTCACAGTAGGAATCATAACTGTTTCAGTAAACAGATCCTTTGTGACACATTATAATCATATTGAAGGTAATTCAACATTCAGGTTCACTATATTAAAATAAAGAAGGAAATTCAACGTTCAAGTTCACTATTGTGTTATAGATTACTTGTTACTCATTGTTTATTTTTTAGAATACAAGTCATAATATTTTATATTTCAAATATTTTAATATTATTGTAATTATTTTTGTGTACCTCCATTCTATATATTAGAGACACTGTAATGATGCTTCTTGCACTCTTGCATCTGCAAGCTTCTCAGGAGAGATCAAGGAAGAGGTTGAAGCGTGAAGTTTATAGAAGTGAAGTGCATGCATATAATCATGCATGTAGTGTACAGTATAGCAATGATGATTTTTATTTCCTACCCTATATTGAAAGGGTCCAAATTTCATTTCGCTAAATAGATAGTTATATGACAAGTTGAAACCATTTAGAATAACAATCCATGGTTGTATTGATGTATATATATTATATAATTATATTGAATCATTGTGGTCATTTCTCAGAACAAATCTTACTGACTAGTAGATACTATTCTTTTGTATATGTGTGAGGATGTGTGAATGTGTATAGCAATACATTGCATAAAATAATATTAATATTTCCATTTAGGAGCTTCAGACATGGGGTTCATTTGATGATTCTGTTCTTATCATGTGTAAGTTGATCGGCATTGAACTGTATATAGTGCTAGCATAACCTATAATTTATTTTATACATCATATTAGTGAACCACTCTGATTCTGTTTTTGGACATTTAATTCAAAGTGAGCTAGATAGAATAGGAATTATCCTATATTAGACAGTCATGTAATGCCGAGACTCCTGGTGGCATACCTGAAAATTTATACTTCATTCCTGAAGAATGTGGTTTGTTGTATGAAATGTTTCAAATTCAAAGTGTTTAGTCTAAACATGTTCTTGTTGCAAAAGGGACATTCTAGAACTGGATCACTGTAACATACCAGGCCATCTAGCAAGTGGCACATGCTTTTTTCAATTGAACATAAAAACTCTGTTACATTAATTACATTTCCTGACTATTGCCATTTTGGGTTGTATGAGGAGGTAAAGTAATATAATTCAGAAAATAGTCAGTAGCATTATAAGTGAAAAATCCTATTGTTTATTTTGTTCTTGTGGTACAGACACTTTTTCACTTTCTATAAATACTTCATCAATATCTGAAACCTAATTTATGAGAATAACACAAGTACTTAAAATTAAGTCTTTGTAGAAGATACCTCTTCAATTCATCATTTTTGCAAATCCCTATATGTAGTGAGTATATAATACACTATAGTAAGATTATTTAACTATAATGCATACAACCTTAGGATTATACAGCAAATATAGATGTAAATTACTTGGTTGAAACCCATAGTCTTTAATAAATATTTCTAATACCCAGTCATCAGGGTTATCTATTTCAAACGACACTCCACTGGCTCTTGCTGACTCAGGTCAGACTTCATTTTGAATGAACACATTCTTAGCATGCTCAATAACCTCTTCATGATCATGTTGCAAATTTGTCCTCCTGGGGTTATTGAAAATCAATAACCCCAGGAGGAGGAATGCATCTTTTCTTAATTCCTTTATCTAGCTCTGGCTCATATATACATACTTAACTGAAGCTACATGTATATATTGTATACAGGAGTTTTCCTGATTATAATTATCAAAGAGGATATTTGAAAGGGAATAGATTTAGAAAATTTCTCAGGTGTGTCTCAACTGTGATTTTTGCCTTTGCCAGACTTGTAAGAACTGATTGCCTTTTGTTTTCAGTTAAAGTGATAGGGACGACCTTGCAGCGTGAACTAAAGCCCTCAAGCTACTGAGCACAGCAAGGCAGAAATTTTATCATTTTTAGGGTTCAATCACTATGTGGTGAATCCTTATGAAAAACTTGCACCGACTAACATTTCCATGTTTATTAGTACTTTATACCTTTTTTATGCATTAAACATTTTGTTTTCATTTATTTATTTTATTCATTCATTCCAAGTAACCATGAGATTGCAATTTTTTGTCTAATAATTCATTTTCAATTTCTCATTAATGATTATTAATGTTTTTCTGAGAAGGAAGAGTACGGAACCGTACTGAGTTACCTTTTGCTATTAATACGGGATTCTAAGTGGCGTAGCTAGGATTTTGGAGTTGGCCGGCTCATAAATTTTTGGCATCTAATTAAATGTTGTCGTCGATTGTCAATTAGTAATTTAGTACAGGCTCATCATGCCAACAGCTGTTCGTTCGAACTGTTAGTTGGAGAACTAGAGGCTTCCCTGGATTCGAAAACGTCGTTGCTGTCTACATCCAGGCTAGTCGTAGAAGTACAACCACTAGGTCCATACACAGTAATACTGTCCAGAGGAGAAAAAGTGCATATTGCCTGATCATGTGAGCTTCTTGAGGCGTGGCCACCCCCTGGCTACCCCACCAGTGTATATGCGTACACTGGAGTTCTTTTACTATTGTGTAGCAAAGATGAAGCATTCTGCAAGACCTGCAGTTATTGTTTTATTGATTCTGGCTTTCATTGTAATCTTACTGATGTTCAACAACAGTCTAATGGGTAAAATATAATTATACTTTTATACTGAGTTAGATAATAATTCTTTCATTGCATTTCATTTCTTTTATATTCCATTTGATAATGTAGGCTCAGCAGAATTTATGATAGTATAATTTATTTTTATTTTTATTATGTATAATTGTGCACCTGGTGCACATAATAATTACAATTATAATTATTATATAAAATTATATCTTTCTGTAATTTTTTCAGTGTGTGCTATTCAGCTCTAGCTTACACTACCTCATGGTTGAGCAATGTTGCTACACTATACTACTATACACAAGCTTATTCTACCAATTGTGAATGGCTAGGTTGGGAAACTTGCCATGGATCTCATTACAAGTAAAGAATGTCTGTACTACACTGTAGAAACAAAATTGTTAAAATAACTATTTTTATTGGTCAGTACAGTTGCAAAGATTTAACAATTAGTTGGTTATCCAGATTGTTATTGATTCACACATTCTTAATGCCATAACTACTTTGTATCAATTATAATCAATCAGTATAAATTTGGGGTGTTGTCTACTCTTATTTAATACCAAGATAATTTACCACTTAAAGTGATTGTATCTGGTAATGTTTGGCCAACAAAAGGTTTGGAAAGCTGCAAAAACATAATTTAATTTATTCTAGTGTACATTTTTATACTTGGTGCACATAATGTCATAGTAACATCATGCATGTAGCCACAACAACCTGTATGACAAACTAGATTGAAATTTATGCTTTTTTGCAACTGTACTAACCAATCAGAGCTTTTGATAACTTTTGAAGCATGGGCCAAATTGGCTCAAATTTGGTCAGTCTGTGCACCATTGAGAATACATCTTGAGCCAATTAATTAAGAGTTAATGCTGCTACTGACAATATAATCATAATTAGCTGCGCCATTGGCTCAAAAAAAGAACTGTGCAGTGCCAACTAAGAAGCTCTATGGGCCAATAGTGTGCCATATGAGCTTATCAAAAACACTGTAACCAAGAAATTGGTTACTTATTTAATTTTTGCAGTGTATATTCAGTAAACCTTTGTAATGATTTATGCATATAATACATAAAATCTACTATAATAAGATTACCGTAATTTATTAACTATTGCATATTGGTCAGTGAAAAAAAGTAATATTTCATCAAATTTTAGCATTATGCCAGAAAAACAAAGTGAATGAAATCATGACTTACAATTTGCATTCCTTAAAATGCCTTGTAACGCTAGACTAGACATTGCTCAAAAGCTGCAAATAGGAGTAGCTGTAGAAAGGATGAAATTTGGGATACATGTGATGGTGGACGTGAGTCTCTTATAACAAGGATATACACAACATTAAATTACAATATAATATAGAAGGTGTAATGAGACACAAAAAGAATTTGAATAAGGTATATATATACCAATTTTTTGTCTGATCTTATACAATTAATTTGTCAACTAAATAAATAACTGAAATGAAATACTACTGTGTATCATCCTCAGACTGATGGATTTGTTAAGAACATCTTTGATCAATGATTCCTAAACATACTCAGAAGTTTGGAAATTGCTGCGATAAGTATATTCAGCATCCCTACTGTTTGCCTATCGTACTACACGACATGATTCTACTCAGGAATTATATTTTCATCTTGTATATGGACATGTTGCAAGAATCTCTACAGAAAATGCTTTGTCAACTACATTGATGATTATAAACTGGAATTTGTAAATATTGGTACATTGCATCATGGTATAAGCATGTAGTCACAACAGTATTGAAATGATACCTTTGTTGACAATGTACTGTCTATCAGGCCATAAACGAAGGTGGTAAGGTTTGTTATAATTCCCTGTCTGTGGACTTACCAACATCTGAAACTAGTCCTTCATCTTCAAGTGAAGCCTCGAGTTTCTAGATCAGATGTGTGGGACTTCTTTGAGAAGTTACCTGTCGCGGACAAAAAAGTCAGGTGTATGCTGTGCCACCCACAGAAACATTTTGCTTTTCACTGAGGAACCACTAATCTTAGAGAACATCTCTCCTCCAAACACCCGTTGAGTATAAGGCAGAGACTAAAAAGCAAACCACTCTATTTGATTAATACTAAGCATTCTCGGTGTTCAGAAGCTCGTAAGAGAAATATAACCAGCTTGATCTCAGATATGGTGGCGATTGATCTTCGTCTACTACGTTTAGTTGAAAATGAGGGTTTTAAAAAGTTGATGGAATACTTGGAACCTGGTTACAAGATTCCTAGTGCAATGCACATGGCCTCTCTGATACACCGAAAGTACAAGGCAGGATATGAAAGGCTGAAGGAAATACTAAAAGTTGATCCCTCTGCTATCTCCTTAACAACAGACCTCTGGACCAACATAGCAAATGATTCATTTATTACTGTCTCGGCACATTTCATTTCTCCTGACTGGGATATGTGTTCAGTTGTTCTTTGTACTTCAGCCTTCCCTGAAAGACATACAGAAGCTAAAATCTCTTAAAAATTGATCGATATAGCAGAAGAAATCGAGATCAGTGAGAAAGTGGCTTGTGTAGTCCATGATCAGGGTTCAAATATGGTGCTGACTATGAAATTATTGTCCGATGAGAAAGGCTAGAATGCTCTTAGATGCAGTGCTCATTGCTTGCAGCTTAGTATAAATGCTGGATTGTCATCAGTGTCTGTAATTGACCGTATGATAGGGGCTGCTAAAAAGTTAGTATGCCATTTTCGCCATAGTGTAGTAGCCTCTGAGGCCCTTAAACAGAGAAAAGAACAAATGGGAATACCACAGAAAAAACTTGTTCAATGGTGTCTCACCCGATGGAATTCTATATATGAGATGATGTTGAGACTACTTGAAATGAGATGGCCTATATCAGCTGTCATAGTGGATGAAACTGTAACGAAGAGAGTTTATCGGTATTTAGACTTAAAGAGTGAGCAATGGACTCTAATGGAAGAACTTGTGAAGGTGTTAAAGCCATTAAAGGTTGCAACTACTTTCCTGCAGTATGAACATAACAGTTCCTTATCTTGCATTTTGCCTATTATTCATGGAGTTGACTTACGTATCACTACAGCCTACTTCTGACTACTCCACGTCGGTTCAACAAAAGAGAGAGTTCGACAAGAAATTAGGGTTCGATGGGAGTTAGAGAATTTAGATCCTACAAGTGTTGATGTCCTAGCATCAGCTCTGGATCCAAGGTTCAAGCATCTAAATGATGATCAGAGAATAGCAGTCAAAGAAGAAATTACTATAGGAGAATGACTTGTCAATCTTCTCTCTCAAGTGAGCCACAACCACTAACTCCTAATAGAAGTGAGAAAAAACTGCTTTGGATATCTTGTTGGGTCTAGAAGAGGCTTCTCAAGGGTTTCTTACATGTACAGAAGAGTTTGATACTTACTTAGCAGAGAAGCCAGTGGCAAGGGAAACACAGTGTCTCAATTGGTGGAAAGAAAATAGTTTTCTGTTCCCTCGTCTGGCAGAAGTTACAAAAACTTTGTATACCTGCAACCTCAGCACCAGCTTAGAGGCTCTTCTCAAATGCAGGGCTTACTGTAAATAGACTTAGGTCTTCTCTCAACCCTAACACTGTTAATGCTCTAGTCTTTTTAAACAAAAACCATTCATTTCTCAGCACCAGCTTAGAGGCTCTTCTCAAATGCAGGGCTTACTGTAAATAAACTCAGGTCTTCTCTCAACCCTGACACTGTTAATGCTCTAGTCTTTTTAAACAAAAACCATTCATTTCTAAACAAGTATAAGTTGTTTTTTTTGTGTGTGACTATTTTTTGGTTGATTAACTCGATTATTGTTTAAGGTTGTAGTCTTTTCCGTGGGCGGATGCTACTCCAATCAGTTTCTAGTCTTGCCAGCTTCTTGCTGCATACAATCTGGTTCAATTCTGTATCTTTTGGAAGCCACACCCACCCAGGGGTATAATTATTGGGCCTAAATGTTTTCACTGATAGTTTATTTTCAGTTCGGGTGGTGGAGGGGGCGGTGGGTGGAAAACCCTGGCAGGGTAACTGTAGTTACTCTCTGAGAAAGATCGGAGTTTGATAGTCCCTAGAAAGGTAGATTTTATGGTTTCACTGAAAAGCTACAGAATTCAGCTTTCTTCGGCCTCTTCTAACTATAATAGTAAAATGAATTTGCAGAAAACGGCTTCGTAACTTTTCTCAAAATACATTGTACTTGGTGCATGCCATGTATGGTGGGCGTGGCTTTCGTGGTTTTGTACTTATGTTAATTGGAAAAATGGAGATTTTATATACGTTTTATCAATTCCAGGACACTATAAAGGTGATTAGAAGATATTTTGGAATCCCTCAACTTGTAGCTTATGGGGTGCCATTTGTTTCTAAATTACGTTTTAGAGGACACGTCCGAGAATTGTCAGTGATTTAGCCTAAATGTCGGTGTCCTAGTCTAAATGTCAGTGATTTAGCCTAAATATCGTTGACATTTACCCAAATGTCGGTGATTTAGGCTAAATCACCAACATTTAGCGGTGTTAGCCTAAATATCGTCGACATTTAGCTAAATATAAACTATATTTAGGCTAAATCACTGACATTTAACTAAATGTCAACGATATTTAGGCTAAATCACCGACATTTAACTAAATGTCGACGATATTTGGACTTAATCACCGACATTTGGCTAAATGTCGACGATAACTAGGCTAAATCACTGACATTTAACTAAATGTCGACGATATTTAGGCTAAATCACTGACATTTAACTAAATGTCGACGATATTTAGGCTAAATCACCGACATTTGGCTAAATGTTGACGATATTTGGGCTAAATCGTAGACATTTAGCTAAATGTCGGAAATGTTATGGCTAAATCACTGACATTCAGACTAGGACACCGGCATTTAGGCTAAATCACCGACATTTCTCAGGCTTGTCCTCCAAAATTTAATTTTGAAACAAATGGCACCCCATAGATATTTGCACTGTCTTATAGCAAATTCAGTAGACTACCTTGTGTAAAAGTTTCGTAGAAAAATATCAAAAGATCTCTATAGTGCGCACGCAAATGCGAGGTGTGGTATAATTATGCAAATATGTGCTTATGTGACACTAATTAATTCCACAATAATGCGCTTATGGGGTTTAAAGAGTTAATAGAGGCTTAATAGAGGAAGTTGTGGTTTTTTAAAATAGCGAAGGGTTGGGCATCCGGCACTGGGCAGGGTGTAGTTTTAGCTATAGCCGGCCCGGCTGCATGTGAAAACTGGATGGTCTTGAGAACAGAAGGCTGATCAAGAAGTGGTACAACAGCATCAACTGATCTTATTCGTCGATGTAAATCTGCATCACGCTGCAATCTGTCTTCTCTTTCTTCAGTTAATTTTGTCTCAGAAGACAATCTTTGCTGTTGACAGTTTCTCAGTTGAACTAATCTTGCTGCCCTCTGCTCCTCTGTTTCAGAGGACAATCTTTGCTGTTGACAGCTTCTTCTTTTCTGCGCCAATCTTTCCCCTCTCTGATCCTCTGTTTCAGAAACTTTTCCTTTTTCATGGTATGCCTTCTGTCGGTCTAACCTAGCACGAAATTTCTCGGGTGTTTCCGCCTCTCTTCGTCGCTTATCTGCTTCTCTACGCTTTTTTAAATGGTGATCACGTTGCTCTGGAGTCCTTTCTCGTTCGTCTAGCACGTAGTCTCGTCCCCAGACTACCACGCCTCACGCCGAAAGGTAGTCTGGTATTTTTGCTTTGTTTTCCTGGGACAGGAAGTAAATCCACACCAAGTTTCAGGGTGTCCAATCAAATCAGTTTAGTCACATGTAATCGTGTTAAAATCATGGAGAATAGTTATTTGCATTTGCCTAGACTTTCAGCAAACATACCACAAGAAGTTCTGACAATAGCTATTAATTCTTCTTTTGTTAAACTAGGCTATAAATGTCCAACAGCAGAGCAGAAGCTAGCAATCACTAACTTTGTGAAAGGTCAAGATGTACTTATTTGTTTACCGACTGAGGAGGGAAATCGCTGTGCTATGCCACTATTCCTTCGATATTCGACTACATTGTACAGTACTTAAATGCAATTCATACTGATGATGACCACGCTTATTATAATTAATTAGATCACATGATATTAATTAAGGTTATAACTTGACTTCCTGTCCCAGGAAAACGAAGCAAAAATACCAGACTACCTTTCGCCGTGAGGCGTGGTAGTCTGGGGACGAGACTATCTAGCACGTGCAAATGATGTAAGTGCTGTTGTGTAAAATTCGAATTTCGTGTAATACGAATTGTATGCCACGTTTACGGAATGGTCGTATCGCCACAAATATATAGACACAGTCCTCGTTGAATAGATCAGTGTGGGGCCTCGCTCAGGCTCGCCCCAATTATAGTGTATACGTACACTGAAGTATTGTGCAGCAAAGATGGAGCATTCTGCAAGACCTGCAGTTATTGTTTTATTGATCCTGGCTCTCATTGGTGATTCTACTGATGCTCAACAACAGTCTAATGGGTATAATACAATATTATGCTTTTACATTGAATAATTCCTTCATAGCCTTTCGTTTCTTTTACGTTACTGTGTTATAGTTCTTGTATAGTATAATGTAGGCTCATTATGCTCTCAACATTTTATTGAATGTTAGATCTACTAATAGTTATGCATATAATAATTATATGCACAGACAGCAGAATTTATGATTAATTTATGTAATAAGTGTACGTCTGCTACTCAATAATTATAATTATATAATTATATCTTCCTCAATTCTTTCAGTGTATGTTACACAGTTCAAGCTTATACTGCCTCATGGTTGAGCAATGTTGCTACAATATACTACTATACACAGTCTTATTCTTACAGTTGTGGATTTCTATGGCTAAGCACTTGCTATGACTCTCATTACAAGTAAAGAATGATGTATTATGTATATATATATAATTATATATATATATATATAATATATTCAGAAAACCTAATTTATGCTTATATTACACCAAATTTACTATTGGATAAAAGAATTGACAATATATGATTATTATGATTTTTTAACCCTTGTCTGAATATTGGTCAGGGAAAAAAATTCATTAATCAAATTATATGCCAGAAGAACAAAGTGAATGAAATCACTAATACAGTTATTAATGTGTAATGTTTTGATTGTGTTTCAGTAAATAAACTTATTTATTTCTTATAGAAGTGCATACCACTTGACTCCTCAGATAAATTATGGTACAGCATTCAGGACATTTACTTATTGTTGCCCTGGTTATGCGAGTGCATATGGCAGTTGCTACCGTAAGTTATATTACTATGGCTACTTGTGAAGTTTTAGGAAGTATATATATATATATATATGTTTTTTTTCAGAAGTAATGCAAACTTTGGTATGTGCCTATATTATCATGTGGCTAACCTATTAACCAGTGATTTTTTTAAGTGTAGCCTCAGTAATTATGTAAGTTGGTCTAGAATTTGCATCAGAAAATGTCTTTTATAATTACAATAATTATCATTTAGCATTAGTATTTGTATCCACAAATTTTGTATCCACAAATCAGTAAATCATCTATTTCAGGATAATTGATTGAATAGTATTAAAAGAATCCTTTAAAAATTGTAACCAATGAATGAGCAAATGGAAAGAGATTCAAAATCAATATTCCATAATTATTATCTCATTTCATTATAAAGCATACTGTCCTCAAGGGTGTCAATATGGGGATTGTACTGCTCCAAACACTTGTACCTGTCAGTCTGGGTGGACCGGAGATTCTTGCAATATTGGTAAGATTTCTTTCAATTATATTATATACAATGAACATACATGTAATACTATACAGAACTCTCTTCACTGTGCTACATATAATAATTAGCCAATCAGGATTATTTTTGTTATACATATAACCATACTCAAACGTATTGCTTAAAATCGCTATAGCTTGATAATTATATAATATTTCACCATGAAGAAAGTTTTTAAAATCTTGCTTTTGGCATACAATGCAACATCTGATCAATGTAGACACAGAAATGCATTTGTAATGATAGTTGGTTAGATGACTTTTAACTCATGTATTTTCCTTTAACTCTTTACCTCAATGGGATTGGCGGATTAATGCATACCGATTCCCAATATTTTGATTGGTCAAATATTGTGTATATACTAACCCTCAAATAACTGATTAAATGCATACATTTATAGTTGTATTAATAACTATATAATAACTATGTTTATCAAGTAATTATGCTTGTCTATAATATCATTTGTTACGACAACTAAGATATAGATACAATTTCATCATTATTTTTAAATTATATTTGTATGTGTCTTGTACTATGCACATTGTAGTATGAATAATGTATAATTATGTGATTGAGCATATCACTATAGTATTACAGGAAAATGTGAAGTATGTAATTAATAACTTGGCACTACTCAACCTTTACCATAGAATTTAACTTGTAAACAATATCATGTGATCATCATGGGATCATTCTGATCAAACTTTGACATCCAAGAAGTATATTATATTATATAATATATATATAATATATATAAATTATATAATTTATATGTAATTTATATATATATAATATGTATGTATATTATATAATTATGTATGTATGCATGTATATTATATAAATATAGGCATGTATATATGTGTATATTATATTAACAGATTAAGTTTACTATTGATATCATCAATTTAGTAATTTTACACTTCAAACACAAAATGTGTAATGTTTCTGTTTTGAACTAGGCTCTGTAACTGCATCACACAAATCACTTTATACAAAATACACATAATTTACAAAATAGTTTAAACCATGAGTTGTTATAACTATAATATTATAAATTATTTCTATAAACATTATTCATATTTTATTCACTATAACTTGCCATAAATTTATTTTCTACACTATCAATTCTACTGATTACTTGGTGATATCGAGTACTAAAAATTATTTGTCAATTGTGTAATATTGGATAGCTACGTAACATCATATTTGATGTACATATCCTGCAACAAATTATTATAGTATACTTCAAATAATTCAAGCCCATCACAAAGTTTTTTTTTAAATTTACGTAGTCTCATCTTCATTTAGTATTTGCAATAACATTCTTGATGGTTAGGATTAAGTAATGAACAAATGTTTTGTATGAATTTACTAAGGTTTCTATTAGTAATATTTACACTTCCCAACCATAGTGTATATATGTATGCATGTGTATTACATACATCGATCTTTATATATATATATATATATATATATTATATATTAGTGCTGGGACTCGATAATCAAAATGTCGATAATTGTTATCGATATAGCACATTTATTGATAATCTGCTTTGTGGTGTCCAGCATTCAGTAATCATGGCATGATGCCTGAAACACATCAGCCTATTATAGTTCTTATTTTGATTATATACTCTGTTTACATTTTATAGAACTTTGTAGAACTTTAGGAATATATTTCAGGTAGAATAGCTAGCTATTAGTTCCAGTTTCTACGTAAGCTGCGTAAGCCCCGTATACAATGCATACTCGAGTAAGTGACACAAACATATAAAAAAAATATATATATAGTTCGAACCCGTGGGAAAGCAATCATAGGGATGGCCCTACGGGCCATAATAATATTATTATAATTATATAAATTTAAATTAGTAAGTATGTAACTATATATATATGCTACAGTACAATTAACTGTACTCTAACTGGGCTGCGGCAAAGCCAAAACCAATTAGAGAACAGAGTTGGCCTGGCTGTACTCTTATAAATATAGAGTAGATTACTCTTTCCTTTGGTAATATGGTAAAATTGGCATATATAAAGTAATTTATTACACTTGATTACATTGGAAAAAAACTTACAGTATTCTATCAAATATAAAGTACAACTATTAACCATAGTATATGGGTATAATATTATTTATGTATAATTGCTCTTCAATTTTCTGCTATAACATAGTGCCACTTCATGAATGTTCTGTTAAGCTGATACTATCATTAGAAACAGAAGTATCACATAATTAGTGTTAAACCAAGCTACATGTATGTGTTGGGCTGTGTGATTTATGTATATCAGAGTATATGGGAGTACTCTCTATGTAGGAATGACCTAGTTTTTTTCAACACACTGAATAGTGTTGGAAATGTCATCAAAACGATTCTGCAGTGCTAGAAATGCATGGAATCTACGACCTTCACTATCTCCAGAAACAGTATTCTAAAGAACAAAACACTTACTGCGTCTAAGCAATAAGGACTTAAAAAACTCCAAAAGCATTCATTTTTTAGTTCTTGGTCTTGTTCTTAAGTCATGCAAATATTTCCAAAAATAAAGTGAAAGTCTAGTTAGTTCATAAACCAAATCTGGGAAAAAAGATATTAAAAATTTCTTCTAAGATCGAAGTGATGTAGGGATGACAAATGTATAAAACGTAAAGGAACAAGATAGGGATGATGATAATTTGGCATCATTACATCACCTTGGTTTCTTGAAATTTCTGTATCCATATAATTATGTGATTTGATACATAAAAAAACTCTGAGATCTGAGAGACATTGCCATGCACTGGTAAGTATATACGGAGTTTTTGATAACTTTTGAATAATGGGCCACATTGGCTCAACAATGATTAGTGTGTGCCCCATTGGGTTTAAGCCAAATAAAAAAAAGTTAATGCTGTGAGTGACAATATAATCATAATTAACTGTGCCATCTGGCCCAAAGTAAGAATTGTGCTGTGCCAAATAAGAAGCTCTTTGGGTCAATGGTGTGCCATATGAGCTTATTAAAAACATTGATTGTATTATTTGATATATAAAGTAATTTGATACAGAAATACATTTGTAATCATAGTTTATGTGGTTATCTATTTTTCGACGAACACAATTACTTTTTCATTATCTCTTAACTCATGTATTTCTTCAACTCAACAGCTGATCAATGCATACCGATTCCAAATATTTTCAATGGTCAAGTATATGTACTAGTCCTCAAGTGACTGATGAAATATACATTTACAGTTGTATTAATAACTATGTAATAA
Organism: Petrosia ficiformis; assembly: GCA_947044365.1. Lineage (NCBI taxonomy): Eukaryota > Metazoa > Porifera > Demospongiae > Haplosclerida > Petrosiidae > Petrosia > Petrosia ficiformis. The sequence continues at coordinate 17,211,699 of OX345636.1, read as the reverse complement.
CTATGTGGTAAAATCCATACAACTGGTCAAAGTTCCAAAGTTGTAATTATCAGCATGTCTATATACATGTACCATATAGTTATTGTTATGACAACTAAGGTATAGATCAGATTTCACCATCATGAGATTATTTTTAATTCTATATGTGTCTTGTACTGTGCATATTGTAGTATGAATAATGCAAACTTACTTATATGATTACTACGTGAAAATGTGAAAAATGTACTGAATTAATGAGTAGGCACTACTCCATAGAATTTAAGTAATTTAACTTGTAAACAATATCATGTGATCAACACGTGACCATTCTGATCAAACTTCAATAATTAAATTATATATTGTATTATATAATTTTATTATATAATTTATATATAATTACCCTCGCCGCGTAGCGTAGGCGGAAGGGTACGGTTTTGTTTGTGTGTCTGTTAGCATTCTCTCTGGAAAAATAAAAACATTGACATTTCAAACGGGGTACTGGTAGACTTCAAATTATACAAGGAAAAAAATAATGTAGAAATTCTTCTAAAACCTTTTGGTTCTAAAGTTATGACAATTTTTATAACTCACAGTTACCGTTTCACGACTTTAAGATGAAACGAGGGCAATAACGAGAGTAAATATGGACGTACAAACACAAATGATCCTGTTTCATGGCTGTCGCTAGCCAAGAAACACTTCAAACCAATAAAACAACCGAGGTAATGGTTGCTACTACATCACTATTCTCCATTTCTTTCTAGCTTCGCCTATTTCAAATTTCACAGCTGTGAACGTGACTTGCAACGCAGTTTTGAGGACCTCTCTTTGTAGAACGTTTCACAAGACTCATTGAGGATCTTTCTTTTTCTTTGACATAAAACACAGACTAAAATGTAAGATTTATGGTATGCACAAGGAAGAAACTAGTATAATGATACTTTCAGTTATAAAGTAGTAACTACTGACATGTCAGTTTGTATAACTATTATATATAATATTATTATAAAAACTAACATGCCAGTACAATTTTATTACTTTATATGTTTTGTACACATAAAGTAAATCATCTGAAGTAAATGTTTTTATTATTATATGACCATACAAATGAGCAATGATGTATATTCATTATAACTCTTTTGTCATATTATATTTAGAAAAAATTACAGTTTGTATTACTTTGCCACGTAGGCGAGGGTCCCGTCCCGACGGCTCGTTATGTATGTATGCATGTCTATTATATAAATATATAATTATATATATTATCAGAGAGTACGGTAGTAATCTCTATATAGGGATGACCCAGGTTTTTTTGATTAGAAGATTTGCAACCCGCTGAAAAGCATTGAAAATGTCTTCAAAACAATTCTACAGTGCCAATAATGGAATTGCGACGTTCATTACCCCCAGAAACAGTATTCTAAAGAGCAGAAAGGTTACTGTGTCTAAGCAATAAAGACTTGAAAAACTCCAAAAGCGCCTGTTATTTTGTTCTGTTTTGTTGTATCAATCATTGCTGATAGTACTAGTGTAATTGAAGCAATTTTACATTCTTCCTACTGGTCTGTAGCTTGACTGCGCATTCTTTTACGCACCACGCCCATTAATTGACTGAGCCCCACACAATGACGCAACTTCCAGAACTATGCATAGTCACACAAGTGACACAGACATACGTATATATATATATATATATATATATATATATATATTTCAAACCCATGGAAAAGCAATTATAGGGATGGCCCTACAGGCCATAAAAGTAATGAAAACAATATAATAACCACAGCTACTTCTTTTATTATGATTGCTATCTTTATAGATATTAATGAATGTACTGAAGGTATATCAGGCTGTAGTGATGTTTGTGAAAACAGTCCTGGATATTTTGAATGCTCTTGCCCAAGTGGTTTCACTCTGTCACATGAAGATAACAAGACATGCATAGGTAAGAGAAAAAAAAACATTTGTTAATCAATTCCAATGTCCATTCATCTCATCATTCTTTTATTTGTAATGGCGATATGACATATAGTATGATTTTAAGTAACGGTATTATAGTCCTAAAATTTCGTGGGCTATAAATTTTGAGTTTTTTTGTATAAACTGACATACTGGGAAAATTTTATTTGCGAAAATAATGGTCATGCCTGCCACGTGTGAGCATTTTTGGTGAACACGAAGATTTTAGCACAAAATAGTTGAATATCACCAATATGTGAAATTGTATCCATGAAAATTTAGGGCTATAATCTATCATTATGTAAACATTATTCGATTAGCTATAATAATATATTTAACCTTTTGTATCACATTACATTAACATGCTCAATTTGTTTTCATTTGTTTTCCCACAGATATTGATGAGTGTGCTAATGAAAATGCTGAGTGTAATCATTTGTGTATTAATGAATATGGTTCTTATCACTGTCAGTGTCGTGATGGCTACACACTTGCACTAGATGCACATTCCTGTTTTGGTAAGGCAATTACTAACTTGTACTTTAATTTAATTACAGTAGTGATTCCTACATGTACATGTAGTAAGCTATTTGTAATTATTGTAATTTACAAACGTACACATATGTACATGCACGCACATACACGCACATATGTACATGCACGCACATACACAAACACACACTTATTGCATATGCATGCATGCCATCATTATTGCATTGCATATACACCCACCTCATGTCTTACTTCAGCTTTCACCTAGTGCATGACTAATATACTTGAGTAACATATAATATGATGCCAAACCAATACTTTGTACCAACTCAAATAATTAAAATCACCACATCTTTTATGCTATTTGTTGGTAAACTAAAGAGTGTAGCTAAATTTATGTGGCTGGAGATTTTCACCATTAAATGGCCATGGCTAGATGCAGTTACTTTTATAAGTGATATGAAACATGTAATATTATATGGGCAAAATGACAAAATGAAACCAACTACATGTAATTTAAAAACCTGGCAATTGTACTTTAACATCTTTGTTCCTACAGTGATATCCAATTACAAGAAGTCCTAGTTTGTTATCTTTTCCATTTCATGTCATTTAGACAGTACTTTTCGGAACTATAACTTTAACAACTGCTTTTACAGTGTATAGAACTGTAAGAGGTACAATATCATTACAAATGTAAAGAGAAGCCTTATACATGTATATCAAGACCTCCAAAAGGACAACATCTTATGCATGAAATAAGATAACTCTCAGAAGAAGACATATAATGGCTATATACCAAGCCCAATCCAGTAAACCATATTAGACTATAATTATTATAGTGTAACTGGTTTCTATACTATGCAAATGGACTATATTACTCGGTCATGAGATTTGTAAACAATGGTTTATGCTGTATGTACTGCAGGTGCCTTCAATGTACTTATCAATATAATATGTATTAATTACAAGAACGATAATATATAATATATATTTTGTATATAATATTATAATAAACACATAATAATCATCATTATGTATAAGTGTCCACTATTGCATTTTTTGCTAGTATTGAGTGGGTGTTATGTAGTATTTTATAATGTAATAATCACAAGTAGTGCTATCTCACATATGTTATCAGCTAATGGATAATATATTGTTAGTGCTGCACTAATAATATGATCAGTAATCAGTAATGATCATTATCTGCCATTATTATATTGGTATTCTCTGAAAGATGTAACTGATAATTGTAACAAGTGTACTAAAAATATCATTTTTTGTCATGCACTCATAAATATATAATTCATAATATAAAGTAATTTGACAAATACATTGGTAATCATAGTTTATGTTGTTATCTGTTTTCCGACTCACACAATTGCTTTTCATTATCTCTTAAGTCATGTATTTTCCTTTAACTCTTTAACTCAACAGGTGATCATTGCATACCGATTCCCAATATTTTGAATGGTCACATATTGTGTACTGGTCCTCAAATAACTGATGAAAGTTGTACATTTACTTGTGATCCCGGTTATAATCTGACTGGTTCTTACATTCGTACATGTCAATCAGATCACACATGGAGTGGGGAAATTGCTCTTTGTCGTCCATTACAATGTGAACAGCTTACTGCACCTGAAAATTCAGTAGCTGCACTACCATGTCTTAATGAATACACACAAAGTTGTGTAGTAATATGTGAACAAGGATATCATGTTGATGGTGATCCAGGCTCTATAGAATCATTACAAACCTGTAATTTAGCTGATAATGGAGCTGTAGAATGGACAAATACAACTGTGTGCATTGGTATGTTGTCAGAGTTATCGTAGCCATTATAATTATACTTTTGTATAGTGAAAATTATACGTATGCAATATCAACTAAATTAATTTAATTTTGGAGTGATTATATTATGGTGTGTGGGTGATTACCATAGTAACCTTTGATGTATTGTGGTATTTATATACTCATAACCTGCCATGGAAAGTTGTGTATAACCAACCAGTTACTTTACATAAAAGATTCCTTGGTTTAGTTTCAGCATAGATAATTAATACTACGCAACCGGGATGGGAAATTCTAATCAAACGAATGATACAATGCGTGTTGAATTACTGAAATGTCACGAATTAATAATCGTGAGTATAACCGGCAACGTGACTACTCGTGTTGAAGAGAACATGGATCTTACCGAACGTCTTCAGCAGTTGCTTGAATTAGACGAACTTAAGAGCGACACTACTACAACAAAGGCTATCCGGGAAGTCCTGAAAAATTTCTTGTCTCTCGATGGCTCAAAGAAACTAAAACTACGCCAACTGGTAGAAAAAATACGGCGCTCGTATGAACTGATGTTAGTAACTGTGAAAAAAAGACGCTCGGTAACTTCGAAACTGGACAAGCTTTACTGCCTTTTCCATGACTTCACCATTAGTGAAGGTTTCGAGATGTGCTTATCGTGTGAGAAGGATTTAGAAATGATTGTTCCAGAGATACTGTGGTAGTTGTTGATGGAAAAAGAGTTCATATGGTTCTTGACTACTGAACTAGTGTCAGATACCAAAGATCAACCAACTACTGATCAATCAGCTTCTCGTGCTTTGTCTGAAATTGAAAAAAATGCAGTACGCTACACAGGTGGTTATGTTATTCGAAAACTGGAACAGAATTTCTCTAAAAAAAAGATAAATCTAAAGTTGCAACAGAAAAAAGGAGTAAAAAGAACAAGATCATTAAGGAAAGAACTGGACTTACAATAAATAATTTACATACATTTTGTTATCAAACAGTATTATTTTATATATCTCACACACAAAATTTAATTATTAGCAAAAAAAATTAATGTGATTGGTGAATGATTATTTAAACAGCGTTCTTCGGCGTTTTTTAAGAGGATGGCTTAAATCTTCTATGTCTGTTGTCCACTGTTGTTTTCGTTTACGAACATTTCCTCCATGGCCTATTGCCATACTTCTTTGCACTCGTATTGCTTGAGTGTTGTACAAGAAGTTTCTAGCATTTGGATTGTCACTTCGACCCCCTCTTGCACGCTGCTGGCCAAAGAATGACTCCAGAGGGTCTTGGTTGAGACACTCCGACAATAAAAACAACCCCTCTTTTTGTGAAAGGAGGAACTTTGACAGCTCAACAAACGAATAAACTACAAAATGGTAACATGAGGATTAATAGAATGGTCCATTACTCTTGATTTACCTGTCATCCGTAAACCCTCCAATGTCTCCTGGCTTAGTGTCATCCTCTTTTTCTCCTCAGGAGTGAACCCCACCCTTTCACTCACAACTTTGTCCCACTCATGTAAATATCCTAGAAAGTCTTTTTCCAGCCACTGAAACATGGAATTTAAATTAAATTTACTGACAATGTGATTACCACAAAACTCACATCAAATCGTTTGTCTTCAACACTTCTGTATGATTCTAAGTCTGGTTTTCTTTTCTGCTTTCCCTCCCTAGCATCCCTTGTGTTGAGACAATCAAAAAACCTGTCAAACATCCTACAAAACTTGGATGTTTCTTCATAATCAGAATTTTCTGTTTCTAACATTTTGAAAGCTGCACTCACGGAAGCACTCAAAACCTAAATCATGGAAGAGAAAAAAAAATACGTTAACACAATTTGTTATAGTACCTGTGCTGCAAGGTTCACTTTCATTTTTGAAAAAGAAGTGAGATTGATATGCTCATAAGTGAGATGATGGCCGATATACAACCCACTGTCAGCTTGAGTTTTTTCCCACAGAGTTCTGAGATGGTCCCATAGGATGTGCTTTCCATTGTTCTATAGAATCAAAGATGTAGTTACTGTATGCCATTAAGAACAATGTTGTTTAATACAACTTACCCACATGCATCTGGTACCACCAGTAGTAGATGACTGCCAACAGTTACGTGTTGTTTTGATCAAGTGTGGAACATCAGAGATGAAGTAGATGAATTTCTCATGACAGCACCGGTTCACAGTCTTGTACACTATACCATTCTTCATGTGTACCTCTCTACCAAGTGACTTCAAAAATTTCCTGTTGGGTTTTGCACCATCACAAATGAACACGATAACCTAAATAAATACCAGACTTGGGATCAAATACATGTCTGAATAATTCAAATACAAATAATTGGTAGATACTAATTAGAAATACAAATGCGCATACTTCCATTTTGAATATATTTAAAGTACACATACAAAATACTCTTTTTATATTTCAAATGCAATTAACAAGTTTGGACATACTTTTGATTGTCAATCAACAGGATGATTTGACAATCAAGTTAATGTAATTTGGAATTAACAGTATCTGAGTAATTAAAACTTCTCAAAATACATTTTGAAAGCTGTGCATACTTTAATTACAAATACTTGGGGAACTAACCTTCAAATTGATCTCCTCCAAACGCCGTACTGCTTCCCACATGATCTAATATAAAGAATGGGCACTAACACCTGTATAACACAAAATGAACAACCTATACATATACAGTACAAGTAAACATATAAAACTTACCTTGTGTAGGAAAGTTTGCATATGGGAACTCAAGTTTGAAAAATATTCCCCGAACCATGAGGGTCAGCATATGGGTAGCAATACTGCTGCTGGAAGTGGCACTAACAGAAACTTCACTTTCAAGTGATTGTAGATCATTGTTGATATCACCTAGGTTAACAAACCCATGGAGCCTCTGCCCTGTTTTGTCATACACCAACTCTTCTTGAATTTTCATTTCATCAATGATCAACACTACATATCTGGAAAGAAATCATGTTTCATTTAAAAATTTTCAAGGCTTCTTATACCTTTGCCAGTCTTGTATCTCGTCTACTTTTGCCTCAGTTCGTAGAAACACATCCACTTTGTGACTGAACCCGGGTTTAGCAGACACCCAAGTGTGTAGTCATTCAGAGTCCGTCTTGTCGGCATCTGTAGACCTGATTCTCTCATTACCTCATATGCTTTTGGAGAAACACGGGAAAGGTTGAGGCACCATCGAATGAAGAGTGGGTGCCAACGTATTCCTGTTTTTCCTTTCACTTTTTCATAGCAGTCACCTAATTTTTTTGGGAATAGTGCTTTAAAATTTAAGGAAAGTAAAAATAAATCTACCTGTTGATCCCAGAAAACTCTTCTAAAATCTGATGCAGGTAATGACTGGATCTCCTCATTTTTGTCTTTGATCACTTCAGTTATCTCCTCGTGCACTTCTTGATCAATTTCCACACCTTTTTCTGACGTCAATGATTCAAGTATTTGTTTAATTCTAGCTATCTTCTGATCTCTCATACGCAGAGTTTTTCTGGCTGCTCTCAATGCTGAGAGTCTCTCAGGGGTCTTCATAAAACTACAAAATGTATAATGAAACAAAGTTAATGATAATTATATAGTTTTTTAAATAAATACCGGTAGTTTTTCTTGTTTTTGTGAACACTATGACCACTCCCATCTGAACGCAAACACAGAGTTAGCAAGGTTTTACGATATCCAGTACAATTTTCACATCGAATACCATTCGTCAAAAGACTACAACTGGAAGTGCAAACAGTGCTAGCATACTCCTGACCTTCAGTGGACACACAGGTTCCAACATCAAGGTAAGCAACTACGTCTTGCTTCTGGGATAAAAACTGCCCATTCTTTTTCTGGTTTGCCAAATTTATAATTTTTGAGTCATGATTACCTACACAGGTATTGAGGCTATCTACTTTCTGAAGCAGAGTATTGGTTGAAGTGGGGTCAAGGAAGGGCATCTCATCAAATTTAGGGATGTGTGAAGCATCTACACGATGACCATGGACATGCAACATCCATGAGCAATCTGACTTCACAACTAGTGAGCGAGTTACTACTATTAGTGGAGTGTTTGGGAGATCCTGCCTGGATATTTGGCACAGTCGCATCTCAGTCTCGTTGGATACATTAATCCAACCTTCTGGAACAACTACATTTGTCCAATGAGAAGGATTTACAGGTATGGAAACATCTGTCTTTTTTGTGGCGTCATGACATTTCCATTTAGGACCAATTCTTGCTTTACTCCTCTTTCCACGTCCTTTCTTTTGTCTCTTGCCATGCCTACATAATGAAAACATACCATTAAAAAACAGCATCATAGAATAGTATTTCCATGCAATTTGTGCGTATTACAATACTTTTGAGACTCTTTAAAAAGAAAATCATTGAAATAAAACTTCTTCTTTAACACCTCCAGAGAACATGTGCCTGAACCTACACCACTGTTGCTCACGTTTTTACAAGCAAAAATCAGTTTTCCACACAAACGTCACGCAAAACCAGCACAAAAAGTACATAATACAATGAATTGAACTTTATACAACAGTACTGTATCAAATATAGTCTCGTTTACTCATCGGTATACGAGAATATGTGTCTGAAAGTTTACTACTACAGAAAAAAAAAAAGACAAATTAGGCTAACCTTGCTTCAGAATCATCTTCCATACCTCCTTGAAATCAAGAGTCTACCTTTCGACAATCCAATACTCAAAGACCACACGATTTCTGTGAAAGACACCGATCAAACGAACGTAGCAGAGCTGGTATGATGCCTCCTCTTGTAACTTTGTCACCTAGAACAGCTCATTAACGTTCAACGCGCATGCTCTCAGTGTTGATGACGTCACGCAATACATTTTATACAGTACAGTAAACAAGTTTCCCATCCCGGTTGCATAGTATTAATTATCTATGGTTTCAGGTATTACTATAGATATTTTAAGTGCATTATAGCATTTGTATTTAGGTTGTTCATTTATTACACTGTATGGATGTGGTTATGGATCTATAATACCCTTAATGTCGCTAGCACTATGCACCTGTAACCATCTCTGTAAATGGAAATACTGTATGGTTATCCATTTTATTTAAAATTCTATAGAAAATGAAGTATGTGACAATAATCCATGTGCTCCTGGACTTTGCTCTATTAATGATGAAGGAAGATTCCAGTGTGACTGTGAAGGTACATTCCATACTGGAGAGAGATGTGAAACTAGTTTTCTTCAAATACCATCTATACCAGTATTGAGAACAAACACTGATTATGATGTTTCAATCATTTCATCGCCACAAATTGAACGAGAACTCACTCTTACTGTTACTAATACTTCTGCCTTGAATATTGTTGGTGAAGAAACTCAAAATCTTATTCCCTCAGATGATAGCACTACTGTTGTGTATACGTTACATCCTAATGAACCTGGGTTGTTTCAAGTTCGTTATAATATAGAACCTAAAAATAACTTTCGTAAACCAGAAAATTCAGTAGTACTTATAACATCCTTGGACTCATCTGGAAAAGAAGATAACAATTATTTCCAGTCTTTGGGATTAAGTGATGGTCAACTTGGATTAGGTTGCTGTAGCAACAGTCTATTCATGTCATCAGCACAATGTATTTCTAAACTTTCCTTCTTCTCTTCTTGTCAATGGTTTTCAGCTGAGGGAGAAACAGAGTTCATATCGAAGGGTGTAGTGTTCATTGGTGGTCGTACTCTAAATCTGCCCCTCTCAATAGCTGGCATTGATGTGCAAAGCAGTTCCTCATCATTTAAAGCTTCTCTCCCAACTATGTCAGATATACTGTCAGAGCGGTGTTTTAGTTGTGAAAAGGAAACATTTCAGTGTACTGAGACAAATACGACTATTCGTTTTAATGAATATGATGTTCAAACTTTCCTCACATTTAATTCCCTGTCCACTACATTTCTGGAAAGTATTAAAGATCTCTTACCATCTTGGGTTTCAGTCAGTATCTATAGCAGCATATCAACATATTCAAATTATGACTTCTTATCTTTTGTTGGAACCTCTACTGAAATTAAAAACTTGGAAGGTTGTGAATCATACCAAGCAGATGCGAAGAAAGGGCTGCTGTATGCATTGAGGACAAAATCAACACTGTACGTCATCATTGATAATTTTCCCACATTTCTCCATTCTTCTTCAACAAGTAAACCAGTTTGTATCTTAGTTGATATGTGTAGCAGTTTTCAGTCGAAACTGTATTTCATGGTTCCGTTCGTTCTACAACCATCACAATTGACTGGACTTCCATATTTTCAAATTCTTACCAATAATGGGCAAGTCTCATTTAAAACTATCACATTTACAGAGAGAGGAAATTATGTTCGATTCATAGATTCCAAGTACTGGCGTGGTGATACTTACTTTACAGCTCAAATTCCAAAATATGAATTTGAAGTGGAGATGAAACTAGAAAAGGAATTTGTTGGGAACTATTTGGGAGTGCACATTGATTTCGTTGGATCCGCTATGCATCAATCTCAACCTGACAAAGGAGAGGTAAGTTTATTAATTTCTTATTCAGTTGCAGTATCATTATTCATTTACTCACATAGGTACCAGGATTATTGTCGGGAAATATTGGAGTAATTGTTTCCACGATTGTAAATAATGAGCAAGTGAGACTTCATTTATCATCACAAGGAAAGAACTCACTTTTTACATTTCCAGGTAATTAAATGTTGGCTGTTTAAATGTAAACAAATTCATTGATTGATAAACGAATGGCATAAGTTTAACCTTCAGTTGGTTGTAAGAGTTTCAGTGTATTTTGATCAATGCTGATTTGTTTTTCCTAGATAATATTCACAAGTACTAGTTTCATATGATCTAGATGTATATTGACTATAGGGTTGGGTGATACTGAAAGTTAAGTTTTGCAATTATTGCCTAAAGGTGACTTGCAAGTATTACAATACTATTTATGATAACAAAAACAGGCTCATTTTTCAAAAGGTGACACTTCTGATCCTTCTTTTGAAAGCATAGGGCATCAAGTGTTATCACATTTTTAACTGCACACAAATTATTATAACTATTTTTTAACTGCAGTAAGACTTTTGCCATTGCAATAATATTGGCAAGCCAAAATCATGCGATATGATTATTTCAGTGGAATAATATTACAATATATTGAATTATTGCCCAACCCAAATTGACTAGTATATAAAGTACATACATGTAAGCATACGACAACAAACATATTAATACCATGTAGCTATATACGTAGCATTGTATATAAGCAAAACCTATGGTGTATCATGATCATTCCCATTCTAATGTCTAACAGATATTACATGCTCATTCCAAAGTAATTAGTGTGTACAAGAATTTGTACATGTACTTAAGAATAACATCTGTCGTACTCCTCAGATAGTTGAGAAGTCACCACATATACGAAGTTAGTATGGGATTTACCTACTATACGTAGTATATTGTATTGATTTTGATATCACCATATATTTTATGTACTGGTCAATATAGATCAAGATCCAAAGGAATATATTAACCCTTAGAAGACTAAGTTCTTCCCATTTCCAAACACTGGTGTCTCTGCTGCATATATTTTGGCCACCATTTACTTTTTCTATCCCAAACTTGGCTCCTTTTCCATTATGGAGTACTACTTCTACCAACTTACTTACTCAAAAATCCCCAAACTCTTTGTAGGATTAAATCAAATGCAGTGCTCTCCTCCTTTTGACTGGAACTGGGGCTAACAAAATGACTCCACTGCATGTTGACACCAACTACACCCACAATTTCTGGTTTCACAGCAAGGAAAATGCCTCAGCTACCCACCAGATTGCATGGGCGGGTTCACTGAACCCCCAAATTGTGTAGGCGGTGAGGGAGCTGTGCTCCTTTTCAACCACCAATAACGGGGGTCACCCCCGTTTAAAATTCCCCCCGTACACATTATTTAGGCCATAGGGCAGCTGAAAAACCATGAACGTTTCAGCCAATTACATGAGCTTGTCCCTTTCACCAATTACAAGCATATATAATTATGATATATGCATCGACATCAGTGCTCTAAGGGTTAATTAATACTTGTATATTACCCAGTAACAAAGGAAAACAATATTGAATTATATAGTCTATTATTAATATTGTGTTGAAACCTGAATGAGGGTTAAAATAAGCATTAATATTTACCACGCAGGTGTATCAACAAGTCAGAGTTCTTCATTACCTCCTGGAATGTCTTTTAAATGTACATACAAAGCAGTTCCTTACCCAGATGCAGCATTATTCTCAGCACTGTTTGTGGAACATGACTATTCGAATGACTGTGCCATCGATGGTTTCATGAGTGTAGACAACTTGCTCAATGTTAACAATGTTAGTCTTACTAGCGATTGTCTTGGATTAAGAATTGGACAATTGGAACTCCCAGACACTTTCAGGTACATTGTTTATTTTCCAGGGTTGATTTCTCAACAAGAAACAGATCCTGGAACTAGTATTGTCATATATTCGAAGCTGAAGTCACCAAAGGCCAATTTTGGTAATTTCTATAAAGTAGTTTCGGATGATCCTGATATAACAGTATTAGAACTAATATTCAGTTCCAAAACATCACAATTTAGCGGTATAATAAGGAATGCTAATGTTTCCATTTTTGATTCCGAGGTAAGCACAGAGATGATAATTAATAGCCCTTGGATCTCGTTCAGAGGCAGTACTACTATTTTCTACCAATATGATATCATGTTTTCTGGAGAATCTTCAACTGATGACTCGATGTACATTGATATATCAGCTGAGATAATGGATGGTGCCAATGGATTCCGAACAAATTCCATTGATTATTTGAATTCACATATTAGATCAGAAATTAATAGTGTTTTGGAAAGACGAAGGAATACCCAAGAAAGTATAAATAGCACTGCAATTATGAAAAACAAACTCGAGACAGAATTAAATGACAAACAAATGGAATATGCTGATCTTCTACAACAGTATGAGCAAGCTAATGCTACATTCACTTACTGGAAAATGAAAATGGCTGAAACAAAAGAAGAATATGAAAATGCACAAAGTAATTCATTGTCTTCGGATGATATATGTACCGAAACAGAATGTGCTTATTTGTGTCAACGTGGTATAAGCTGTTCAACATGCTATAGCCCTTCTCGTTTAGAAGAATCAGGCATTTGTGAGACAATTGTCAGTGGTTACCGAACAGTAATACGTTATCGTGAAATACCTGTTAGGGGCTGGAGATATGAACTTCGTTGTAAGCCATGTTTGACATTTCGATGGTTTTCAATATTTTATATATCAGTTGGTGATTGTTGTACAACTGAATGTGTACCATTTACAGATTATCGTCAAGAACCTTATTACTCAGAAGAACCCTATACACAGATTATTGGAGAGCCTTGCACAACCAATGTGTATGAAGAATCAGTCTCAGGTGAGTGTTGTATGGAATATCCATGCAATGAGCGTGTTCAAAATCTTAGCTGTTTGATAAATAATTTGGAGTGCCAAGAGAAAATGCAAGAGGCTTTAGCGAATATAGAAAACAGTCTTACTTTGAAGTATAAAGCCTATAGTGACGCAAAAGCAAATTTCACCATCTCTGAGGTTGAAATGACAAGAATATATACAAAACTACAAGCAGTAGAGCAAGAATATATAATTATTGACAATGCACTTCAAAGTACATACATAAACTTGAATATAAGAAAACAGGCCAAAGAGAAAGTGTTACAAGAAACGGAAGTTTTCGATTCTATCTTGCATGCAGTAGGTGGTTTAAGTGACTCTGAGAATATTGTAGACATAACAAATGTAACATTCACTACTGTTTTAACCACATCAACACCCATTGCTTTCCCTGTTAATTTTATTTATGAGTATTCAGGTCAATCGTATGAAATCAACATCATTATCAACTTTAACAGACCTAAAGAGTTTATATACCGTAGACTAGCACAGGCAATTCTGGAAGATATTTTAGGGAGTGACGTGTCATCTCGCAAAAGACAGACAGTGCAATATAATGACAATTTTTCACACACATGTATTAATACAGCCAACATTGAATCCTATATTGAACAGATTTCAGCATCACTTAATAAATCATCACAGCAGTTTGAAAATACCAAAAATAGTTTCTTTGATGTGCTTAATAATAGTTCTGTTAGTTACAACAACTTAACTAATCAGCAACAGAACTTAGAATTCTTTTCAAAGTTAGTTAATTCATATACACAACTTACAAATGACAAATCATCTTCCATAACCAAATTATTTAAAACACTTGATGAAAATTCTTTTCCTCGTTGGCAAACCAATATGGAAATGGTACACATAAATGGCAGTGATGTTGGCGGCTTCTCATGTGTTAGTTTTATTGATTGCCTGCAATCAGCATTTGATGCTCTCTTTTTTATTATTCAAGATACCCCGCTACCACAGGCAAAATCTATTGAACAAACACTAACAGCAGCAAAGGAGAGTTTTCTATGGCTAGGCTATAATGAAAACTACACATTTCATCAAGCTCACACCATTCTTTCACAGGTTATGGAGATTTTGTCAGATCTTAAAGGGTTGGAATACTGGTGCTCTGATCCTCCGCAGATCATTGAACAACCTCCATCTGAGGTGAATATCTCAATAGGTGATACCCTGGAGTTATCCTGCAAAGCATCCTCAAACCTTCCAATACAATATCTTTGGAGAAGGAACTCAATGCTGCTAAGTTCAAGGTCAAATACACTTTCTGTGAAGAATATACAAAGATCAGAAGGAGGTAATTATAGCTGTTCTGTCACAAGTGATTCTGGCATTGCAACATCACTTCCAACAATTGTTAATGTCTATTATCAACCAATTCTCAATCTCAGCCTTGTGAATTCAGTAGAAACATTTGAGGGGTATGACAATGGTTTGAATTTGGCTTGCGATGCTCACTCCTGGCCTCCTCCTGGTTGGAGGTGGTTCTACAGAGCTACAAACACAGATGAATGGACAGATATTGTAGATGTGGATGCCAATGTACTTTCACTAGACAAACCAAAGCTTTCCGATGAGGGATGGTATACATGTATGGCTTATAACTGGATTGGTAATGTCTCTTCAGAACCTACATACCTTACAGTGTTGCCAGCTTCTGTAGCAAGAATTGAATATTCTATGAGTATTCGTTTTACTCCAGATTTTGACATTTCTCTTGCAGCTGGTATAGACTTCAACAGATCTGACTATAAACAAATGGTAGCCGATACCATTCACAATTCCCTGCAGCTGACATCTACTCAAATCCAAGATGTCGAACTAATTATTGACAAGAATTTTAATATCACTGTTTCATTCAAGTTGATGACACCTCATGTTCAGTATATTGCCTACGATAGTATACAGGAAGTGTTCTCAAAAGTAGGAGATTTAGTAATACAACTTCAACTAGATAGAAATAATTTGATAAGTTTGACATCTGAAGATGGTGGCATTGTAATGAGTATCAGTGGATTAAACTTCCACTCTGTTGAAAATAGCCTGAGTATTAGCCCTCGAGTGTTTGTGTGTCCTAATGGATACCAAGTGGATTCAAGCCTTGTCATTTGTGGTTAGTATAAAAATATATATCAATGTTCACTATGAGATCTATTCTTGTCATTATGCATATGTTTTTCACAGTTTAAATTCACTTCATTTCACAGTTGGTTGTGCCCCTGGTTATTATGGTAATGTACTAGTCAATCAACTTACTGATCTTGGTAATGGACAGTTCATTGAAGAACAGATTCCTCAGTGTTTAGAGTGTCCGATAGGAATGTATCAAAATGATAAGGGTGAAGCTGAGTGTAAACAATGTCCTGATTACTACAGCACTACTGATATCGGAGCTTCATCTCTAGAAGAATGCACAGGTATATACAAATAATATTTATTATAATGTAAAACATTTGTGCATTAATAAATAATGGTAGTAGTCATGTATTCACTTTTCCACTAAATACATATATAGCTTTGTGTCAACCAAATACATATTCTGACACTGGAATGGAACCTTGTACCCAGTGCCCACCAACTCACTACCAAACAGAGTATGGTTCAAGTGAATGCTCATTTTGTACAAATGAAACATCATTTTTGGATGAATGTATGATACTAGTGGAGGCAACTACTACTACAACAACAAGTCAGTTTATTTACTAATTATTTAGTCAGTGGTGTATGTATTGAAGTGTAATATACCATTTTGTAATACTTTCAGATGTAGCAGTCATTTCTGAATCGGCTTCTGTAACTCCATCAATTTCAGTAGTGTCCAAGGTATGGTAGTAGTTCATTACATGCATCAATGAAGTAACAAGTCATGTTAAGCTTTTTGGTTTGTATTTTCAGTCACCAATATCTAATTTCTTCAACTTAGCAATCAGAAGGAAATACTTTCACTTTGATAATTCCTGTAATTGTAACTACTTTTCTAATGAGTAAGTCATTCATTCTGTGTTTTGTTTAATCCAAAATACATTTATAATCATGCTAAACAATTATCATATATGAAATTGAGGGTGTGCTATTTACTAAAATTAATATTAGTAGAATTAATTCAGATACTGGATCTATTTGTACTTGTAAATCATGGCTTTATTGGACCGTTCAAATTTATTTCCACGCTTTCATTTTTCGTATTTGTATTGTAATAGCATGGATGGGGATTGAAATTTAGGATAAATCGGACAAGTGTTGTTTTTAAAGTGCATGGTGGTAAAATTACTGCCTAGCCACTTTAGAAACAACATGAGTTAAATTTATCCTACATTTCACGACTAAACATGCAATCACAGATTAATTACACTTACAGGAGTTTCAATGCAATTTTATTTTCCTTAATGTTCATTTGTTTTTCCTGCTAGGAAATATTTACAAGTACTAGTTTTACTTCATCTTGATGTATATGGAGTAGTATATCAACTACATGTCATTATAAAGCATAGTAACAAAAACAGTATATATCATAGTATTATAGGTATAACCTGTGGTGTACTATCCATTCTAACATGTGTAATAACAACAGATGTTACTTTCTTACAGAATAATTACTATATACACACTTGTATTTATAATAACAAATAATATATCATAGTATTGTAGGTATAACCTGTAGTGTATTATAATCATTCCCATTCCCATGTGTGAAAAGTGTATATAGTTTAGATACTATTGATACTATTAAACTACTTACTTCTATGAATGACTGAGGCTGAGAGAAGACGTCCCACTTTTAGAAACTAAGCACTTACACTGACTTACTTGCTTAGAATCACTTCACTTAAGGCATACATAATTATGATTGTGAAAAATCAAAAGCCAATTCTTGAGCAACAAGAAAAAGATGTAAAAAATCATTAAGGAATTATATTAATGAATTCTTACTAGCATAATTATGCATTTTTATTTAACTTTGCAGTGATTTTATACCTACTGTATGCATGCATGCATGCAATGACACCAATAGCAATGGTCAATCATGAGGTGATGATCAGACATTTTTCATTGTTGGCATCAAATGTGCAATTGCAATGATATTAGGAATTAATAGCATAGGTAACTGTATAATTAGTTATTAAATACTATTCATGAGAAAATGAGATACAATGATGAGTGCTACAATAATTCACACATACCATATAAAATGTTTCCTATTATATCACTTTACAATAGTCTTGATCATACTGGTGATTATAATTGTGATGACCATTTGGAAAAGAAAACTGAAAAGAAGAATGCTACTTATAGAGCGAATACAACTCCATGACTATGATAAAAAGCTTCCCCCAGAATACATGAACAATGACATGAAAGGTAAACTTGGAGATGACCCATTTTTGAAACTCACACAAGATCCAATATATGAATCGTTAGAGCAACTTCCTCATAATGAGAATAGTTATGATGTTCCGAGATCTTTTCAACGCCAAACTCCATCACCACTTCCTATGCCATCATCAACAATGCCTCTTGATCCTTTTACTGTCAAAGACAAAGAAGACACTATATCAATCCAGAGCAAGAGAAGTGATGGTGACTACATGCCGATGAATGCTACTAATCCATTTTACACCATGGATGGAGAAATACCCAATGAAAATAGAGAGGATGAGGGTGGGAACCAGTAAATATATTTGACTCGTGTGATACTTAATACATACAACTCCATAATTGTTGTTTTTTAAACAGACTCCTTTTTTAAAATTTAATCAATATTTTGTTATACTGTTTTAGTCGATTTGTGCATTACATGTGTTGTAGTATTATACATGCTCTAAAGTACATGATTGTAGTTTTATAAATTAACATGAGAAATTTAAACAATGGTTTACTTTAATCATGTAGGGAGAAGGAAAGGCCGGAGGCGCATGGTGATACTTTTCAGATGTTATTGTGGGAGTTTCCGCATGCAATGTATGCTACTATAAATAGAAAAAATGCTATACTATATTTATGAATAGAACACTGCACCCCACCATTAAAGACGAGCTATATGATTGATTATATATAGTGATTATAGCTTGCGAGCAATTTTGGTCCTTGACGGTTGCAATATATAACATGTAATAGTAATGATGACTAGAAACAGATTTGTAGTGAATATACAAAGAAAATAGTAGCTTATATGTTTATCAAATCAACAGTTGTATCTAATTTGTCTAATTACTTATATGTACCTCAGTTTCATTGTTGTGTTGACTCTATATGGACTCCTCCAACAAAGGTTATGAAGATAAATTGGTAAGAACCTGAAAATTCACTGTTAGAAAGATTTCAAAAAGTGATAAACTGAGCAGCACTGCACCTCTGTGACATGATAGGATTTACAACATTGAAAATAATGGTGCATATATCACCTTGCAATATGGTTTGAACTAACTACACAATTAAAGATATAGCCTTGTATGTATACCATAAATAGGAACAAAACAAAACCATTCAATTATTATAACTTAATTGCTTTCAGATTGAAAATGTCCTGTTCTGAATTAAATAAAGGCTGAAACATTGTAATCACTGTAGTGAAAAACTAAAACCTAAGTACATTATTCCTTTGTGATGAGTGTGTATATGATGTGGTGAGGATAAACAAAGACTCAGTAGAGTCCATCCTTGACATGTTGTATATACTTACTCAACACCTCATAAAATTATATATAAATGGGATGAAATTGCCATGTGTGTTCAATAGCTACACCTGAAAACCATAAACCCTATGAATAGTTGGTGTAATTGTGCAATTTGAGGTGCTGTGTTCAAACCTTTCAGAAGTTTTCAAATACGAGCAACCATTTTGTATTTATAATGAATTCTTTTCATTTCGATCCAATTGACTTTTATGGGTGATTCATTTTTCCAATACAGTGAATGTAAATTACACACCCAAGAACTATCGCATTGGTACATGCCTGTTTACAGGTAATAATCATACGAGTTTAGTCCATGGTGAATCACACATGCGCGGCAACTTACAAAAAATTGACTGAAAATATTTGAATGTATCAGCAATGATATCATACAAGTATCATAGTTGTTTGACCCCAAACCACACTATATAAACTTGACATAATTTTATATAATATTTTTAATTTAAATAAATGTTATTTATTGAAAAGAAGAAATTAAAAAAATCAAAATATAGTATTATTACTGATACAGAATATGTTGTAACAGTACATGTTGTTCAGCAAGTTGTGACAAAATGTTAGTTTTTTAAGTGGAACAAGTTCTCTTTCAGTGACTCTGTTCGTTATGCATTCAACAAATTTACACATTGAATCACAAGAATGAACAATGGAGATTGGAGATACAATACATGTGGTAGATACCAGGTACAGGCATGATGTCAGTAGCAATAATGGACACTTAAATTCATTTAATATAGGTTCACCAACTGGATCTGTTTGTTCTTGCAGGTGACGGACTAAACAAAATTCTTTTCCACTCTCAATAATAGATAGAATATTACTTAAACAACAAATTAGAGCAAACCTCTTCATGTTCAACTAGTACAAAGTCCCCATTATTTGCCAGAACTTTAGTGGCAGTGACAACTGCACCATAGTGCATGATAATAGAATCAAGTGAGGGCATTGAGTGATGGAGAATTAAACCACTCCCATTCATGGCTTCATTGAGGTTGATCTCCAGTGGATCATAGCAAAGCCGAACTTTTAATTCTGAAATTTTACAAGGTACTATACCCTTAGTTAGCTGCAAAGAGCAAAACAAAATACATTTGTTAATAAAAAAAGCATGAAATAATATATTTATAACATATTAACCTTTCTCAAGCATCCTGGTTGGTATATACACTTTTCCTCATGTAAATCCTTTGGTGTAATATGATTGATAAATTGCTGTACTTGAGGAGTTTTATAAAGCTCTTTTAGGCCTTCTCCACAGCTACATGTATGTTAACACAATCATAAAGAGAGTATGCAATTCTATTGATATAATGAGCACTTTATCATACGAGAAGTAGGAGCCTGTTCATCTTGATATAATCCACCCGAACAAATGAATCTCAGATATTCCAGAACTGCAAAATTATTGGAGATATCTCTGCTGGGTGAATGTCAGTTGCCATAAACATTTTGAGTTCGCATCAACAAATTGAATGCTTCAAACCTAATAATTTCAATTGTTGGATTAGTGAACTTGAATCAAACATTATGCACATACCTTTCAGTGCTAAAACAACTAGCTGGACCAAACTCAACAATACAATCAACTAAGTGAAGTATCAAATGAATCTTAAGCCTTTTAGAAAATTTGGGCATGTACTGGACAGTAGACTCTACAAACAATCGACATGTTTCTCTGTACTGATCAATGTCATCTTTTCGAATAGGTATACAATAAGCAAGGCGAAAACCTGTGGAAAGTGATGATGATATATAATATTCATGTAAATGACACTAAACTTGCCTTTGACAGTAACAACCAGCACTTTTGTTCATCAGGAGAAAGATATCTTCCAATAACGAACAAAGCCATCTGCATAAAAGCTTTGAAATCTCTTCCGACAAATGATTTATAATAGTAACATATGTTACCCGTGATTCTTGTTGTGAATCCACAATATGGAAAGGCAGCAATAATAGCAAGTATCTCTCTTTTATTTTTGGTGTCAATGCCATCCATAAAAGATCTCAACATATACTTACAACAACCAAGTAACACAGTATGAAGAGTTTCTACAGGAATAGCACTATGCACACATACAAAATGAAACAATAGACTATTGTTGTGTTTGATACTTACTTGAAGAAGTCAACAGACTGCAGCTCAAACAAGGGGTTATCACCTTCTCTAATACCAAATTCAGTATGCTTTGCTACAGTGGCTTTGGTGGATGTCTGTGAAGCAATTATTCCTTCTGTCTTCTGGCTAGTTCTTTAGACCTCTTAGTAGCAGTAACTGTTGTATTAGAAACATCAACCTATATACAATGACATAAAATACAGACAGCGGTGTACATATTTTGGTAGCTTCTCTAGCCTGCTTACCATACAAAATCTACACAATTTCTTTCCCTTACTACCAAGGTGCTGTAGTAGCTCTGATGCTCTAACATTGTCACAGAGTGCGCACAGTACAGGTGCAATCACATAAACCATACTGTTGCAATATGCATCAAACATTCTAAGACCATTTTCAAGGCAAACCAAGTCTTCAACTAGAGGATTAACCATCTGCATGGCTGACACGTTATTGGAACATGCAATGAAATGTATATTGTGAAACATTTTGGCTTCGGACTGTGGAAGACCTCCTAGTGACAAGCACCAAGCATCAAATTTGTTCTATTTTTTTTTACCTGTTCCACTGAAATCGTCAGTGTATAGAACTATAGGAGCAATAACAATTGGAAGGCCTCCAGATGCTGACTTTAAAGGATGAATCTGCATGTATGTCAAATGTTCCTATGATTGAAATGAATGTGCATTAGAAGAATTTAAGAATTTATATTACTCTTAATACAAACCTGAAATGGTACTACACTTAAAGCACCATTTGTCCATCTTAACAAAGTGCTAGGACATCTAGTGCAACATCTAATATCTGTGGAGATGATTTCACATTTTCCACTTATAATATAAGTATCAGAGTCTGCATTTAAGTACGACACTTGAGGATGCAACGTCCAAAACTGCTCAAAGCTCAATATCATCTCAATTTGCCCAAACACAGACTCTTCAGATTCCTGTTAGGAAATTAAATTTAATTGACAGCATGAAATATAATCAAATAGATAAAACAATCAATGGAAACATAAAATCTTTTTAACTTTTCGACAAATGTCAAGACTTTCCCCAGACATTCACCAATCATAGGGTAGCTGAAAATGATAAAGTCATTCACAAACACAGTTGTTCTTCTATGACCGTTGTAACTGCAGGTAAGTCTGCATGCCAGCAGTTAGCATGGTACATCTCTCTGTTATAATATGATTGAAAATGTGTAACATTAAAAGGCACAATAATGAATAAACTTTTGTTACGAGATAATATGAGGAGTAACAACTGGATACCGGACAATGTTTGCAGATGTTTCAGGATTGGCAAAGCACTGTTTCAAAATATTTGATGGTAAGCGCATATAGAAGGGGGTACCACATGAACTAACAAACTATACAATAAAAAGTATTGTGTAATTATAAGTTTAAAAAAATCGGCTGAGATTCTGAAATTGATTATCACTAACTTCAAGTCAATTGATAATCGATTAAAATCAGTGGAAGTAATTAGGCAAATTAAGTCAATTAATACAGGAAACTCCTCCCATTTGATGATCAAAAAGGGTTCCTGTCAATTCCATATTGTACATTACTTGCATGAAAAGTATGTCTTCTGGAATAATTCGCATAATCGATATCACAGACTTATAATCGATAATCAGAAGAATTCCAATATTGATTGATTAATCGATTAATCATCCCAGCCCTAATTATCACATATAGTATATTTCATAATTATAGAGAAGAAACAATTTTTTTTTACCATCCATAAATTCCTCATTATAAAGTGACAAGGGATCATAGCTCACAGTTTCAACTTCATCATCACATTGAAACAGTTCATTGCTTGTTTCTTCCTTTTCATTGCCATTGATGTCTGGAAACTGCAGAATAATACAAATAAATTAAATAATTAAATATATTAATTTAAAAAAGGTATTGTTTTTTTTTAATGACGAGTATTAATATAAATAGAAGGATGAAACAATTAAGGCACAGTAAATGACCTGACACCCAGTATGAATAATTTGTTATTTACTTCGAATGACGATATATCAGCTTTACAATTTCATACATGTATCAAGTGTGTGTAGTGTAACACAAATGACTGATTCAAACTTGCCATGTCATCTGTCAGAGGTGCTGTATGATCTACAATATCAAGATGATCAGTATGAAGTCCACTTTCTGTAGAGACTAGAAGTTTGAACTGAAATTTGTGCCTATCACTCTCTAAATGCCTATCATACTTTGACTGATACTTGAAGGATTTCTGACAACACGAGCAATACAGATCTAAGGTACAAAGGTGTTTGTACTAATGTACACTTATAACTGAAAATCTACCTTGAATAGACGCCATGATTTTGAAATGTGCCCATGCGCAAGCGCATGCGCGAAACATAAACTCGCGTTTTCGATCTTTTCGCAAGATAGTTAATATGATGACGGCAAAGCAGGCTTGTAGCTTTTACAAACTGCAGCCAACAGTCATAATGCCGATGGGGAAGCATTTCTTTTAACGAACACAGGGAATAAATCAGAGTCCAATTTCGCCACTGTTCTGCTGTAAAACCTGAAAAACCTGAACTAATCTTTAATGGTATGCGACCAATGTCAGAAGGGGTTAAGAAGCTATCAATTTTTTCTTGAATATGAATGAAATTGGGCTTATCATTGGATGTCCACACTGACAACATATGCTTCACAGTACCTAAAAGTAGATTATGCAAGGATCAATTACACAAAATCGAATTACATCATAGTAAGGTAGTTCAAGGAGAACAGAGTATCGGCATCCATGTTCTCATTCAATCAATTTCTGCTGTTGCTGAGTGATTGCAGACTTATACTGTAATGCATATTTACGATGGGAATCAATGCAACGTGGTGTCCAGCTGGCGCGATCAGTACCAGAATAGTCAACTTTTCCCCCAAATTTTTCTATTGGAAAAGGTTTCAAACACCGAGAACAGGCATGATATGCACTGTGGCCAACAAATCCAGAAACGTTTCGACTAGCAGGAATGTCACATGATGTACATATAAGAGCTGCCCGAACAAGTACAGGGACACCAGAAGAGGACAGCATGATATTACCTTTCCACAACTCAAGTACTTCATTTACCAGTGGTATTAAGTAGGTGTTTACAGTTTTCTTGGGCTCATGTGGTCCCGGAATAACACCAATGAGAAGAGCATTTTCACTTGTGTATCGTTCACTCTGAGGTAGGTTTTGGATAGCAATATAATTATATGGCCCAGCAGAGTAGGGGCTATGTTTGAAAGGTTGAAACCAGTCAACATTAAGAGATAATGCATAGTTATATGGAATGGACAGGAAAGGTTTTCCAAATGGATTAAGGAAAGAATTCCACTTAGGACAGCTTGCATATTTTGAAAAAAAATCAGACACATTACCAATCAATTTCTTAGCTGCAGCAGTATTTTTTGGTAGCAGTTGGATAAATCTTTCAAGATTTTCAACAGGAAGAGATGAAACAATCAAGCTGAGAATCACAGCAATGAATAAAAACAGGATATTCATGCCAGCATCCGACACTCTGAACATGCTTTGCCATGTAAACAGGAACATAACATAAACTCTAATGAGATGAACTGAACATGACTCGGGGCCTAATGATGTATCAACTTCAGTTCCTTCATACTCATTATCAAACCACAGCTCAGTCAGTTCCTTAAAGATGGAAAAAGCAATGCAATATTATTCAAATTATATTGTAGATACAATATTCCCAAAAAAATAGTTATGTACATGTAGTGATAATATTTCTGGTATATAGTTGAGAGTTAAAACAGGGACAAAAGTCAAAAACTCCAAACTTTAATTTAATAAAGCAACTTTCTACTACCAGCCATTTGAATGTCCATACCAAATGAAATATCTCTTTTCCCTACCCTGATCATTATTGAAGTCAAAGTCCCTACCGTCACTAGAATCGTCATCTCTTTCACCAGAAGGAAGTGGCTCATGTCCATCTTCGTGGATGTACTGTTCAGACGAAGTTTCTACAACACAAGATAATTAATCTTAGGTACAGTGGAGTAGGAACAGGTGGAGCAAGGGGGGCCTAGGTTCCCCCAAAGTTGAATGAGAGGGGGCCACGCCCTAAATATCCATAATCCTATTTTGCAATGAATGTACATAATACTTAACACAACATTAAATGAAGTGTACATACCATATAGCAGTTTTAAAATCCACATAATATTAACGGTTATAAAAATTTGTACCATGTGCAGATTTAGACGTGTTGAAAATTTTGTAGAGAGCTAGAGATCAATGGCAAACTCTATTTTACAATACTACAAACCAGTTGACCACCAACTTCCAAACCCTCGTGGCCCATTATCCCAAAGAATCTCATCTGCTGCCATTGCCTCTGCTAATAGAGAGGTTCAGTCTCTTCTTAGCAAGACCAGAAAAAGGTCTCCATATCAGCGCTACAGTCCAGAAGAAAGAGCTGTTATCGGTAGATTTGCTACAGAGCATGGTGTTCCAGCTGCTGTTCGAAGGTATTCCAAATATCCCAAGAAGATAAATGAAAGTACTATTCGTGTGTTTAAGAAGGCCTACCTAGAGGAATTATCAAGAAAGCGACAAAATGGTGAGGAAGATCTTACTGTTAAGTAACTGTGTCATAAGAAGCGAGGAAGACCACTTCTCCTTGGTTCCAGTTTAGATGATGCAGTGAAAGAGTACATTTTGCAAGTGAGAGAAAATAATGGTGTAATCAATACTGCCATAGTAGTTGCTGGTGCTCGAGGATTGTTGAAAAGCATGAACATGACTATGCTTTCAGAGTATGGAGGACCAGCATCATTAAGTAAGGGATGGGCAAAATCTTTATTAAAACGTATGAACTTCACTAAAAGAGCCGGAACAACACAGGCCAAAATATCACCAGAGCGTTTTAAAGAACTACAATTGCAGTTCCTTCAAGATATTGTGGATGTCGTGAAAATGGAGGACATTCCTCCACAATTAATTTTTAATTGGGACCAAACCGGTCTTAATCTTGTACCAGCATCTTTTTGGACCATGGCTCAAAAGGGACAGAAGAGAATCCAGATAAAATGTCTTAAGGATAAGCGTATGATCACAGTTGTTTTTTGTGGTAGCCTTATAGGTGAATTTCTCCCCATGCAATTGATATATGGAGGAAAAACTGATAGATGTCACCCTCCTGTTGCTTTTCCCGATTGATTGGAATATCACTCACAATGAAAACCACTGGTCAAATGAGTCGACAATGCTACATTACATACAAAGAATCATTGTGCCATTTGTTGAAAGAGTTAGAAGCCATCTAGGTTTGGATGAGAGACAGGCAGCACTAGCAATTTTTGACCATTTTAAGGGACAGATCACAGAATCAGTTATCAAGCTGTTGGATGAACACAATATACACTCTGTTTTAGTACTTGCAAACTGTACCGACAGACTCCAGCCTATTGATTTAACAGTTAATAAGGTGGCAAAATCTCATTTGTAGAAAGAATTTCAGTTATGGTATGCAGATGAAAGTATGACGCAAGTTTAAGTGCAGTGATTGGTGAGGTGGACATTTCTACAGCACGAATGAAGTCCATTGGAGTGTCTTGGTTGGTACGGCTTTATGTGGATAATCCACTCTATGTTGTAAATGGCTTCGATACTGCTGGAATTCCACAGTCAATAGATGCTGGTAAACCCATGGTGACTAACAAAAAGGATCAATATGATTTAGATAGTGACGCAGAAGATGATGAAGACGTTTCTGATGAGAGTAGCTGTACCGAGGATGAGGAGTTTGATAGCGAGAATGTATATACGTATTGATTAAAAACTACTAGATAATTATATATACTATACATTCTTTTTAATCACCATAATATTATCATAATCATTAATTTTCATTTAAAGATTAATTATATATTACATTGCTAATATTAATTAAAATTAGATTTTTGATGTTGAAAATGAAAAGAAAAAAAATTAAACATATATTGATAATATTGTACAACTATAATATAATTAATTTCATATGAATATCTTCCACTAGGACAACTACTTGTTGCGCTTCTTCAAATCTTTCTTCAAATTTCTAATGTCGCCTTTCTCCCCTCTGAATAGTAAATAACATGGAATTTCTAGTCCACCTTGTGGTAAGTCAGCAGAATATCTTCTTGTACCGGAAACTTTACATGAGATATTACCTCCACGTCTTAAAAATATTGAGCACAATAGACTAATTCGTCTGGGTAAGTGGCCTACTAAAGCATTTTCTTCGGTGATATACACACCTACAGCATATCTGTCCTCAGCATTCAATATTTCTCTTCTCCAAGTACAGGATTCCACAAGAAGCAATAAACGTGGAACCCTCTAACACAGCTAATGATTTCTAGCTCAGCTTCAGTGGCCATTTTTCAACATGTGTTTTAAAAAAAATACTGCAATACCTTTTTTATTAGGAATTTAAAATCACACGCATAGAGTTATGCGAATTTAAAATCCAGCAAAAATTATAAACTTAATTAATTAGAACGACAAAAATTTCCTGCTATACGGTATTACATCATAATGAAACAGCTGATATTTGAGTAATAAATTATGCATAATCCCTAAATGATAATGAAGTGTACATATTACATCATAATGAAACAGCTGAAAATATTACATCATATTTGAGTAATAATTTATGCATAATCCTTATGATTAATTCACATGTTCTTGAATTGGACAGTAAGCTATAATCGAGTATAATGTGGTTATAATTATGAAGTACATGCACTTTTAGGTGACTCTATAGTTTAGTCTCCCTATTACACAGAAAAAAAAGGTGTGCAATTTTTACACACTTGTGTGTGTCATTTCAGGAAAGCATGTGTTGAATTGTCTAAATGACACCTATGTGTGCTAAAATAGCACATACTTATTGTGATGATAAAAATAGCACACTGAACTATAGCACATTAATATTAAAATGTATTATTAATAAAACTTAATGTTGCATATTGAGTGATCTCTGCAATAAATAACTACACAAACATTTGGTAAAATACATGATGCAATGTATAACAATTATTTATGATGAACAAAATGCGAAAAACACATGGTAATGTCAATCTACAAGCACCATATACTTCTGTATCGATTATCTTTTTCTACAATGTAGAGTTTTCCGGATTTATTCTTTAAATGTAGGATACCATGGCAGTAAAAATCTTTAAACAGTACAACTTTTTCTATATCAGTTGCTGACACATGAAAGGCACAAAGTTTTCCATCATATCCTTCTAATTGGAGTGATTTTGTGATGAAAATCTTTTCATCATTGTATATTAAAATTTCTTCAATAATGCAGTATTCGAAACCAGTTTCATTTTGCATACGAATGACAGTTCCACTTTTGTAGTGAATACCATGAATGGACACACATTGTGATCTAAAAAACAACATTGAATTAATTTTAAACTAATAATGATAATTACCTTACACCATTTAGCGGAGTTTGGACTTCACCACAAACTTGTTCGAGTTTATGTTTGTAGCAGTCAAGATTAGATGGAGCCCCTATAGTGTTGACTTGGAGGAGTTACAAGACCAAGAAAACCATGAACCCATTGCAGAGCACAGTTCTCAATTACAAGGTAACCTACACATGTATAAGTTGGAGTTACATAATTAATGTCTAACTATCTGTCTTAGGTAATGTATATGAAACCTGTAATAGTCCACCAAAGGTTCGTAAACACCCTTTGCAGTGTGATCAAACTCCTCTATGGAGGAAACGACTCAAACAATCACCACAGGCTCTGAGGCTTCCAAAGCCATGTCCTATGCCATCTGCATTTTCAGCAATTGTTCAGTCAGGTATAGCGAATCAAGACATAACCGGAAACATCAAGCTACGAATGCTACGGGAGTGTTCAATGTTTATGTATGGCCATTGTCCTAACCCTACTTCAGTAGAGTATGTAGAAATGGCAAAAGCCCTTTGTGATAAATATCCCCAGCTGCAAGACATCAACCCAAAAAATGGTGAATACTGGGTGAGTAAATGATAGATAAATACATCAATTGAATTTTAGCCTCATATAATTATATACATATAAATTATAATTGTTACACAGATTTCTGTGAAAGAATACCTCAGTCAAAGATTCAGAAACCTTCGAAGAGGAAGTGAACCACTGAATGTAAAGACAAAAGTTGTGACAGCTGCTATTGTTCACAATACAAAAGCAACATTGAAGGTACAGACACAGCAACCATTTGCATAAATGTACATGTATATGTGCATTATACTTATGTATGATACATTATTTCTAGACAAACTCAGAAGATGATGTCACATCTTATGAGCGCAATTGTGCAGCCTTGAAAATAGAGTGTACGAAAAAGAATATGAATCACAATGTTATTCGCCAACTACTTAAGTTAACACATCCTCGAAGAAGAGAAAACATATGATCTCTGATCCCCAGACACATCAGGACCACATTACAGCACTTCGGTATTTGGACAAGTCATTTAGGTGTGGGCCATCAGTTAAGGCCCCAGCAGCTTTCAATATCTATGAGGTTTGTTTCTGGAATTATTGCTTAAATTTTAATCTGAATGCATGTTCTATTGTCATGCATGGCCAATGGGATAAGCATTTAAAAAAAATTCCTTTCTTTATCTACAGTCTGTCACTTCCATTGATGAGATTATCAAAAGAAATGTGTTTTCAGAGCCCAGACTTGTGCTCTTTGAAAACGAGAGTGGAGATGGTATATCACAAGCTTTTGTTGTTGCTGAAAAAACGATCTTGTTTGAAGTTACAGATGTCAACATCAGTCAAGCAATTTCTTCTATAATTGCAAGTTACTACGTATTTTTCGTGAGCTACCCAAAATCCATTCCAGCACTTTGCACACTTCTATTCTTTCAAGAATACTTATTAGAGTCTCCAGACTGTTCCATAAAAAAACCCGCTAGGTACTCTGCATACATTAACTCCATTATGAAAAAACTATAGATATAACTGTTATATAATTTGTTTCTGTTCCTTATTGTAAACATGTAGTATTATTTTTTAATCACACATGCAGTTTTATTGTAAATTTATGTTTTAACTGATTATTATTATAAAATTATTAGATGTCTTTCTGTTTTTATTCAGAATTATAATTTTTAAGAAATAACCTGTGTAAATTTAGCACATTAGAAAAACTATAATTATACACGTGTGCAGATTTAGCACACTCCTTTCATGTAACACATGTGTTATGTGTTGAAATCTGGGACAATAGTTTGACACATATTTGTGTGCTGAAATAGCACATATTTTTTTTGTGTGTACACCCTGTATTGCTCAAAACCCATCTAACAGCACATATTAATTTTCTAAACTTTTTTCCGGGGGGAGGACCGCCGGAACCCATTTTTGGTGTTTCCTCAATCATTACTGATCACCGCGACCCTCTATTATGCAGGTCCCCCAATCATTTTCATCTTCCTACTCCACTGAGGTATAGCAATTATTTGCAAAATAAAGACACATATATACCTGTTTCAAAACTATCATCATCATCTGGATTGAAAAATGTGAAATCTTTACTATAACTTTGGGGATCAGATACAGAAATTTGTGACATAGAGGATGTTCCAGGATCACTGGTCCAAATTTGTGAGCTGGGAGAATAAAACATCTTTTTGTGCTGGTAGTACAAGTACAACGTCTTAGATATTCGTTCACCACAGTGCTCACAAAAGTACCTATTACTATATAAAGTGTTGTCAGAGGTTACCACGTCTATAAAGAAGATTGGAGTCCTAATATTGGTGACAGATTTGGAGTTGAAGAAACAAACATTCATGACAGATATGCTGTTGCTGTGGTTGTGAATGATTGTATTACAGGCCATATACCACGAGAATTTTCTAAGGCAGTGTATTACTTTATCAAGAACAACAGTATGGTGCAAGGATCTGTTTCCTTCTTTCATACCTGGCCACTGAGACATCCTCTCACTTCTCAAGTCTCAACTTCAGTAAAGTCACACCACATTGAGTTCACGTTGACGAACATTTTATCTATTCGAAACTAGATACCTATCTAGGTAGATAATAATTATTTATTTTCGAAATTATAATTGCGAATTTTTAGAAAAATTACGGTAGTATTATCCAGTTCTCTGTCACGTGAGCTTCTCGTGACTGTCACGTAAGTTTTGGCGGATCCAGTTTCTCTGTGATAAGGGCGGCATCAAAGGTAAAAAGTTTTTACCCTCAATCAAAGATGCTCTCGCACAGCTTTGTAAACTGTGATACTCCAGTACGCCCCAAAGACACTGACGGTAGCCATATTGATATCTACAGTCCTAGAATGGGTTTACAAGATGTCACAGTAACACCAAGCAGACACACTAGTACTAGCAGGGATCAGGATTTTGAAGATTTTAACTTTAACAGTGATGACAGTGAGAATGGGTTATATGGTGACACTCCAACAGACAGTGTTCTGCCGATACCACCACAGATAACCATACAGAATTCATTGATTTCTCCTGAAAAAGATGTAATTACAATGCTACAACAGCAACAAGCGGTGCTTCAGGAGGTCCTTGAAGGTCAAAAGGATTGCAACAACGACAGAACCAAATGGAAGAAAAGCTTATATGTCTACAATCAAAGGTTGATAATCCTCCTAATATAGATGCTCAAAGCTCAAGCAGTGATGGGAAGAGAAAAAGGGTGGTAACCTGTACTCTTTCAGTAAGTGAAACTATATGTAAACATGCATGCATGGTTGTTTAATTTT
Organism: Petrosia ficiformis; assembly: GCA_947044365.1. Taxonomy (NCBI): domain Eukaryota; kingdom Metazoa; phylum Porifera; class Demospongiae; order Haplosclerida; family Petrosiidae; genus Petrosia; species Petrosia ficiformis. The sequence goes on along the minus strand of OX345636.1, from coordinate 17,179,347 downwards.
TCCTTATTGTAAAACAAAGTATATGCTCTACAGAAAGAGCTGTAGAAGCAGTTTATTAGATCTGAACTGTGAGTACACTGCAAAAAAAATAGTTAAAATAACTAATTTAATGGTTAGTACAGTTGCACCATTAGTTGGATGTTAGGAATACATACATCTTATACCAGTATAATACCACAGATACTTTGTACATTATAGTTGAATCACTTTTAAGGTTTAGTCATTTTTAAGGTGCTTTCCACTCATATTTCATGTACTATTTATACTAAAGTACATGTAATTGTACCTTTCTCTCAAGACGTTTTGTAAACCCACAAACACATAATATAATTTATACCTTCCAATACTTGGTGCACATTATGTTATAGAAACATACATGCATTAGCCATGGCCACTATGGTAATTGACAAACTAATTTGAAACTCATGATATTCCGAATGCACCAGTACTAACCCAATAAAATTGTTATTTTAATGATTCATTTTTTGCAGTGTAGATATATTTATATCTATCATTATAATATATCTAAATTGTAAACCATACATTTATAAATGGAGATATAACACCCTGTGGTCAGCTACTGTCAACCACAGTGACATAAATTAAAAGAAAACAAGTCTATAATTATGTTTTACAATTGTTTTGTCTGTTTTACAGGTTCTCTTCAGACCATAACAAACTTGTGCAACAAACAATAATTAAAGAGATAATAAGTCAGCCTAACTGTACAACATCTCAAAAAGACATCAGAAGTATGTTTTGTAGATCATATAATACATGTATAAATCTACTATAGCTTGTATCTATTTCGGTTGCAGTAAGACAATGTTATGAAAATCTTCGAAGGGCATACTCAATCTGGAAAAGAAAATTATGTTGAAGATCAATCCAAACGACGAAAGTACAGATCACGCCATGAAAGGGTATAATCTGTGTCTGTCCCTAATTATAGCAGTATTTCATTTGGTATTGTTTTATTATGGGTTTTAGTTATCTAAATTGGACACAATATGTATCAATAATTGACATGTGTTAATTTTAATTTTAAACCCTTTTAGTAAACCGACTTTTTTACCATGCAGAACTAGAATTTTAAGAAACTATGTAATACTGTAAATACATGTATATGTATCGTTGTCATTGCGTTAATGAAAGAACACTACTTATATTATAGAAATTTCAGAGTAGGGATGGTTGCAAAGAAAGTACGGCAAATTGGTGTTCCATCTAAATCTCATCCTCTTCTTAATGCTCTTGATTGGGCAGTCAGTCCAAGTAAGAGTTCTCCGTAATACTATGGTGGTTGTCTGATTTGTATCTCACTTTCCAGGTAACAAAGAAATACTAATTGATCAAGGTATTGTATTATTACTACTTAATCTATAGATACTCTTGTGATTGAATTTTGTTATCCACAGGTACCAAATAGAGATGTACATTGAAACATTTCTACTGCAATGAAGGAAAATTACTTTTTTATTTTCTATTTGTGATTCAATCATTTCTTTGATCAATATAAATGATTAACAAAGTTTACACTGTAGTTTACATCAGTGGTTACCAGGGTTTACAGTTGGTAAACTTGGGATATACACATGTTGTATATTGTTTGTCAAAGATTAGTTCATCTACTAGAGTGTACTTGAGACATATAACACCATTGTATACTATTTGGTAGATTATAGTATACAACATAGTTTACATATGGAACATTACTGTCCTTGGCCCTGTGTTAAAATCAATTATACCATTATCACAAGCAATTCCAGTCCAACCAGTTTCACAAGTACATGTGTTTGGATCAGTACATTCACCATATTGACATCCTTGACCACAGTAAGCTATATAATGAGATTAACATCAATAAACCAGCAATACGTTGCTAAACTTTAGTTTGAAATGTTATAATTATTTTACATTTTTAAAACTTTAACAGATATACAAGAGTGCAGTGATAATGGTAACTGTACTCACAACTGTACAAACACTGAAGGAAGTTATTACTATACATGTGAAGATGGATATGAGCTAGAGAATGATGAACATACTTGTAGAAGTAACTTGTTTGCCAGTGATATAAAAAGGGTATATAATTGTCAACAGCAATAGAAACTGTTTCTATATGCACTATAGTAGGATAGACTATTTCCACATTTTTTGAATTCAATGATCAAATTTGCATTTACATTGGAAGTTGTTTTATCTCATCATATAGACTGTGCCATAGATTTTATGAACATAGAGTCATAAATAGTTTCATCATGCGTCAACTCCTTTGTGACAATTTTTAAAATGTTTTGATTTTAGTTCAAACACAAACAGTGCTTTTTTCTATTTCATCTATTCATTATGTTCGAGTATTTTGGTCTACTACAATGTATAATATGAATGCACTAAAGTGCAGAACCCTCGCTAAAAAGATGCTTCTATGAATGTATGCTTCTCAGCATAAACAATCAATAATGAAACAAGGAATCATGGCATTCCTCATCAACTCAAATTCATATCTCCTCAGAACTGGTGACAAGACTTCACAGATAGCTGCAGAAACACTTGTTACGACGAGGCCCAAGAAACAAAGCGTCTAAGATACTGGAATCTTCGACAAAATGCGTATGCAGTTATTGTCTTCTTTATATTATCTCTTTGTTATAGCCATGCTACTCATGAATCTGGGTGAGATGAAGACAATGTTGTGTATAATTAATATTATATATATATAATTTATATTATATATATTTACATAATTTTTTAGACACCACAGACTGGTTGAAATAGTAGTTGATAATTAGTGCAAATGTTACCAGCAAATGCATAGTTTATTGTTATAGTTATAGTAATGCAGCAATAATATGATTGTTAATCACTATCGATAATTATCAGCCATTATTTCTAGCAATGGCGAATCCAGAGGGGGTTCCAAGGGTTCCAGAACCTCCTAGCTAAAAGTAAAATTATTATTTTCACTACAGTAGGCATATAAACAGTTTATAAACTATACGTTTACTTATCACTGGCTTTAAGAAAATTGCATACTCATTGTGTCATTCTGGGTGCTTGGTCAATTACTGGACACGATGCTTAAAAGAACACACATTCGTGCTACAGACCAGCGGGAAGAAGGCTAAATGCTTGTAGTTTGCACAGAAACTGGAACTATAATAGCTGTTCTATGTGAATAATATTTCTAAAATTCTACAAGATCCTTTAATAAGTAAGAAGTGTAGATACTCAAAATAATAACGTTAACCATGGTAGGCTGTTGTGTTTCAGGCATGAGAAAGTGAGTCATGATTACTAAATGTTGGACATCACAAAGCAATCATAGGGTTTCGATATAATACAATGTATTATATTGTTGTCAATGCACCAAACCGTCTTGTGGAACATGACTATTCGAATGATTGTGCCATCGATGGTTTCATGAGTGTAGACAATTTGCTCAATGTTAACAATATTAGTCTTACTAGCGATTGTCTTGGCAAACCAATATGGAAATGATACATATAAATGGCAGTGATATTGGTGGCTTCTCATGTGTTAGTTTTATTGATTGCCTGCAATCAGCATTTGATGCTCTCCTTTTTATTATTCAAGATACCCCGCTACCACAGGCAAAATCTCTTCAACGAAAACAGTGATATGAGTCAATATATTCTCAGAAGCATATTATTAATATCGTATTGAAACTCATGTAACCAAATGAGGTTTAAAATAACCCATTAATTTTTAAGGTGTATATAGTTTAGATACTATTAAACACCTTACTTCTATGAATAACTGAAGCTGAGAGAAGACAGAATGAATAGAGTAGGCTAGACAGTCAACGTACCACTTTCAGAAACTAAGCACTTAACTGACTTGCCTGCTTAGAATAACTAGCTTTCACTTGCACTGTATATAGCTGGAGGTGTCTTCTATATAGCTCCTTTAAAATCACTTGACTTAGGGCATACATAATTATGAATGGAAAATCAAAAGCCAATTCTCGAACAAGAAAAAAACTTGACTAGGAATTAGAGGAAGAATGGCAGTTGTTTATTATCAAAACTTCCTGTCTATTAATGATTATTACTAGCATAATTATGCATCTTTATTAACTTTGCTTTGCAGTGATTTTATACCTGCTGTATGCGTGCATGTAATGATGCCAATAACAACAGCCAATCATCAGGCGATGAGATGCTTTTCATTGTTGGCATCAAATGTGTAATTGCAGTGATATTAGGAATTAATAGCATATATTAAATACTATTCACGCGAAAATGAGAAGTTATATAATTGATCATACCAGAAAAGTTTGTAAACCATTAAAACATGTATAATAGCATAGTATAAACAAAGATCATTTACAACTAATGAAACCTGACATATAATGATGAGCGCTACAATTATTCACAAATATGAATGATTTTTGTTTACTATTATATCACTTTACAATAGTCTTGATCATACTGGTGATTATAATTGTGGTGACGATCTGGAAAAGAAAACTGAAAAGAAGAATGCTACTTATAAAGCAAATACAATTCCATGACTATGATGAAAAGCTTCCCCCAGAAGACATGAACAATAATGACATGAAAGGTAAACTTGAATTGTTACAGCAACTTCCTCATAATGAGAATAGCTATGATGATCCGAGATCTCTTCAGGGCCAAACTCCATCAGCACTTCCTATGCAATCATCAACAATGCCTCTCGATCCTTTTACTGTCAAAGACAAGGAAGACACAACATCAATGCAGAGCAAGAGAAGTGACGGTGACTATGTGCCCCTGAATGCCACTAATCCATTTTACAAAATGGATGGAGAAATACCTAATGAAAATGGAGAGGATGAGGGTGGGAACCAGTGAACATAAGTGATACTTAACACATACAAACTCTATAAATGTTATCCTTTAAACAGATTCTTTGCTTTTTAAAATTTAATCCATATTTTTTTAGTCAAGTATTATAAGTGTTGTAGTATTATACATGCTGTAATGTACACGATCAAAGTTTTATAATTGACATGGAAAAGTTTAACAATGCAGGAAGGGGTATGCTGCTATAAATAGAATACATTCTCCACTATAAATAGAAAACTGTGCTCCACCATTAAAGCTAAACTACCAAGCTATATATATGTAGTGATTACAGCTCAAGAGCAATGTTGACGGTTTAATTTTAATTAAATATAATTATTTTTGAAATGTGGCTATAGTTTTGGTGAAACAAAATTTGTTATATTCACCTGCACAGTCAAGATCCTTGTCTTCTTTCTTGAAAGAAGGTGTGCTATATACCACGTCCAGCGAATACAAACACTCCTATTTATCTAATCCAATCTAGTATTATTGGGTAGTGGGTGTTTGTATTGGATACAAAAACAAACAATGCATGTATTGTTTTAGTTCGACAGGTGTTCAGACTCCAAATATCTTTATTAATTAGAGTCCAGTCCAATAGTCCAAGTCCAGTGAATACAGACACCCAACATATAGTGATTCACTCTATTTGTCAAAGTCCTTTACTTTGTGGACTCAAGCAGAAAAGATCCTGCAGCCTAGCTACACTGCAAAAAAAATTGTTAAATGGTTAGTTCAGTTGCAAGGATTTAACAATTAGTTGGTTATTCAGATTGTTATTGATTCTTAATGCCATCCATAGCTACTTTGTACTAATTATAAACAATCAGTATAAATGTCTACTCATATTTCATACCAAGATAATTTACCACTTAAAGTGATTGTATCTTGTAGTGTTTGGCAAACAAAAGGCTTGGAGCGTACATTTTTATACTTGGTGCACATAATGTCATAGTAACATCATGCATGTAGCCACAATCTGTATGACAAACTAATTGAAATTTATGCTTTTTCGCAACTGTATACTAACCAATAAATTTGTTATTTAAACAATTTAATTTTGCAGTGTATTTCAAAAGCAATGCATGAAAGATTCTGTTTTGAAACAAAGCCACTCTGGAGCATTTTCAGAACATTGTTTAGCAAGAGATTTGTATGAAAGGCTGACTAGGAGGTTCTGGTGGGATGGTATATATTCTGCTGTCACCATCATTGTTGAGCATCTCTTACTTGCTGCATATCGAGGATCAGGACATCAAAGTAGACCCCATTACTTTCTCTGACTATTGGGGTTTCTTTTGACACTGCAAAGTTGGTATAGATATATTAGAGATTCCCCAGTCTTCAGATGGAAATTGTTATCTTGTTGTCTTTGTCGAATATCCTACCAGTTGGTTGAGGTATTCCCAACTCAAGATCAGTATATATATGATTATAGTGAAACAGTTGCCAAGTTACCGGTCGATCACATTATTTGTTGACATGGAGTTCCAAGGTATTACTATGAGATGGAGGTACCAATCTTTTGTCTTATCACATACAATCAATTTGTCAACTTACTGCAATGTAGAAAGTCTGATCAACTTACTGAGAACTTCAATACATGTAAAACGCCTTAATCAGGGATTCCTAAACATGATCTACTGTTTACCAATCATACTATACCACACATGTATACTCATGAATCACACCATTTCATCGAATTCCTACAGAAAATGCTTTGTCAACTATTATAATTTGATATTGATGATTATAAACTGGAATTAGTGACTGAATCTTGAATGATTGGAATAGGTAAATTTACTCATGCATTCTAGAGAATTGACCGAAAAATCTGTACTAGTATGGCCAGTGGATAAACCAGACGTAAACTTATTTCTGTGAGTATGGATCAAATTGTACCCTGAAATGGACTTTCAACTATGTACATGCAACTGAAATCATATAAATAAGTTTACTTTGTTCATTATTTTGCATTTTTGTGTTTTGCCCAAGGTCATGCTTATTTAAGTCTTTAGGACCAGGTCATGTATTGTATTGACCAGTGGCATAACTGAGTGTTTAGTGATGGCAGGGCCAACAAATTGAGAATGGTAAAGCCCCCAGAAGCTGAAGGGTTTTTCAGAGTTAAATAGACCAAATGAGGGGAAATTTATGGCTGGACCTGACTTGTGGCTTCATTTCTGTTATATTACACTGGTGGAAAGAGTGCTCAAAAGTGGTGTACAAGCACTGATCATGAATTGAGATGACAGAATAAGTGTGTGTATTAAAAAAATTGTTAAAATATTATTTTAAAACAAAAATTGTATTGCTAAGGTCTCAGCTAGTGTGGGCCCAGGTTCAGTTACACCACTGTTATTTATCTTTTTAGTTATTGTGATTGGTGTAAATTACTGTAAATATTTGTGACCTCATGTAAACAAGTTAATAAGACTTATATACTTGGTTACTAACCTTATCTTGTTGAATGTATATATCTTTTGTCAATGGTTACATGTTCTTTCTTAATGGAAGCCTGTACTTCATTTTTGCTAGTGGTTGTGTGAAGTATTTTATTAAACATTTGATTTACATTCAATATTGCAGACAGCTTTGTTACATGAAGCTGATTCAGTTCCTTTCTTTGATTTGAACATTGGCCCATGAATGTGATATGGGATTTGCATATGAATCTGGTTTATGTATTTACTAAATGGCATTTTATTATTTGTTCAATTGGTAAAAACCATGTTTATATGTGTTTGCTTCATTATGTTGCTATAGTATATTCTAACACAAATTTCTTCTGACTCATTTTCCCCTTACAGCAAAATATACATTCTATAGTTGATGCAGTTTTAATACTAGTGTATACTTTTAGTTTTTAACCCATGTGTTTATGGTAGGTGCCAAAACAACAAACATAGGTATGAGAGATAGACAGACTTGGTTTATGTATGTGCTAAATAGTATTTATTCAATCGGCTGAAACCCTGTTATATGTATTTGCTTGCCTGCATTTATACTATAATAAGAGAATGTGCAAAATAAATTCATATTAAAATTCACTATAACATAATCATATTTAGATGGAAATCAAGCAAAATAATGTATAAAGAATAATAAAAACATTTAAAAAAATTAAAGAGGATGCAGAGATATGAAAACCGAAAAAGTGCAGGAACAAGATTGGGATAGTACCTTGGCAACAAACTTAAACACCACTTCCACATACTAACCATACATGAGTATATATTAATATGGCTAGAGTAAAAGTAAAACACTTAAAAACTATACTTATGTATAGGACTGTTATGTGAAACTGGTGTTTACTTTTGCTGTCAATGAGGTAACGATTTCAATGTTGTTCTTGTGCTTTTTCGGTTTTCCTTTCCGATATTGCACTTGATATTTGGAAAAAGCAACCGTTCATATAATCACTATTGGAATCCCAAAATGGTTATATATTATGAAATATTGCATTACAAATGTTATGATAAGCGTGTGGTCACAACAGTATTGAAATAACAACTCTGTTGACTATGTGCTGTCTATCCTGAGTGTAGCAGGTAACTTGCCTGAGTCCCAACAGTGAGTGTTGAGTAAACATCAATTATGAGATTGATATTTAAACATGCTAACTGAAGGGAAATTACAGTGCCAAAAAGATGTTTTTGTTATGCTAGCCATCAACCTAAAAAATAGCATAATTACATAATTATATATATTGTATGTTGTATTAAGCTTCCAATATTACATAATTTAGGTTTGGCAATCTGAAGATTTAATACTATAGCTAAAATACTTTTAATACTAGCTTTTTAGATAAAGTAAGTTATTTTAGGGACTACGAAATTATACAGCCAGCAGCTGTATCAAAAGTGAAAGCTAACATGTGCATAATTTTATAAACAGCAATAATGTTTGACAATAACCTGACTTCTGATCACTCTTCACTAGTTATTTTTGACAGATAATTTTTGACAATGACTTGACTTCATCATCACTTTTCACTAGTCATGGAAATTTTAATTACTTTTGACCATCTTTATAAATAACAGAATATATGTAAATATAATTATGGTGTAGAGTAAAATAAATAATAATATTTATACTATTTATCCAGATATTAACACTGTAATTATAATTATATATATAACATGAATTCACTTGAAAAACTGATTCATTATTTTAAGCAATTTGTATATGAGTTTCATTTTTATGGCCATCCCTATGATTGCTTTCCCACGGGTTCGATGTATGTTTATATAATATATAATATATATGTTTGTGTCACCTACGCGAGTATGCGTTGTATACGTAGTTAAGGAAGTTACATCATTCCCAGGGGGCTCGGTCAATTAATGGGCGTGGCGCGTAAAAGAACGCGCGATCAAGCTCTACACACCAGCAGAAAGAAAGCTGTGTAGCTTACGTGGAAACTGGAACTAATAGCTAGCTATTCTGCCTGGCATATATTCCTAAAGTTCTACAAGGTCCTTTGAAAGGTCAGCAGAGTAGATAATGAAAATAATAACTATAATAAGCTGTTGTCTTTCATGCTTGATAGTCAGCCATGATTACTGAATGCTGGACACCACAAAGCAGTCATAGGGATACTTTTATAAATTTGTAAAGCAATCATAGGGATGTTTTTTTTTCTCTATATACACTTGTTATAATCATAATTATTATATCAAACATAAATAGTTATTATGCCAGAAGCCATTCATATTATCTAATTGACAGTAAGAATCACTGTCAAAGCTGCTAAATAACTCTATAATAAAGACTGCTTGAGAGTAACAGTAACACTGTGTATCAAGTGTTTTGACAAGAAGAAATTATCCTTACCCAATATAGTCTCGTACCCAGACTGTCACGCCCCATGGCGAAAAACAGTCTGGTAACTTGGGTAAACATTCCTGGCGCAGTGACGTTACACCGCGTTTTCATCACATGACAGGTGTTTGTAATAATATGGCGTAGTTAGAGTTGTGTTTTATTTGTGGACAACTTCAGCGTCCCTGCAGTGGAAGAAGAGTGATCATAGCTACTTCAACTAGTTTTAATATTTTCGGCGTCTGGAACTTTCTTCAGAGAGCCAAAATAGTACTACCAGATAAATCCTTTTTTTGTAGAAAGTGTTTTATGACTGTTGTTTTTGTTTCCAGCCCCAGTCGGGAGAGAAACAAAAACATCTTTACCCCTTACAAAGTTAATCATTGTTTCGTGTTGTTCACACGAGACTGTTATATCCTGCTTGAGAAATAGCCATTTTTAAAGCATCTTCTATAGCTTCTAAAGGGAACGCCATCTTTAAGTATTTCCAGTCACCTAATGACACATATTCAAGAGTTAATCACATGATTCGTACTAATATTTGAAATCTGATTGGTTATTTCGTTTTCTCTGTAATAAACGTCATTGCGCCAGGAATGTTTGCCCAAGTTACCAGACTGTTTTTCGCCATGGGGCGTGACAGTCTGGGTACGAGACTATACCCAATAATGAATTTCCTTTTTTCTTAGAATACAGACTTGCACTTTATAATTAGAAGCCGCACACAAAGTTGCGGTCAATAATATTGACGTGTACTTCCTGTTTGAGTGTCTTAGCATTATCGTGTATACGTACACTGAAGTTATTTTACTATTGTGCAGCAAAGATGAAGCATTCTGCAAGACCTGCAGTTATTGTTTTATTGATTCTGGCTCTAATTGGTGATTCTACTGATGCTCAACAACAGTCAAATGGGTAAAATATATTATATACAATATGTATTATATATATAATTATATATAATTATATGTATATATATATATATATATATATATATATATATATATATATATATATATATATATATATATATATATAATTATAATAATAATTCCTTCATAGCCTATCATTTCATAGCAGAAATTATTACTGCATTTATTATTATAATTTTAAAACTTATTTTTTACTATGTATAATATATATAGTATTCTATAATAGTAATTATAACATTTATACTATATTTCCTTATAATTCTTCCAGTGTGTGCTACACTGCTGAAGCTTACACTACCTCGTGGGTGAGCAGTGTTTCTACGATATACTACTATTCACAGTCTTATTCTTACAGTTGTGGATTGTTTGGGTGGAGCACTTGCTATGGGTCTAGTTACAGGTAAAGAATGACTGTAATATATTCAGTAAACCTTTATTTATATATATATATATATATATATAATTATATATAATAATACTGCACGAAATCTACCTTTGAATGCCGAAATATATATTATATTGCTGCTTATGATTGCATATTGGGCATATTGGGTCAGGGAAAAATATTTCATTAATCAAATCATAATTATGCCAGAAAAGCAAAGTGAATGAAATTACTACTACAGATTATGGTATCAATTATTAATGACTAATGTTTTAATTGTGTTTCAGTAAATATAAATATGCTTATTTATTCCTTATAGAAGTGCATACCACTTGACTCCTCAGACAAATTATGCTACAGCATACAGGATATTTACTTATTGTTGCCCTGGTTATCTGAGTGCCAGTGGCAATTGCTACCGTAAGTTTTTTAGCTACTTGTTAAGTTTTAACAAGTATATAACCATGTAGTAGTACAAACTTGGGTATGTGCCTATAAGAAAAAGGAAAAAAAATGGTTTATTAAAATGTGCTAACCTAATAACCAGTGATGTTATTTAGGTGTGGTCTCACAGCAGTTGGTCTTCAAATTTGCATTAGAAAACGTCTTTTATAATTATCCTTTAGTATGAGTATTTCTATCAGTAAATCAGTAGATTATGATTGATGGTATTTTAGTATAATTAGTTGAATAGTATAGCTAACTAATATTGAAAGAATCCTTTACATATTGTAACAATGAATAAGCAAATGAACAAATTCACAATCAATATTCCATAATTATTATCTCATTTCATTATATAGCATACTGTCCTCAAGGGTGTCAATATGGTGATTGTACTGCTCCAAACACTTGTACCTGTCAGTCTGGGTGGACTGGAGATTCTTGTAATTTTGGTAAGATTTCTTTCAATTATATATATATGAATGTAATGCTATACTGAACTCTCATCACTGTGATAAAACTATATGCAAATCATAATTATTTGTATTTTACATCAATGCTTATAATATGATCTAATTTATGACATAATTATTGTTTAATGCACTGCGCACAAAATTAAAAGTGGATGGACCTGTTTTTGTATGACAATATAGTTGGAACGTAACTTTGGAACTTCCACCAGTTTTGTGGTCACTTTACCACAGTCATAATTTATATAGTTATCATTATTTGCTATAACAACTAAGATACACATAAGATTTCACCATCATAATTATTATTTTAGTTTTATATATGTCTTGTACTGTGTGTATATTGTGTATTGTAGTATGAATAGTATAATTATTATGTGGGGATATTCTGTATAAATATATATATATATATATATAATGTATATATATATATATATATATATATATATATATATATATATATGTATATATATATATATATATATATATGTATATATATAATATAAATTATATATATGTATGCATGTTTAGTTATGTATATGTTATATGAGTAGATGTAATTTTACTATTGATATAGTAATTTACCACAAAATTTCTAATGTTTCTGTTTTCTGTAACCTTATCTCACATTAGTAAAGAGATTCACTTTGTATAACTATTTTTTTATGACAGTGTAAGTAGTACCCGGAAATTTAGTTTAAATTGTAATGTATTTCTCATTACACTTCATGATATAAACATAACCCTAATGTAAATAAACACAGAATTCAATATCAGGTATATGATGAATATTATATAAATGATATTATGTTATTTACATAAGTACAATGCACACCAACACAAATCACTTTATATAGACAAAATGCACATAACATTATTACATTAAAAAAGAGTAAACTGTGTACTGTCATAACTATACTTCTATAATTGTGCACACATATAACTTGCCATAAAGATGTAATTTTGTTTACTACACTATCATGATTACTTTGTGGTACCAACCAAGTACCAACAGGTGTTTATAATTATTTGTGAATTGTGTTAAATAAAATGCTGTACATATTCTCCAAGAAATCATTGTAGTATACTTAAAACAGTTCAAGCCCATCCATCTCAATGAGTTTTTTAAAATTTACATTGTACCATTTTAAAAGTCTTATCTTTGTTTGCTTTTTGTCATTTGCTAATAACATTCTTGGTTGTTAGGATAAGCAATTAAAAAATGTTCTCTATGAATTTACTAAGGTTTCTGTAAACTGGGTAATTATTATTGTACAACAGAATTTATAATAGCATAAAGAAGCATTTATATTTAGCTCTTTTAAATTCAAACTATTGAAATTGACAAGACTTAGTTCTATATGTACACATATATGTTACTAGTTAAACACCTCTTGAAAGTCTGTATCTGATTTACAGTAACTGACCATGGAACCCTCCAAGAGGTGATTTGTGTAATGTTGAGTGGGTGAATATGGTGCATTATTTAACCACACATTCAAAACTCATTGCATGCTTAAACCACAGGGATATACATGAGGGATATAAAAAAAATGATTTATAGCAATGGTGGGTCCTTTGAATCACACACTCAACATTGTACAACACTACTTAATTGTTTAATTGGAAAACCATACATTGTTTATTTCAAAAACGTTATCTTAATAATACTTAATTAACAGATCTTATCGAGTGTGTTGATATGAATGGAAATTGTACTCACAATTGTGTTAACACTGAAGGAAGTTACTATTGTACTTGTGATAATGGATATGAACTGAGTGATGATAAGCATACATGTGAAGGTAATGTGGTGTGAAAATATTTATATGTGTGTAAATAGTACATGTTATTATGAGTATATGATAAGAGTAATGAAGCCATGAAGGAGCATCAAACTTCCCAAGCCTCTTCCTATGCATATAAACTATATCACATCACACCATGTTTATAATTGTTTGTTAGTTCTTACATAAGCTTGGTTCTATTACTGCACATCAGAGTTTTTGATATGTTGTGAAGCATTGAGGAATACATCTTGAGCCAATTAACAAAGAATTAATGCTGTTAGTGACAATATAATCATAATTAACTGCACCACTGGCCCAATCAGATAACTGTGCAGAGCCAAATGTGGACCAATGGTGTGCTATATGAGCTCCACATACATCGTTGTAGATTTGCTTACACCACTGTAAATATTATACCGATTTGTGCTATTCTCTTAGCTTGTCTTGTATAATGATGGCTATATGATGAACAAATATAATTATGTGTTTATTTTCAGATATTGATGAATGTAGTGAAGACATAGTGATGATTGGTGGATCAGGTGGAGGGGCTGGAAGTGGTGATTTATGGTGTGAACAGCGTTGTGACAACACAGCAGGAGGATATGATTGTGGTTGTAATTCTGGTTATTCTCTGGATGACAACAGTCAGACATGTTCAGGTTCAGTTTAATAATTATATTGTAATTATTAATTTTAATAAGGAATAATTATAATATTGCAGTAAATTTTGAGTATTGTCTCCTTCTGGAGACCATTCCTGCTGAAAATATCAATGAAACAGATTAGCTATCATGTATTTGATCAACAATTTACCAACAAAAAATTATTATACCGAGTCACTTAAAAATGGAATCGAAACAAGAATAATATTTAAAAAATTTTTTTAAATGAAAGAGTATGTATCAAAACTGAAAAGACACAGGAACAAGGTTGGGATGGTGCCTTGCTTTGCCAACAAAATTAACTCCACTTCCACATTAGACACCACTTAAACATAAGAACCCTACATAAGTATATATAGCTAGAATAATGGCGAAACACAAAGAAGCGATACTTATGTACTATCCCAATCTTGTTCCTGCATACTTTTTCGGTTTTGATATATATCCCTACATACTCTTTCATTTTTAATTATTATTCCTTACTAATTATAGTATAATGATTGTACGTTATGTATACTATTATATTATGTATGTATATTACACACATATAATTATATATAATTTATTATATATGTTAATATATAAATTATGTAATATTTATGGTGTGCCTCTTACATATACACTTATCAAAATTCAGTTGTTAAATCATGTCTAGTATATATGCTAGCTATAACACCTTCTGGTGTTTAGAAGTTTATGTGGATATACTCTCTGCTCTATAAGCCTCATGTTATATATATCAATGTACATGTATGTATGTAGGCATATTACATATACATATATATATATATATATATATATATATATATATATATCCCGATACGGCGAAACATCAAAGTAAACCACAGGTTTATATATCAGATATAGCACCCTGTGATCAGATATAAAACCTGCCGTCAAACAGACTACAAGAAAACAACGCTTACCTTCTCCAAAGTGCCGACAAAAAGGTACGAGAAGCATCAGACGTCAACAAAGGTTTTGTCGTTCGTGAAATATATTGATTATAACACGCCTACTCGTGCTATATCAGATTTATAATCACCTCGCCATCGTGCTCAGTGACTGTAAATCTGATATAGCACTCGTAGGGTGTTATAACCTATACATATATATATACACTGCAAAAACTAAATTGTTAAAATAACCATTTTATTGGTTAGTACAGTTGCAAGGAATAGCATGAGTTTAAATTTAGATTGTCAGTTGTCATAGAGGATGTTGTGGCTTCATTCATGTATGTTACTACGACATAGTGTGTACCATGTATTGAAAGATATAAATTAAATTATGTGTTTACAGATTTACAAATCCTTTTTATGCCCAGATACATTTACATGTACTTTAGTATAAACTATACTAAATCTTTGACATGAAATACGAGTAGACAGCACCTTAAAATTGTATACCTTCAATTGTTATTGAATATAATTAGTACAAAGTGTCTATGGTATTATATGTATTTATCATGAGTAACAAACTAATTGTTAAATCCTTGCAACTGTACTAACCATTAAATTAGTTATTTTAACTATTTTGTTTTTGCAGTGTATATATATATATATATATATATATATATATATATATATAATATATATAGTACACTTACAGGTCTTATATACAAAAATATAGACCCGAGGTTTAGTGTCCAAGGATGTGATATAGCCCGAGCCTGCAAGGGCTATATCACATCCGAGGACACTAAACCAAGGTTTTATATTGTTTTATATAAGAACTGTAAGTGTACTATATACAATATATTGTATGCTGATAGATTAAAGATTCACAGGTCTATATACAAAAATATAAGACCTAACCACATCAAACGGTTGCCATGGTAGCATGCTATATATATATACCATAGTTAACAGAAACATCAAAGAGCCGACGGGGCGTATATATGGCATATATCCCCGACCACAGGGCAGTTATACAACCGCAGGGAAGTTATACAACCACATCAAAGTTCATTCACGAGTACAGCAGGGATATATGCGATATATCATCCCTGGTATGACGTCATGCACATGCGCAGTCGATCTAGTCACCAAAAGTCTACAGAGAATGAAGGCTATGTCGACAAGTAAACACACAAAAGAAGCTCTCTTTGTCTCTTAAAAAAAGAACGAATAGATGGGCGTTTCTCCCAGGAACTATTCGCCTCATATCGCTGAAAGTGTAAGGTGTGTTAGCCTGTTACTCGTGTCCATTGTCCTGTTCTTCTTTGATGTTTCTGTTAGCTATAGAATATATTATATGTACCATGGCTTCTCGGTATATATGGTGAATATAAGACCCTCGCGCCTCGATATCGGCCCTCGGCTTCGCCTCGGGCCAATATCTCGGTGCTCGGGTCTTATATTCGCCATATATCCCTCGAAGCCATGGTATATATATTACATATATACATATATATACATAAAATTTATGTATATATATAAGATATATATATATAATATATATATATATATATTAATTATTATAATGTAATGTAAATGTAAATTATGTTTAAGCTACAGTACAACTAACTGGGCTGAGGTAAAGCTAAAACCAATTAGATTACAGTGTCAGGTTGGCTACACTTTAATAAATATGGAGTATATTTCAGTGAACAAACTATTTTAGTATAGAGCTAAGTGTCTTAATTGGGTTTGAATCTCACTTAGTTATCTTTTTTTTCTTTTCACTGCACTGTAAAAATTAAACTGTTATTTTAACCCTTATTTGGTTACTGGAGTTTCAATGCATGATAAATAGTATGCTTGTGAGGTATAAATTCTCATTCAATTATCTGTTGAGATATTTGTTGACAAATTCAACAACTTTGTACTTATAATAACAAAATTAATAATAAATAACAAGTAGATTTTAAAAAAAATTTGTGTATATACATATATATTATATATATATATATATATATATTATATAGATATATATATACACAAATGTTTTTATTTGTTATTTGTTATTATAAGTACAAAGCTGTGGAATTTGTCAACAAATAACATTGTTCTCCACAGATAATTGAATGAGAATTACAATAATTTATACCTCACAAGCATAATATTTATTATCAATATAGCATTGAAACTCCAGTAACCAAATAAGGGTTAAAATAACTAGTTCATTTTTACAGTGTGTTTGTTTGGAGCATGGGGATCCTGGTTTGAATCCCTTTTGGTCAGGCACACATTAAAACATCCTCAAGCTCGCTCCCGCAATGCTTTGCATTTTGCTAGTATTACATATTATATAAAATTAAGTACCACTGGAATTAAATAAGGAATTTTGAATGTTCTGTTAAGCTGATGCTATCAATATAAACAAAAGTACCACATTAGTGAAGTATGTGTTTGGGAATATGTGAACTGCATATAATAATTATTATACAAAATTTTATTTCATTTCTATGTAACCACACACACACACACACACAAACACGCACACACATTCTCTCCAGATATTGATGAATGTTTATTGGCAAATGGACAGTGTGATCACGATTGTCATAATACCATTGGTTCATATTACTGTACTTGTCAGATGGGATACTTACTACTAGAAGATCATAGAGGATGTACAGGTTAGTACAGGTTTCTATACTATGAAATGGACTACATTGCTTGGTCATGGTATTTGTAAACAGTGGTTTATACTGTATATACTGCAGATGCCTTTACTGTATGATGTACTTTATAAATATAATACATAATAATTACAACAATGATAATGTATAATATATAATTTGTACATACATCATTGTATATGTGTCTTTTGTTGCACTTTTGGTAGTGCAGTGTGGGTGGTTTGTAGTATTATTTAATTTAAGAATCACAAGTAGTGCTATACTACAAAAGTCTCTATTGTTAATTTGTTAGTGATGCCAATAATATGATATCATTATCTGCCATTATTTATAGTATTGGTATTGGTTGTTTTGTAACCAATATTGTAACAATTTAAATATCCTGATAATATGATTATAGCATCATTGATTGCCTTTATGATACTCATTATATATACATTGGGAAATTGCTCATTTTCATTGAAAGAAAATCATAAACCAGAAAGTAGACTATTGGTTTATCAGAATGTCAGTAATACTTCTTATCAGTGCATCACTATTTATTATTTTTATATTATATATTTGAAGTGCTTATATTGTGAGTATGATATATTTTATTTATTACTTTACATCATCTTTATTTTATTATTACTGTTACCAAATAATCACAACATGCCATATCACTATTATTATACATCAAGATTAAATTTTTAATATTTGAATTTGTTTATTTGTGAAATAGGTTGTTTTGTTTTATGTCTATACACTAAATTAGCTTTTCATGAAAGGGAAATTTTAATTAAATTCATACATGTATTTATAAGTATAATACAGAATTTTGTTTAATTCTAATGCATTATTCTATAATTATTCTTACAGATCACGACGAATGTTCAAATAACACACATCACTGTAATCATACCTGTCATAACACACATGGTGGATATTACTGCTCCTGCTATGATGGATACAGACTAGTTAATACACATTCTTGTGAAGGTATGGATGAATGGCATACGTAATTGTGACAAGTGATAAGTAAAATTATTAATTTTGCTTTGCATAATCTAAGGTCTCTGTTTGAAGCACAGTGTTGGAACTAATCAACTACCTCATCATGTTTGAAAACATTAATGCACACTTATTTTACTTGTTATAACTATTTTGTGATAATGTAATTCCATAAAGGTTCCTTCACAGGTTTCTTACAGTGTATAATAACACTACAAAATATTCTTTATGAAAGAACACTTTGGCCTGAAGGCTAGAATCAGAATTAGGGTTGCAGCATTCTTTTATAAAAATATTTTATTGTGTTAGCTATCTTGCTTTCAGAGAAACCCTTGTAAATATGTGACCATTATGAGAAAGGTGTGATTTGTCATCATATACACTCTATACTCTCTGTTCAGACAGAAACCAACTAATTATCATTGAAGAGCAAGTATTGTTTCGCCTATGTATATGCCTGAAGTAATTGTGTTTTTATATAATTATAGTTGTCTAATATTGAGTGTTTAAATGTAGACCTTTGATCAAAATTTATTATGATTTACTGATAGACACTCTTTCTCACTGATGGCCTCATAATAGTGATCATAAATAATATTGAAATTAAACCAGATATATAATATATTGAAACATATCCCTCTAATTGTTTTGTGATAACTATGTATCAATCATTGCTGATAGTACTAGTGTAATTGAAGCAATTTTACATTCTTCCTACTGGTCTGTAGCTTGACTGCGCATTCTTTTACGCACCACGCCCATTAATTGACTGAGCCCCACACAATGACGCAACTTCCAGAACTATGCATAGTCACACAAGTGACACAGACATACGTATATATATATATATATATATATATATATATATATATTTCAAACCCATGGAAAAGCAATTATAGGTATGGCCCTACAGGCCATAAAAGTAATGAAAACAATATAATAACCACAGCTACTTCTTTTATTATGATTGCTATCTTTATAGATATTAATGAATGTACTGAAGGTATATCAGGCTGTAGTGATGTTTGTGAAAACAGTCCTGGATATTTTGAATGCTCTTGCCCAAGTGGTTTCACTCTGTCACATGAAGATAACAAGACATGCATAGGTAAGAGAAAAAAAAACATTTGTTAATCAATTCCAATGTCCATTCATCTCATCATTCTTTTATTTGTAATGGCGATATGACATATAGTATGATTTTAAGTAACAGTATTATAGTCCTAAAATTTCGTGGGCTATAAATTTTGAGTTTTTTGTATAAACTGACATACTGGGAAAATTTTATTTGCGAAAATAATGGTCATGCCTGCCACGTGTGAGCATTTTTGGTGAACACGAAGATTTAGCACAAAATAGTTGAATATCACCAATATGTGAAATTGTATCCATAAAAATTTAGGGCTATAATCTATCATTATGTAAACATTATTCGATTAGCTATAATAATATATTTAACCTTTTGTATCACATTACATTAACATGCTCAATTTGTTTTCATTTGTTTTCCCACAGATATTGATGAGTGTGCTAATGAAAATGCTGAGTGTAATCATTTGTGTATTAATGAATATGGTTCTTATCACTGTCAGTGTCGTGATGGCTACACACTTGCACTAGATGCACATTCCTGTTTTGGTAAGGCAATTACTAACTTGTACTTTAATTTAATTACAGTAGTGATTCCTACATGTACATGTAGTAAGCTATTTGTAATTATTGTAATTTACAAACGTACACATATGTACATGCACGCACATACACGCACATATGTACATGCACGCACATACACAAACACACACTTATTGCATATGCATGCATGCCATCATTATTGCATTGCATATACACCCACCTCATGTCTTACTTCAGCTTTCACCTAGTGCATGACTAATATACTTGAGTAACATATAATATGATGCCAAACCAATACTTTGTACCAACTCAAATAATTAAAATCACCACATCTTTTATGCTATTTGTTGGTAAACTAAAGAGTGTAGCTAAATTTGTGGCTGGAGATTTTCACCATTAAATGGCCATGGCTAGATGCAATTACTTTTATAAGTGATATGAAACATGTAATATTATATGGGCAAAATGACAAAATGAAACCAACTACATGTAATTTAAAAACCTGGCAATTGTACTTTAACATCTTTGTTCATACAGTGATATCCAATTACAAGAAGTCCTAGTTTGTTATCTTTTCCATTTCATGTCATTTAGACAGTACTTTTCGGAACTATAACTTTAACAACTGCTTTTACAGTGTATAGAACTGTAAGAGGTACAATATCATTACAAATGTAAAGAGAAGCCTTATACATGTATATGAAGACCTCCAAAAGGACAACATCTTATGCATGAAATCTGATAACTCTCAGAAGAAGACATATAATGGCTATATACCAAGCCCAATCCAGTAAACCATAATAGACTATAATTATTATAGTGTAACTGGTTTCTATACTATGCAAATGGACTATATTACTCGGTCATGAGATTTGTAAACAATGGTTTATGCTGTATGTACTGCAGGTGCCTTCAATGTACTTATCAATATAATATGTATTAATTACAAGAACGATAATATATAATATATATTTTGTATATAATATTATAATAAACACATAATAATCATCATTATGTATAAGTGTCCACTATTGCATTTTTTGCTAGTATTGAGTGGGTGTTATGTAGTATTTTATAATGTAATAATCACAAGTAGTGCTATCTCACATATGTTATCAGCTAATGGATAATATATTGTTAGTGCTGCACTAATAACTAATAATATGATCAGTAATCAGTAATGATCATTATCTGCCATTATTATATTGGTATTCTCTGAAAGATGTAACTGATAATTGTAACAAGTGTACTAAAAATATCATTTTTGTCATGCACTCATAATTATATAATTCATTATATAAAGTAATTTGACAAATACATTGGTAATCATAGTTTATGTTGTTATCTGTTTTCCGACTCACACAATTGCTTTTCTTTATCTCTTAAGTCATGTATTTTCCTTTAACTCTTTAACTCAACAGGTGATCATTGCATACCGATTCCCAATATTTTGAATGGTCACATATTGTGTACTGGTCCTCAAATAACTGATGAAAGTTGTACATTTACTTGTGATCCCGGTTATAATCTGACTGGTTCTTACATTCGTACATGTCAATCAGATCACACATGGAGTGGGGAAATTGCTCTTTGTCGTCCATTACAATGTGAACAGCTTACTGCACCTGAAAATTCACTAGCTGCACTACCATGTCTTAATGAATACACACAAAGTTGTGTAGTAATATGTGAACAAGGATATCATGTTGATGGTGATCCAGGCTCTATAGAATCATTTGAAACCTGTAATTTAGCTGATAATGGAGCTGTAGAATGGACAAATACAACTGTGTGCATTGGTATGTTGTCAGAGTTATTGTAGCCATTATAATTATGCTTTTGTATAGTGAAAATTATACGTATGCAATATCAACTAAATTAATTTAATTTTGGAGTGATTATACTATGGTGTGTGAGTGATTACCATAGTAACCTTTGATGTAATGTGGTATTTATATACTCATAACCTGCCATGTAAAATTGTGTATAACCAACCAGTTACTTTACATAAAAGATTCCTTGGTTTAGTTTCAAGTATTACTATAGATATTTTAAGTGCATTATAGCATTTGTGTTTAGGTTATTCATTTATTACACTGTATGGATGTGGTTATGGATCTATAATACCCTTAATGTCGCTAGCACTATGCACCTGTAACCATCTCTGTAAATGGAAATACTGTATGCTTATCTATTTAATTTAAAATTCTATAGAAAATGAAGTATGTGACAATAATCCTTGTGCTCCTGGAATTTGCTCTATTAATGATGAAGGAAGATTCCAGTGTGACTGTGAAGGTACATTCCATACTGGAGAGAGATGTGAAACTAGTTTTCTTCAAATACCATCTATACCAGTATTGAGAAGAAACACTAACTACGATGTTTCAATCATTTCATCGCCACAAATTGAACGAGAACTCACTCTTACTGTTACTAATATTTCTGCCTTGAATATTGTTGGTGAAGAAACTCAAAAGCTTATTCCCTCAGATGACAGTACTACTGTTGTTTATACGTTACATCCTAATGAACCTGGGTTGTTTCAAGTTCGTTATAATATTGAACCTAAAAATAACTTTCGTAAACCAGAAAATTCAGTAGTACTTATAACATCCTTGGACTCATCTGGAAAAGAAGATAACAATTATTTCCAGTCTTTGGGATTAAGTGATGGTCAACTTGGATTAGGTTGCTGTAGCAACAGTCTATTGATGTCATCAGCACAATGTATTTCTAAACTTTCCTTCTTCTCTTCTTGTCAGTGGTTTTCAGCTGAGGGAGAAACAGAGTTCATATCGAAGGGTGTAGTGTTCATTGGCGGTCGTACTCTAAATTTGCCCCTCTCAATAGCTGGCATTGATGTGCAAAGTAGTTCTTCGTCATTTAAAGCTTCTCTCCCAACTATGTCAGATATACTGTCAGAGCGGTGTTTTAGTTGTGAAAAGGAAACATTTCAGTGTACTGAGACAAATACGACTATTCGTTTTAATGAAAATGATGTTCAAACTTTCCTCACATTTAATTCCCTGTCCACTACATTTCTGGAAAGTATTAAAGATTTCTTACCATCTTGGGTTTCAGTCAGTGTCCATAGCAGCATATCAGCATATTCAAATTATGACTTCTTATCTTTTGTTGGAACCTCTAGTGAAATTAAAAACTTGGAAGGTTGTGAATCATACCAAGCAGATGCGAAGAAAGGGCTGCTGTATGCATTGAGGACAAAATCAACACTGTACGTCATCATTGATAATTTTCCCACATTTCTCCATTCTTCTTCAACAAGTAAACCAGTTTGTATCTTAGTTGATATGTGTAGCAGTTTTCAATCGAAACTGTATTTCATGGTTCCGCTCGTTTTACAACCATCACAATTGACTGGACTTCCTTATTTTCAAATTCTTACCAATAATGGGCAAGTCTCATTTAAAACTATCACATTTACAGAGAGAGGAAATTATGTTCGATTCATAGATTCCAAGTACTGGCGTGGTGATACTTACTTTACAGCTCAAATTCCAAAATTTGAATTTGAAGTGGAGATGAAACTAGAAAAGGAGTTTGTTGGGAGCTATTTGGGAGTGTACATTGATTTCGTTGGATCCGCTATGCATCAATCTCAACCTGACAAAAGAGAGGTAAGTTTATTAATTTCTTATTCAGTTGCAGTATCATTATTCATTTACTCACATAGGTACCAGGATTATTGTCGGGAAATATTGGAGTAATTGTTTCCACGATTGTAAATAATGAGCAAGTGAGACTTCATTTATCATCACAAGGAAAGAACTCACTTTTTACATTTCCAGGTAATTAAATGTTGGCTGTTTAAATATAAATAAATTCATTGATTGATAAACGAATGGCATAAGTTTAACCTTCAGTTGGTTGTAGGAGTTCCTAGATAATATTCAGTACTAGTTTCATATGATCTAGATGTATATTGAGTATAGGGTTGGGCGATACTGAAAGTTAAGTTTTGCAATTATTGCCTAAAGGTGACTTGCAATTATTACAATACTATCTATGATAACAAAAACAGGCTCATTTTTCAAAAGGTGACACTTCTGATCCTTCTTTTGAGAGCATAGGGCATCAAGTGTTATCACATTTTTAACTGCACACAAATTATTATAACTATTTTTTAACTGCAGTAAGACTTTTGCCATTGCAATAATATTAGCAAGCCAAAATCATGTGATATGATTATTTCAGTGGAATAATATTGCAATGTATGCAATATTGCCCAACCCAAATTGACTAGTATATAAACATACATGTAAGCATACGACAACAAACATATTAATACCATGTAGCTATATACGTAGCATAGTATATAGGCACAACCTATGGTGTATCATGATCATTCCCATTCTAATGTCTAGCAGATATTACATGCTCATTCCAAAGTAATTAGTGTGTGAATTTGTACATGTACTTAAGAATAACATCTGTCGTACTCCTCAGATAGTTGAGAAGTCACCACATATACGAAGTTAGTATAGGATTTACCTACTGTACGTAGTATATTGTATTGATTTTGATATCACCATATATTTTATGTACAGGTCAATATAGGTCAAGATCCAAAGGAATATATTAACCCTTAGAAGACTAAGTTCTTCCCATTTCCAAACACTGGCGTCTCTGCTGCATATATTTTGGCCACCGTTTACTTTTTCTATCCCAAACTTTGCTCCTTTTTCATTATGGAGTACTACTTCTACCAACTTACTTACTCAAAAATCAAATGCAGTGCTCTCCTCCTTTTGACTGGAACTGGGGCTAACAAAATGACTCCACTGCATGTTGACACCAACTACACCCAAAATTTCTGGTTTCACAGCAAGGGAAATGCCTCAGCTACCCACCAGATTGCATTGGCAGGTTCACTGAACCCCCAAATTGTGTAGGCGGTGAGGGAGCTGTGCCCGTTTTCAACCACCAATAACAGGGGTCACCTCCATTTAAAATTCCCCCCGTACACATTATTTAGGCCAAAGGGCAGCTTAAAAACCATGAACGTTTTAGCCAATTTCATGAGTTTGTCCCTGACACCAATTACAAGCATATATATATGATATATGCATCAACATCAGTGCTCTAAAGGTTAATTAATACTTGTATATTACCCAGTAACAAAGGAAAACAGTATTGAATTATATAGTCTATTATTAATATTGTGTTGAAACCTGAATGAAGGTTAAAAAAAGCATTAATATTTACCATGCAGGTGTATCAACAAGTCAGAGTTCTTCATTACCTCCTGGAATGTCTTTTAAATTTACATACAGAGCAGTTCCTTACCCAGATGCAGCATTATTCTCAGCACTGTTTGTGGAACATGACTATTCGAATGATTGTGCCATCGATGGTTTCATGAGTGTAGACAACTTGCTCAATGTTAACAATATTAGTCTAACTACCGATTGTCTTGGATTAAGAATTGGACAATTAGCACTCCCAGACACTTTCAGGTACATTGTTTATTTTCCAGGGTTGATTTCTCAACAAGAAACAGATCCTGGAACAACTATTGTCATATATTCGAAGCTGAAGTCACCAAAGGCCAATTTTGGTAATTTCTATAAAGTAGTTTCGGATGATCCTGATATAACAGTATTAGAACTAATATTCAGTTCCAAAACATCACAATTTAGTGGTATAATAAGGAATGTTAATGTTTCCATTTTTGATTCTGAGGTAAGCACAGAGATGATAATTAATAGCCCTAGGATCTCGTTCAGAGGCAGTACTACTATTTTCTACCAATATGATATCATGTTTTCCGGAGAATCTTCAACTGATGACTCGATGTACATTGATATATCAGCTGAGATAATGGATGGTGCCAATGGATTCCGAACAAATTCCATTGATTATTTGAATTCACATGTTAGATCAGAAATTAATAGTGTTTTGGAAAGACGAAGGAATACCCAAAAGAGTATAAACAGCACTGTAATTATGAAAAACAAACTTGATAAAGAATTAAATGACAAACAAAGGGAATATGCTGATCTTCTACAACAGTATGAGCAAGCTAATGCTACATTCACTTACTGGAAAATGAAAATGGCTAAAACAAAAGAAGAATATGAAAATGCACAAAGTAATTCATTGTCTTCAGATGATATATGTACCGAAACAGAATGTGCTTATTTGTGTCAACGTGGTATAAGCTGTTCAACATGCTATAGCCCTTCTCGTTTAGAAGAATCAGGCATCTGTGAGACAATTGTCAGTGGTTACCAAACAGTAATACGTTATCGTGAAATACTTGTTAGGGGCTGGAGATATGAACTTCGTTGTAAGCCATGTTTGACATTTCGATGGTTTTCAATATTTTATATATCAGTTGGTGATTGTTGTACAACTGAATGTGTACCATTTACAGATTATCGTCAAGAACCTTATTACTCAGAAGAACCCTATACACAGATTATTGGAGAGCCTTGCACAACCAATGTGTATGAAGAATCAGTCTCAGGTGAGTGTTGTATGGAATATCCATGCAGTGAGCGTGTTCAAAATCTTAGCTGTTTGATAAATAATTTGGAGTGCCAAGAGAAAATGCAAGAGGCTTTAGCAAATTTAGAAAACAGTCTTTCTTTGAAGTATAAAGCCTATAGTGACGCAAAAGCAAATTTCACCATCTCTGAGGTTGAAATGACAAGAATATATACAAAACTACAAGCAGTAGAGCAAGAATATCAAATTATTGACAATGCACTTCAAAGTACATACATAAACTTGAATATAAGAAAAGAGGCCAAAGAGAAAGTGTTACAAGAAACGGAAGTTTTCGATTCTATCTTGCATGCAGTAGGTGGTTTAAGTGACTCTGAGAATATTGTAGACATAACAAATGTAACATTCACTACTGTTTTAACCATATCAACACCCGTTGCTTTCCCTGTTAATTTTATTTATGAGTATTCAGGTCAATCGTATGAAATCAACATCATTATCAACTTTAACAGACCTAAAGAGTTTATATACCGTAGACTAGCAGAGGCAATTCTGGAAGATATTTTAGGGAGTGACGTGTCATCTCGCAAAAGACAGACAGTGCAATATAATGACAATTTTTCACACACATGTATTAATACTGCCAACATTGAATCCTATATTCAACAGATTTCAGCATCACTTAATAAATCATCACAGCAGTTTGAAAATACCAAAAATAGTTTCTTTGATGTGCTTAATAATAGTTCTGTTAGTTATAACAACTTAACTAATCAGCAACAGAACTTAGAATTCTTTTCAAAGTTAGTGGATTCATATACACAACTTACAAACGACAAATCATCTTCTATAACCAAATTATTAGAAACACTTCATGAAAATTCTTTTCCTCGTTGGCAAACCAATATGGAAATGGTACATATAAATGGCAGTGATATTGGTGGCTTCTCATGTGTTAGTTTTATTGATTGCTTGCAATCAGCATTTGATGCTCTCTTTTTTATTATTCAAGATACCCCGCTACCACAGGCAAAATCTATTGAACAAACACTTACAGCAGCAAAGGAGAGTTTTCTATGGCTAGGCTATAATGAAAACTACACATTTTATCAAGCTCAAACCATTCTCTCACAGGTTATGGAGATTTTGTCAGATCTTAAAGGGTTGGAATACTGGTGCTCTGATCCTCCGCAGATCATTGAACAACCTCCAGCTGAGGTGAATATCTCAATAGGTGATACCCTGGAGTTATCCTGCAAAGCATCCTCAAACCTTCCATTAAAATATCTTTGGAGAAGGAACTCAATGCTGCTAAGTTCAAGGTCAAATACACTTTCTGTGCAGAATATACAAAGATCAGAAGGAGGTAATTATAGCTGTTCTGTCACAAGTGATTCTGGCATTGCAACATCACTTCCAACAATTGTTAATGTCTATTATCAACCAATCCTCAATCTCAGCCTTGTGAATTCAGTAGAAACATTTGAGGGGTATGACAATGGTTTGAATTTGGCTTGCGATGCTCACTCCTGGCCTCCTCCTGGTTGGAGGTGGTTCTACAGAGCTACAAACACAGATGAATGGACAGATATTGTAGATGTGAATGCCAATGTACTTTCACTAGACAAACCAAGGCTTTCCGATGAGGGATGGTATACATGTATGGCTTATAACTGGATTGGTAATGTCTCTTCAGAACCTACATACCTTACAGTGTTACCAGCTTCTGTAGCAAGAATTGAATATTCTATGAGTATTCGTTTTACTCCAGATTTTGACATTTCTCTTGCAGCTGGTATAGACTTCAACAGATCTGACTATAAACAAATGGTAGCCGATACCATTCACAATTCATTGCAGCTGACATCTACTCAAATCCAAGATGTCGAACTAATTATTGAAAAGAATTTTAATATCACTATTTCATTCAAGTTGATGACACCTCATGTTCAGTATATTGCCTACGATAGTATACAGGAAGTGTTCTCAAAAGTAGGAGATTTAGTAATACAACTTCAACTAGATAGAAATAATTTGATAAGTTTGACATCTGAAGATGGTGGCATCGTAATGAGTATCAGTGGATTAAACTTCCACTCTGTTGGAAACAGCCTGAGTATTAGCCCTCGAGTGTTTGTGTGCCCTAATGGATACCAAGTGGATTCAAGCCTTGTCATTTGTGGTTAGTATAGAAATATATATCAATGTTCACTATGAGATCTATTCTTGTCATTATGCATATGTTTTTCACTGTTTAAATTCACTTCATTTCACAGTTGGTTGTGCCCCTGGTTATTATGGTAATGTACTAGTGGATCAACTTACTGATCTTGGTAATGGACAGTTCATGGAAGAACAGATTCCTCAGTGTTTGGAGTGTCCGATAGGAATGTATCAAAATGATAAGGGTGAAGCTGAGTGTAAACAATGTCCTGATTACTACAGCACAGCTGATATCGGAGCTTCATCTCTAGAAGAATGCACAGGTATATACAAATAATATTTATTATAATGTAAAACATTTGTGCATTAATAAATAATGGTAGTAGTCATGTATTCACTTTTCCACTAAATACATATATAGCTTTGTGTCAACCAAATACATATTCTGACACTGGAATGGAACCTTGTACCCAGTGCCCACCAACTCACTACCAAACAGAGTATGGTTCAAGTGAATGCTCATTTTGTACAAATGAAACATCATTTTTGGATGAATGTATGATACTAGTGGAGGCAACTACTACTACAACAACAAGTCAGTTTATTTACTAATTATTTAGTCAGTGGTGTATGTATTGAAGTGTAATATACCATTTTGTAATACTTTCAGATGTAGCTGTCATTTCTGAATCGGCTTCTGTAACTCCATCAATTTCAGTAGTGTCCAAGGTATGGTAGTAGTTCATTACATGCATCAATGAAGTAACAAGTCATGTTAAGCTTTTTGGTTTGTATTTTCAGTCACCAATATCTAATTTCTTCAACTTAGCAA
Organism: Petrosia ficiformis; assembly: GCA_947044365.1. Taxonomy (NCBI): domain Eukaryota; kingdom Metazoa; phylum Porifera; class Demospongiae; order Haplosclerida; family Petrosiidae; genus Petrosia; species Petrosia ficiformis. The sequence continues at coordinate 17,149,307 of OX345636.1, read as the reverse complement.
TCAGAAGGAAATACTTTCACTTTGATAATTCCCGTAATTGTAACTACCTTCCTAATGAGTAAGTCATTCATTCTGTGTTCTGTTTAATCCAAAATACATTTATAATCATGCTAAACAATTATCATATATGAAATTGAGGGTGTGCCATTTACTAAAATTAATATTAGTAGAATTAATTCAAATACTGGATCTATTTGATCAAAGACTATACTTGTAAACCATGGCTTTATTGGACCGTTCAAATTTATTTCCATGCTTTCATTGTTCGTATTTGTATTGTAATAGCATGGGTGGGGATTGGAATTTAGGATAAATCAGACAAGTGTTGTTTCTAAAGTACATGGTGGATGGGGTACAGCCTAGTAAAAATTTGTCACTTTAGAAACAACATGAGTTAAATTTATCCTACATTTCACAACTAAACATGCAATCACAGATTAATTACACTTCAGCTGGTTACAGGAGTTTCAATGCAATTTTATTTTTCTTAATGTTGATTTGTTTTTCCTGCTAGGAAATATTTACAAGTACTAGTTTTACTTCATCTTGATGTATATGGAGTAGTATATCAACTACATGTCATAATAAAGCATAGTAACAAAAACAGCAGTACAATGTATATATCATAGTATTATAGGTATAAACTGTGGTGTATTATCCATTCTAACATGTGTTTCTTACAGAAAGTAACATAATTACTATATACACACTTGTATTTTTAATAACAAATAATATATCATAGTATTATAGGTATAACCTGTAGTGTATTATAATCATTCCCATTCCCATGTGTGAAAAGTGTATATAGTTTAGATACTAGCGATACTATTAAACTACTTCTATGAATGACTGAGGCTGAGAGAAGATGTCCCACTTTTAGAAACTAAGCACTTACACTGACTTACCTGCTTAGAATCACTTCACTTAAGGCATACATAATTATGATTGTGAAAAATCAAAAGCCAATTCTTGAGCAACAAGAAAAAGATCTAAAAAATCATTAAGGAATTAAAGGAAGCAGCAAATGGCAATTGTCAAAACTACCTGTTCTATTAATGAATTCTTACTAGCATAATTATGCATTTTTATTTAACTTTGCAGTGATTTTATACCTACTGTATGCATGCATGCATGCAATGACGCCAATAGCAATGGTCAATCACCAGGTGATGATCAGACATTTTTCATTGTTGGCATCAAATGTGCAATTGCAAGCATAGGTATCTATATAATTAGTTATTACATACTATTCATGAGAAAATGAAATGTTATGGAGTGCTACAATTATTCACACATACCATATGAAATGTTTCCTATTATATCACTTTACAATAGTCTTGATCATACTCGTGATTATAATTGTGGTGACCATTTGGAAAAGAAAACTGAAAAGAAGAATGCTACTTATAGAGCGAATACAACTCCATGACTATGATAAAAAGCTTCCCCCGGAATACATGAACAATGACATGAAAGGTAAACTTGGAGACGACCCATTTTTGAAACTTGCACAAGATCCAATATATGAATCGTTAGAGCAACTTCCTCATAATGAGAATAGTTATGATGTTCCGAGATCTTTTCAACGCCAAACTCCATCACCACTTCCTATGCCATCATCAACAATGCCTGTCAAAGACAAAGAAGACACTATATCAATCCAGAGCAAGAGAAGTGATGGTGACTACATGCCGATGAATGCTACTAATCCGTTTTACACCATGGCTGGAGAAATACCCAATGAAAATAGAGAGGATGAGGGTAGGAACCAGTAAATATATTTGACTCGTGTGATACTTAATACATACAACTCCATAATTGTTGTCTTTTAAACAGACTCCTTTTTTTAAATTTAATCAATATTTTGTTATACAGTTTTAGTCAATTCGTGCATTACATGTGTTGTAGTACTATACATGCTCTAAAATACTTGATTGTAGTTTTATAAATTAACATGAGAAATTTAAACAATGGTTTACTTTAATCATTTAGGGAGGAGGAAAGGGCAGAGGTGCATGGTGGTGCTTTTTAGATGTTATTGTGGGAGTTTCTCCATGCAATGTATGCTACTATAAATAGAAAAAATGCTATACTATATTTATAAATTGAAAACTGCACCCCACCATTAAAGCAAAACTGCCAGACAAGCGATTATATATAGTGATTATAGCTTGCGAGCAATTTTGATCCTTGACGTTTGCAATATATGTAGTAATGATGACTAGAAACAGATTTGTTAGCTTATATGCTTATCAAATCAACAGTTGTATCTAATTTGTCTAGTATTACCTATACGTACCTCAGTTTAATTGTTGTGACTCTATATGGACTCCTCCAACAAAGGTTATGAAGATAAATTGGTAAGAACCCGAAAATTCACTGCTAGAATGATTTCAAAAAGTGATAAACTAAGCAGCACTGCACCTCTATGACATGATAGGATTTACAACATTGAAAATAATTGTGCATATATCACCTTGCAATATGGTTTGAACTAGCTACACAATTAAAGATAGCATATACCATAACAAAACAAAACCATTCAATTATAGATTCAAAACCCTTAACAAGTTGACTTCCTGGAGTGTATGATGTAATGCAATGACTGTTGAAAAGAACAACATATGCATAATGCTATAAAATTATTTTAAACGAAAAAAATCAAATGGAGAAAAAAGTAGCATGTTAGCACACTCTATAGGGACAATAGCCAATTATGACGTAACTGAACCCAAGCAACAGAATTTTTTAGAATTATTATTATTTCATTTAATTTTATAATACCCACACTTATTCTGTCATCTCAATTCATGATCAGTGTTTGTACACCGCTTTTGAGCACTCTTTCAACCAGTGTAATATAACAGAAACAAAGCCACAAGCCAAAGTATATAGGAAAACTAGGAGTACTATAACTACAACTAAAACTAGTCAGTTCTGTCAAACTAAAACTACGCTAGTAAATATACATAATATATATATATATATATAAATTTAAATGTGCATTTATAATTATATAAATAGTGTAGTAAGAGATGCAGTTCTGTGTTTCAACTTTCAAGGTGACAGACTATTTAATACCATCGAATTCAGCTTTAGGAAACTGCAATTACTTAGTCTAGCTGTTTTAGCTAAAATACATTAATTGTAAAACTGATATAAGAACTGTTAAAAATTATGTATAAGACTGTAAAAAGAATGGATATATATGTTGTTGAGTTCGACTTACTGTATTGGAGGAGATAGTGTTGTTATGGCCCATTGGGCCATCGCTTTTCAAACCATATAATTATAATTATGTTTGTGTCGAGTTGCCATTTGAGCAGAAAGCAGAGCTGAGTCATGAACTAATAATATATATAAAAGCTCCTAGTGCATATTATGTTCTGCCATCTTGTTTAAATAGTAGTAGCAGCATTTTCCAACACATGAGCACTCGATCCCCATCTCCTTCCCTTACAAAGTCACAAAAATAGCGATGAATCATTCCAAGTGTCAGCAAAATCTTGGCATAATTTAATACATAGTCTTGCTCTGCTGAATCAGAAGAAGCCAGTGTGCACGTGGGGATAGGGGAAGCATGTAGTTATCAACAATAGATAATGATTTTCATTAAGTAGGCTCTTTTCTCAGCTCAGCTTCTCTCCTATTAATGAGGTTTTGTAATTTATATAGTGTAAACTGGTCAGCAGCAGAGTCTTCAGTGTACAGCATATGCCAAATTACCTGCAATTGCATGTTATAATAATATCTTAAGTGGTATAATTGTACACATAATTATAATATAATTGAAATGTAAAAAATTAATGTATCACTATAATTCTTTTTTACCTGAAGTAAACACTGTTTTGGATGCCAATCCTCAGTCGTTGCCACAATTCCTTTTAAACATTAGGACTCTGTGTGAATTTCACACATGGCATTCACTGAACTCTATTGTCCAAAAACAATTTGAGCAAGGTGACTTTTACATGTACAACCGGGTAAACCTGACCAGTTCCAGGTACAAACAGTTGAACATACTTGCAGATGTCTACTGCATCTTTGCCTATATGTTCATTTTTGAACTGTAATCCCAGCCATACTTCCATAACAACTGTATAACAAAAGCATAAGTTTATTTACACACTCTCACCTCAATCATAATGTTTATGTTCAATATGCCATGTTGCCAGGGAGGAAAATCCTAAAAATAATAGAGAAGATGAACAAGTACATATTATATTACTAGGTGCATGGAGATCAACTTTCAACTGCAATGGTGAGAAGACACTACATCAGTATCAAAATGGTTATAGGGCTTAGAACCCGTGTATGAAGATTGCCACACAAAAGTGTATGGTAAAGTGGTTTATAATTGCTAATTTGTGTTCACTCTATATAATCACTCTTTGCTAGTTATGTAAATTTGAAATTAGATACTTTTGATTTTCTTGATAGATAACAGAATAAGCAAATGTAATTAAGGTGTAGAGTAAAATAAATACACTGTTTACTGATTTTACTATTAATATGAAGTCACTTGAAAAACTGAATTGCAACATGATTGGTTATATATATATGAGTTTCGTTTTTGTAATGAGCCAACAGTTTTTGCTTGGCTTCCCACACAAAATATAGTCGAATGAAGTGTACTTCCTGTTGCGTGTCTGCTATCCCTTTCAGTTTTATAAGGTTGTAATTTTACATCATCCTGTCAGAGAGGAAGTGTATCCAACTTAATAGAATACTGAATTTAAACTGCAATTCACGGGATCTTGGATGTACCACACCCCAAATTACTGTAGATTACGAGAGTATGCCAATGTGGTGGCGGCATGTCGGTCAAAAACGCCCACGCTTTGTTGATTCAAGTGTCCACCCTTTGATGTTACTTTGAAGTTAGCTTCAAAGTAACATCAAAGGGCGGACACTTGAAAGTAAAAGGAGAATGTTGATGTGTGTGTGATGCATAGACTTGCTTTCTAGCTAGTTCTAGTGAGAGAGAAAGGGATGTTGGGAGAATAAGTGAAAAATACCGTTCGCTTGCAGACTTGCAGTAAGCATAGTTGAGATGAGTGTTAGATTGCTTCAGGAGGTCCAGAAAGTTGCAAAGAAGCTGCATTCAGTTGCATCTGTGATGCTGAGCCACACCTCACATTATATGCTTGATCAAGATGGGTGTGGTTATAAATATGCAAAACTGGTTTTTAAGCGTACGCGCTTATCACTATGCGCTTATTATAACGCATGCGCCTAATAATCAGTGGTTTATTCAAAAAGGTGTGGCCTCCCTTATCAAACATGACCGCGTTAACTCTGGAAAGTGTCATTGCGGACATCACATTTATAATTCTAGATGGACTCCATTATTAGGAGAAACTTGGAATACTTCTCTTGAACTGGACAATGAACATGACAAGTACGCAGTGTCTATTGTGAAATCAGGAGAACTAGTAGGTCATGTGGAAAGATCGATTTCAAAACTATCCAGTGGCGTAGCTACACCCGCGCCGCCCTGGCGTAGTCAGGCGTGGCCTGACTAGGCCTGGGCCCGGACATCAGAATTACATTCGAATTTTAATTAAAATTAATAACAATAATATTCCGTGTAATTGACACTTGTCAAGTTTGTTTATTTGAGATGGCCTTTCAGAAGGTAGACAGCAGACTATTTTTGACTGTTTAGATGTGAATCAGTTAGATTCTGCTGCTTCTAAGTGACAAAGGCAGCAGCATAGTGATGAAACTCATGCACAGGAGATGCAGCTGGTAAGTAATGATATCAAGACCACCAATGATGGTTTTAACAGTTGCATGTACAAGTGTAACAAGAGTTCTTGGCGGAGTTTCTGACGATATCGCAGTATCACCAGAGCTGTACTTTTATTAACTTCTTGGTTGTGTTTTCATTATTATTAATCATGAATAAAATAATTAGGTAAAACATTTATCGGCGGATGGTTTGGAGGTACCTTGCTACTATCAATGGCGGCGGAACAAGGGGGCTTGGAGGTTAGAGCCCCCCCCCCCCCCCCCAATCCAATGATTTATTAATAACTACAATTAACTATTATAGGTGCGGTTTGCTTAAGAACACATGGCTGAACAGCGTTCTATTGTCTCTTTCTTCTCTAAAAAACGAAGATTGGAAGCTGGCGACCAAGAAATTGAGAGTGTTGGTTTTGGTGATAATTTTTTGGATCATTTTAAAATGTAATTTTTGTAATTAATCATTATCGAGCGTAAAAATAATAATTATTAATTAGATCACACCCATCATGAATATAATTACGAAAAAAAATCGCGGGGCCCCTTCGAGTGCCGCAAGTCTCAGCCCCCCCAATATTCTCCCCATTCCACCGCCTATGGCTACTATAATATTAAAGGAAGAAAGAGACTGGTGCAAAAAAATGAAGGGGTATTTGGAATCCAAGTCAGACTGTACGATACTCAACTGAAAACAGAAATTGGTTGTTTAACTGATAGCTAAATAATAATAATTGACTTATTACGGAAAATTAATGAAATCATACACTGCAAAAATAGAAATGTTAAAATGTCTAATTTATTGGTTAGTATACATTTGCAAGGAATACGGGAATTTATAATTTAATTGGTTGTGTAGGTTGTTACTGTAATCCAATAATTGTAATTTCAATTATCCTTATAATGTCTATTAGATATACAAAGAAGTAGAATAATATTTTATTAGGTTTCCAAACCTTTTTTGTGCATCTACTAGAGATATTGGACATGATAATTGATTATAGATACGTATGCCATCATGACAACCTGTATGACCAATTAAATTATAATTTGCATCTTTGTTACAGTACTAACCAGTACATTTGTGATTTTAACAATTCTAGAAAAACATAATAAATGAAATTACTGATACAGATTATGCTATTACTAATCAATTATCAATGAGTTAATTTCAGTAAATACACATGTGACATTATTTCATACCGCTTGGCTCCTCAGATACATTATGCTACAGCATACAGGACATATTTTAACATAATGGTATTCAATGCAAACATGGATTAATGTGTCTATCAGGAAAAGAAAAACATTTTTTACTACAATAATTATATGTACCTAGCCTAAAAACCAGTGAGGTTATTTAGGGGCTGTTCACAACTTAAATTAAAGTCATTGTGACAATAGGGGAGGTTAAGGTTCATGACAGTTGACACAAGATGAAAAACTCACCAGAAACTTCAATAAAACTAGAGTCTACAGTCTACATTGTAAACAGTAAGGATAGACGTATCTGTAATTTTGATGTCTAAGAATATTTATATATATTGTTTTGATGCCTGCTTTTTGTTGTACCCATTGTTCCACAATATATTTCAAATATATTCTAGTTATTTTCTCGATGGTAATAGTTTATGCGTTCATGTGTGACATTATAGGGGGAGGGATGTGCATCAGCATGTAATATCACATGATGTTAATAATTATTAATTTCTTTTGTAAACAGCCCATTAGGTGAGTAATGATGTAAGTTGGTCTTTAAAAACCTGAAATTGCATTTAAAAAGGTCTTTTATTACATAGTTTTTGTATCCATGATAATTATATCAATAGATTGTAATTGATGCTATTTTAGTATAATTGGTGGAATATTATAGCTAGCTAGTATTGAAAAATATTTTAACCCAATGAATTAGCAGATGGAAAGACTTTCACAATCAATGATCTATAATTATTATCTTATTTCATTATAGCAAACTGCACTCAGGGGTGTCAATACGGTAATTGCACTGCTCCAAACACTTGTACCTGTCAGTCTGGATGGGCTGGAGATTCTTGTAATATTGGTAAGACTTCTTATAATAAGTAATACTATACTGAACTCTCACTGCTATGGTAAAACTACATAATACTGTTTATAAAATCATGATTATTTGTGTTAAAATATTATTGTGATAGAGTTAGGTAGTTGATTTATTAGAATAAGGTAGCAATTGAAATAACACTCCACAAAATACAAAATAATAAGTCACTTAAATAGGCTAAGATAACAATATTCTAGATGAGAAGCTTTCCTTCCACTTGTAGCTCTACCTGAGCCAATGGATACAACACTGTATCTCCACGAGCAAACTGAATTGTGATTGCTTCTTCCAGAAGCTTCTTCTTGTCCACCAAGTCACTTCTGACCAATGTCCTAGAGGATCCTGTGTCTAGTAAAATGTCATTCACCGACTTTCTTTCAACAGTGCCTTGACCTAGAAATCCTCACTTTGCTATGTCCTCTTATAACTGGTAGAAGGTACTGTACACAGTCTTGATATATGTCCCTTTCCATCACAGTTATAGCACCATGGTGCTTCATTCTCCTTAGGCCGTGTAGAATGCAATGTCTAGCTATAAGGCTTCTCATTTATAGCATAACACTGGAATACTTCTTCCTTCACCTTCTCATAGTCCTTTGAATGTTCATTGCTCAAAGCATTATAAACTTGTTGTGCCTTATCAGTCAATGGTGGAGCTAAAATGTCTGACCACTTCTCCTTTGCCACTCAACATGCTTCTACTACTCTTTCAATTTTTTTGAGGTAAGCCTCAATGTCGTCATACTCAGCTTGGTTAGTTTCAGTGAATTGGGTTCTATCTCAACCTTTTGTAGTCTTCTTTCCATTAAGTGTACATGTCCCATTAGGCCTCATCATCTCCTCGTGGTTGCTCATCCTCATGTTCCTTACGTCATTCCTCTTCATATCTTTGTTGCTCTTCCTCACAAATCCTTGTGTTGTTCCTCTTCATATCTTCAACTCTTCTCTTCATATCTCATTTCTTCTCTATGATACTCCTCTTTATATTATTTCCTCTTCTTTTCAAATCTCATTTCTTCTCTATGTTGCTCCTCTCCATATCTTTTACTGTTCTCTTCTTTTTCTATCCACAATTTCATTTATTAGAATAAGGTAGCAACCAAAACAACACTCTACAAAATAACACTCTAAAAAACAAAATACTAAATCACTTAAATAGGCTAAGATAAGAAGATTCCAGAATAAGGATAGATGTGAAAGAAAAAGGACAGAACAAAGAAGAACATCTAAAAAAAAACTCTAATTATATTTATATATAAGTGTTAAATAAATGTACAAGTCCATTCACCATTAAGTTCGTATGTAATGAATAGTTATCACGTTAGGGCAATTTTAAGCAATAGGTTTGATCATCTATGCATGTATAATAATTATTATAATTGTGACACTGTAGTATCTTATAGGGCTTTCCACATTGCAGACACTTAAGTTTGTATAGAGTACTTTGCTTTTGTGTAATAGGTGTAGCCAAGACAATCTTTACAGTTGCATTTCATAAACATAACTAGTGGTCTCTTTACCAATGTCAAAGTCATAGTACTGATTTCTAGCACTGGTGGTTCTGTTGATACACCCACTCAAAATTATACAATCAATGCTAATGGAAGACTATACACATTGTTTACTTCAAAAATGTTGTCGTAATTAACAGATCTAATTGAGTGTGTTAATATGAATGGAAATTGTACTCACAATTGTGTTAACACTGACGGAATTAAGTTACTATTGTACTTGTGATAATGGATATGAACTGAGTGATGATAAGCATACATGTGAAGGTAATGTGGTGGGAAAATATTTATATGTGTTTAAAATAGTTATTATGAGTATATGATAAGAGTTTATGAGTAATGATACGATGAAGGAATATCAAAATAACATAATTGCAAGCCTCATGCTTATAAAGACATATGAACTATATCACATCACACCATATTTATAATTAATAGACAGTTAGACACTTCTTACATATATAAGCTCGATTCTAATACTGCACATACATCATTGTAGACTTGGTCACACTACTATAAAGTTATGTATTGATTTGTGCTATTCTCCTAGCTTGTCTTGTATAATGATGCCAGCTATATGATGAACAAATATAATTATGTGTTTATTTTCAGATATTGATGAATGTAGTGAAGGAATAGTGATGATTGGTGGATCAGGTGGAGGGGCTGGAAGTGTTGATTTATGGTGTGAACAACATTGTAACAACACAGGAGGAGGATATGATTGTGTTTGTTATTCTCTGGATGACAACAATCAGACATGTTTAGGTTCACTATTATAACATATAATAATAACTGCATAGATGTGCCAGGGCAAATAATGAACTGCACATGCAGCATGCACCAAAATTTTACCCAAAAAACTGTTCATGATTAGATTAGTCATGGGCAATACTGCGTCTGAGATTTCTGGTATCAAGTAATGTCCAAGTATCCATACTGATACTGATACCAATCACCGCACCTCCATTTTAATCAGACACACCCATTTAATAAATCATAGCACTTTAAACTGACGTTTATGGAAGCATGTGTATTATACACATGCACATTATCAAGTATCAGTATTGTGAAAATTACTGTTATTGCCCTTCACTTTTTACCAGGGCACACACACATATATATACATACATGCATAATATATATATACATTATATATATATATATATATATATATATATATATATATATATATATATATATATATATATATCATGACACACTTAGCTAGCCTTAAGTGTTTTAATGTTGTGCATGAGGATGATGCAATAAAGTCAAGTTTACATAATGCGCGAGAAGAAGGCGAATGCTTAATGTCTTGCATGCTAAGTGTGTTATAAAGGATTTATACTGATCACATGACCTACTGAAGGGAGAATGTGTGTGTACAATGACTGTTGCTGATAAAGATGGCATTGTTCTCATCTACACCTTGCGTCCTTGTGACTTATTGGATGGGTAAGTATGTGTCGGAGGTTCACAAGAAAGACTGTATGGAATACTCACCAAAATGTTTGTATTGTCTAGTTTGTTGTTTCAAGTGTTTTACAATTGTAATAAAATGCATGATGTCGACTCCTTCAATGATACTATGTTTGGAAATTTTAGAACAACGCTTGATGATGAAATGAAAAGACTACGATGATTTAAGCCTTTGAAGAAATGTTCAAAACTGAACCAAGAAGATATTAAAGCAATGTTCCCTAAATCATCTATTTATATAACGCATATAGACCTCTAAATAATACGCATATAGTATAATGTACACATTTTTACCATAGATAAGTATAATAATTATACTTATGTAAATGTAAATTATGTATGTGTATGCTAGACTACAACTAACTGTACTCTAATGGGCCGAGGCAAAGCCAAAAACAATTAGAGAACACAGTCAAGTTGGGTCTACTCTAATAAATATAGAATATATTACTCCATATTTTATTAGAGTACAGTGTGTATATATAAAGTAATGTATTATCCAATTAATACTTGTTTACATCTTTTAAAAGTGAGCACATTTTCTTGTGATTCAACAGTATTTTATCAAAAATAGATAACAACTATTAACCATGGTATACGAGTATAATATTATATATTATTTTATTTTATTTTCTACTACAAAATAGTGCCACTGTGATTACATAACTGTTAAGCTTATATTAATATAAGCAGAAGTATCACATTCGGGAAAACAATGTGTAAACTGCATATAATATTATAAAATTTTAATTTAATTTCTGCAATAAACACTGCTTGTACACAGCATATATTATCTTCCTCTTATGGCTACACACACACACACACACAAACACACACATTCTCTCCAGATATTAATGAATGTTTGTCGATAAATGGACGGTGTGATAATTATTGTCATAATACCATTGGTTCATATTACTGTACTTGTCAGATGGGATACTTACTACTAGAAGATCATAGAGGATGTACAGGTTAGTACAGGTTTCTATACTATGAAATGCACTATATTGCTTGGTCATGGTATTTGTAAACAGTGGTTTATACTGTGTATACTGTAGGTGCCTTTAATGTATGATGTATTTATAAATAAAATTTATATAATATAAAACAATGATAATGTACATTTCATATTTTTATGGCCCGTATGGCCATCCCTATGATTGCTTTCCACGGGGTTTAATGTATATATATTTTCTTGTGTCCACTTGCGCGAGTATGCGTTGTATACGTAGTTTAGGAAGTTGCGTCATTCCCGGGGGCTCGGTCAATTAATGGGTGTGGCGCGTAAAAGAACGCGCGCTCGAGAGCAAAGCTGACTGAGCTAAGTAGCGTACGTAGAAACTGGAACTAATAGCTAGTTATTCTGCCTGAAATATATTTCTCAAGGTCTTTTAAAAGGTCAGGAGAGTAGATAATCAAAATAATAACTATAATAAGCTGTTGTCTTTCATGGTTGATAAAGTCAGCCATGATTACTGAATGCTGGACACCCACCACAAAGCAGTCATAGGGAGACTCTTAAATTTGTAAAGCAATCATAGGGATTTTTTTTTCTCTATATACACTTGTTTGTGTATATAATGAACACGCAATATTCATCATTATATAAGTATCCGCCATTTTACTTTTGCTAGTATTGATTGGGTGGTAGCTATTTAGTATTGTATAATTTAAAAATCACAGTTTGTGCTATACCACAGATGACATCAGCACATTCTTGGTAATGCACCAATAATATGATCGGTGGTCAGTGTTGATTCTTATCTGCCATTATTTCTAGTATTGGTATCTGAATGATGGAAACTGATATAGTAACAACTACTGATTTGTATCAGTTATTGGTACATATCTACAGTAATTATCGGGGTATCAGAATATTGGTAGAATCTTTTATTGGTACATCACTATTTATCATACTAAGTATTTCTATGAGTATATTTGAAGAGCTTGTGTCTGTGATTATGATTCTACAGTCCTCATTTTCTTGTTTACTTACATCAATTCTAATAACTGCACGTTTTTATTCATTATTTTACATTACATGTACCTTGTTTTGACTGATATTTAATATCACTGTTATCAAATAATGACAATTTGCCATACTGCTTGCAATATACATGTACATCTATGTTAAATGTTTTTGTGTGTGTGTGTGAAATAAGCTGTTTTGGTTTACACCCATGTACTAAATTTGCCTTTCATGCACATGGAATTTTAATTACATTCATAATCATCACATTTATGTATAATACAGACGTTTGTTTAAAATTTATGAAAAGTCATTCACATTATTTGTATAATGATTCCTGCAGATCGTGATGAATGTACAAATAACACGCACCAATGTAATCATACCTGTCATAACACAAATGGTGGATATAACTGCTCCTGCTATAATGGATACAGACTAGTTAATACACATTCCTGTGAAGGTATGGATGAATGTATTACCTGTTAGATATTCTGACTTTAAATTGCTAAGTAAAATTATTTGCTTTGCATAATCTAAAGTCCCTGTTTGAAGCACAGTTTTGAACTAATTAACTACCTCAATGTATTTGAAAACTATAATGCATACTTATTTTATTTGTTATAACTGTTTTGTAATTATGTAATTTCAAAACTCTTCCTTATTGTGTTCACTGTATCCATTATAGGTTTCTTGGAACATATAGTAACACAATTTACAAAAGAACACTTTTGCCTGAAGGGCATATATAGTTATTCTACTTCTAGCTGAAGAAGCCTTTGCACTGAAACATTTTTTGATAACAGGTGTCATTTGACAAATGCATATGCTAATTGTCACCATGTATGTCCATTTCAATACTCTCTATTCAGACAGGTGTCATAGAAAACCAACTAATTATCATGGAAGAGCAACTATTGTTTCACCTATATGCATAATGTAATTGTACTTTTATACATAGTAGCCTAATATTGAGTGTTTAAATGTAGATATTATTTTAAAGAAAATGTAATTATGATTTACCTACTGACACTCTTTCTCGTTGATGGCTACATAATGGTCATCATAAATAATATTGACATTAATAATGTAAGCAATATTATGACCACAGCTACTTCTTTTATGCTATCTGTGCAGATATTAATGAATGTACTGAAGGTATATCAGGCTGTAGTGATGATTGTGAAAACAGTCCTAGATATTTTGAATGCTCTTGCCCAAGTGGTTTCACTCTCTCACATCAAGATAACAAGACATGCATAGGTAGGAGAAAGAAAAACATTCATTAACTCATTCCAATGTCCATTCATCTCATCATTCTGTTTTTCCTAATGCTGATATGACATAAAGTATGATTTTGAAGATTTGTTATGTAAACATATATAATTGAATTAGCTATAATAATTTATTTAACCTTGTATCACATTACATTAACATGCTCAATTTGTGTTCATTTGTTTGCCACAGATATTGATGAGTGTGCAAATGAAAATGCTGAGTGTAATCATTTTGTGTATTAATGAATATGGTTCTTATCACTGTCAGTGTCGTGAGGGATACACACTTATTATCATTTGTGGTTAGTATATAAATATATATAAACATTCACCATGAGATCTATTCTTGTCATTATGCATATGTACTTCACAGTTTAAATTCACTTCATTTCACAGTTGCTTGTGCCCCTGGTTATTATGTACTAGTAGATCAACTTACTGATCTTGGTAATGGACAGTTCATTGAAGAACAGATTCCTCAGTGTTTAGAGTGTCCAATAGGAATGTATCAAAATGATAAGGGTGAAGCTGAGTGTAAACAATGTCCCAATTACTACAGCACATCTAATACTAGAGCTTCATCTCTAGAAGAATGCACAGGTATGATGTACAAATAATATTTTTTACTAGGAATACCTATGTGCAGGACTGCTTCGCTCGCACTACATGTGCAGTCAATTAATATCCAAAAAGGTGTGGTTTTAGTCACACAATGGTATAATTATTTGACTTTGACACTTATAATGGCAGGAAAGAAGAGAGAATTTAGTGATTTGTCATCTTGTGATCCTTGCAACGATGCTAACATACATGGGATTGTCTTGCCTCTCGTTCACTCTCATCTAGATCTCGCTGTTTCTGTTCTCTACCTCTTAATTTCTCCTCTGTCTTAACCTCTTCTGTAGCTCCCGCATTTTGCTTCCTTTTCTCAGTGTACTTAGGCGTCGAAGGTGTGCTGTAGCTCCCTCACTTGTAGGTTCCTCACTCATCTCTACATTAGAGCAGTACACCATTACACGTGGTCTACGAATTAACTTGCCTGTGGTTGTATGTTTAATTATTGCATTCCTAAGCGTGACAGAACCACATACATATATATAATTATATATATATATATATATACAAACTAAGGTCGAGATTTCACTACACTCCCGGATTAGTTGCCTTGCACTAAGGTGCTTGGCAATAAACTGAAGTGCAATAATGAAAAAATAATGCTATTTGTCTCTTCTACTAATATAATTATAAATTATATATATATATAATATATATAGCTTTGTGTCCACCAAATGAAACATTATTTTTGGATGAGTGTATTATTACAGAGGAAACAACAAAAAGTCAGTTTATTTATTAATTAACTAATCAGCGTGTATATGTGTTGAAATCTAATGATGCAATTTTTTAATTCTTCCTGATGTAGCAGTCACTTCTGTATTGCCATCAATTTCAGTAGTGACCAAGGTATGATAATAGTTTATTACATGCACCAATGAAGTAACAAGTCATGTTAAGATTTTGGGTTTTTATATTTTCGATAACCAATATCTAATTTCTTCCACTTAGCAATCAGAAGAAATTACTTTCACTTTGATAATTCCTATAACTGTAGCTACCTTCCTAATGAGTAAGTCATTTGTTCTGTGTACTGTTTAATCCAAAATACATTTATAATCATGTTAAACAATAATTATTATTACTTTTTCATATGTGGTATTAAGGTTGTAGTCTTTTCCGTGGGCGGATGCTACTCCAATCAGTTTCTAGTCTTGCAAGCTTCTTGCTGCATACAATCTGGTTCCATTCTGTATTTTTTGGAAGCCACACCCACCCGGGGGTATAATTATTGGGCCTAAATGTTTTGACTGATAGTTTATTTTCAGAAACAAAGCTAAACACGGCCCACGGGTGGTGGAGGGGGCGGTGGGTGGGAAACAATGGCGGGGTAACTGTAGTTGCTCTCTGAGAAAGATCGGAGTTTGGTAGTGTCTAGAAAGGTAAATTTTATGGTTTCAGTGAAAAGCTACAGAATTCAGCTTTCTTCAGCCTCTTGTAACTTTAAAAGTAAAATGAATTTCCAGAAAACGGCTCTATTTGTTTTCTCTAAATGCATTGTACTTGGTGCACGCCATGATTGGTGGGCGTGGCTTTCTCCGTTTTGTACTTATTAAGATGGCAAAAATGGACATTTTATATATGTTTTATCAATTCCAGGACCCTATAAAGGTGATTAGAAGATATGAAGTTTGCCATTACACCAGGTTAGAGTCATATTATATAATATTCTATTTTGAAACTGATTGGAGTCGCATCCGCCCACTCCCTAGTACCACCTTAAGAGCGTGTCATTTACAAATTATTTGGAGAATTAATTT
Source organism: Petrosia ficiformis (assembly GCA_947044365.1). Classification (NCBI taxonomy): domain Eukaryota; kingdom Metazoa; phylum Porifera; class Demospongiae; order Haplosclerida; family Petrosiidae; genus Petrosia; species Petrosia ficiformis. Next base: position 17,132,865 of record OX345636.1, on the reverse strand, counting down.
GAATCTAAGATTATTCCAGTAAACCATGGTTTTATTGGATATTTAAAATTTATTTCTATGCTCTCATTCTTCCTATCTATATGGGTGGGAGTGAAATTAGTATAAATTCCACAAATGTTGTTTCTATGTGGCAGTAAAATTTCACAAGGTGAAGCCAAGTGAAGTTTGCCACTTTAGAAACAACATGAGGGAGATGTATCCTAAGTTTCACAAACAAACATGCAATCACAGATATACCCTTCAATTGGTTACAGGAGTTTGAATGCTATTTTATTTTTCTTAATGTTGATTTGTTTTTCCTGCTAGGTAATATTTACATGTACTAGTTTCATTTCATTTTGATCTATATATAAACTATATCTCACAATTAAAAAAATAGCAACATAAGCAGCATATTTATCATAGTATTATAGGTATAACCTGTGGCATATCATTATCATTTCAATTCTAACTTGTGTGAAAACAACAGCTGTTACTTTCAGAATGTATGCACTCACAGTGTAGAACCCTCACCATAAATATGATTGGGAAACAAGAATGACTACTGGACAAGAAAGTAATTGCAGACTGTACTTGACTATAATAATTATATATATGTTTGTGTGTTACAACTTACACTCCAGTCCTAGAAATACATAATTCCTAGTATAAGAAGTGCAGTGACAGTTTCGTGGCTTCAATCACATGCATGAAATGAATAGGTGGAGCTAGAAATTGACAGTCATGGCAGAAAGCTTAGACTACTTTCTGCCAATTTTCGATGTTGTAGCAGCCACTGCACTTGATTTCAAGCTATGATTTCACGGCGATAGCCTTCAAACAGATGAGTTATGTTTCCATGCACACGTTTGCTACATTGTAATTGGAAGTGTCTTCTAGCTCCTGTAGAATCACTTCATGCACTTAGGGCAAACATACAACTGTGGAAAATCAAAAGCCAATTCTCTAGCAACAAGAAATAAATGGGCAATTCACTAACAAAATTAATTAGAGAAAGCCAGCTAATGGCAATTGTTTATTATGAAAGCCTCCTGTTCCATTAATGCATTCTAACTAACATAATTATGGATCTTTATTTAACTTTACAATGATTTTATACCTAGTGTATGCGTGCATGCAATGATACCAATAACAACAGCCAATCTCCAGGTGATCAGATGTTTTTCATTGTTGGCAGGGATTAAATATGCAATCACAGTGATATTAGAAATTAATAGCATAGGTATCTAGCTATTAAATACTGTTCCAGAGAGAATGAGAGGTAATATAATTGATCATACCAGCAAATTCAAATCAAAACATGCAATAGCATTGTATAACCAAAGATCATCCATAACTGCACACCTGGCAAAGTGCTACAATAATTATATTCACACATAATTGTATACATAGCTATATACCATTTAAAATGATTTTTGTTTACTATTATTTCACAATAGTCTCGATCATACTGGTGATTATAGTAATGGTGGCCATTTGGAAAAGAAAACAGAAAAGAAGAATGCTGCTTACAGAGAGATTACAACACTATGATGATGATCAAAATCTTCACCCAGAATACATGAACAATGACATGATAGATAATCTTGGGGATAACCTATGTGTGACAGTCATACAACAGCCACTGTATGAATCATTTGAGGAATTTCCTCATAATGAGAATAGTTGTGATGTTCTGAGAGATCGAACTCCATCACCTCTTCCTATGCAATCATTAACAATGGCTTTCACTTTCAAAGACAAGGAAGACACTATATCAATCCAAAGCAAGAGAAGTCATGGTGACTATATACCGATGAATGCTGCTAATCCATTTAAGAAAATGGATGGAGAGGCTTTAAACAAGGAAAACACTACATCAATACAGAGCAAGAGAAGTGATGGTGACTATATACCGATGAATGCCACTAATCCATTTCAGAAAACGGATGGAGATGTTTTAGACAAGGAAGACACTACATCATTCCAAAGCGAGAGTGGTGATGGTGACTATATACCAATGAATGCCACTAATCCATTTCAAAAAACGGATGGAGATGTTGAAGAAATACATAATGAAATTTGAAAGGATTAAGGGGTGGGAACCAGTGAATCAACTCATAATCATTATAATTATACAACTCTATAGTTATCACATTTAAACAAACTTTTTTTTAATTAATCAATATTTTGTTATACAGTAGAAGTCAAGTTGTGTATTACATGTGTTGTAGTTTTATACATTCTGTAAATTGCGTGATTGTAGAGCATACTTGCAGTATTGTGTAGTTATATAAGTAGTGAGTTGTTAGTTATAGAGGACGATGAGTGAGTGTTGAAAATAATTGATTATTATTGTTAAAAAAGATTTGAACCTACGTGGCATAACACTTGGTGGCAGCAGTGGGATACACTATTGCTGAGGTCTAACTGCAGTAAGCAAAATGCCAAGAGGTTGGAGACAGGAGCAGCAACCTGAAGAGGTTTCAGTAAGGGAGCTGCTGCAGATGATAGAAGGAAGGGAAAAAGAACAATAGAATTTGGAGGAGCGGAGAAAACAAGAACAGAGATGGGAGAAACGAGAGGAGCAAATGATGTGATTGCTAGCAGGAATGATGGAGAAGCATGAAGAGAGAACGTCCCTAGAGCCAGCTGAAGCTTCGAAGGATCCAATGCTGGCAAACTTTTGTGAAACAGATATATATAATTATACTGATATCGAACATTTTCGGCATGAGAGCATATAAATTGACGGAGGATATGTGGGTGCTGAAGTTAATACCTTTCACGGTTAACTGGGAGGGCTATGAAAGCCTATGCAAATATGGACTAGGAGATGGCAAAAGATTACAAGGTAGTTAAGCACGCCATTCTATACAGATTTGACTTATTAAGAAGAGTAACATCATATATATTTGTTATATGATTCAGTTAAAATACTGCATGCAGTTGTGTACATTAATTAACCCTTTGAGCCCGATGCTATAACTTACACTGTAGCTGGAGGTGACTTCTAGCTTCTGTAGAATCACTTTATTTGGGGCGTGCATACAACCAGAGATAATTATCTCTGATACAACTATGTAGAGCCAAATCTCGAGCAACAACAAAAACGGTCAAAACCACGAAGGAATTGAAAGGAAGCCATCTGATAATATTGTGGCTTTTTTTATCAAAACTTCCTGTTCTATAAAGAGATTTCATTTATTTATAGAATTAATTACCTAATAAAGCTTATGAATAAGTCATTATTACACCATCCGCTATTTCTGCCTAGTAACATTAATAAACTAACGCGTTAAAAGGGTTAAGTTGAAAATAATTACAAAATATATTTTGTCCTAATGATTATGCAGCAGTTTCCTAGCAAACAAAGTGCACTGCATGAGATGTGCCTTAAGCTTGAACCTTGACTTTATTTCACTACTACTATGTGTACTTCACAATACTTTGTATAGACAGAGATAATATTTTTTTCTGGTTTCTTGCAATCTTGTTTGAATTACCTTTTCATGTATACGTATATCAACAATTACGTCACACTCCTTTGCATCAACAGCAATGGCTAATATACGAACTGTTACTATATACATTATAATAGGACAGACTTTTTCCACATTTTTGGAATTCAATGTTCAAATTAAAAATGCAATTTTTAATTTACTTTTAAATATTCAATATACTAGAATTGTCAGCCTATAAAAATTATGTAAATGTGGTTGTTTACAGATGTTGACAAATGTGGTAAAGGAAAAGTAGTTGTCAGTGACCTAGGATCAGAACATGGATCTGGATCAGAAAATAGAGAGGATGAGGGTGGAACACAGTGAATTACGTGATACTTAATAATTATATACAACTCCAGAATGTTATCATTCAAACAAACTCTTTTTTCTAATAATCAATATTTTGTTACACAGTATAAGTCAGGTTGTGTATTACATGTGATGTAGCATTATACAATGTAAAGAACAGTTTTATAAATTGACATGGGATATTTTACTTTTAAACATGGAGGGAGTGAGAAAGAGGAGGAGGAGGGTGGAGGCACATGCATGGGGACAACAGTGGCAGAGATACTGGGGGACCTGAGCCCACCACTCACTTTATAATGCAGAAACCCCTCATTATTGTAACCATGTACATTGTCGACACACTGTACTCACATTGCATAAGAATTAAATAGACCTAAGTGGGAATTAATTTTAGGCCTCCACGCTTCACATGGGAGGGGGCAAATCCCCTACTGCACACTATAGGTCCTCCACATAGTGGCTGCAATGATGCTGGCATTGTTGTGCCCCCAATCTTTGTCAGCACCCTCACTTTGAACATGCTGTCTCTGCCCCAAGTCTAATACTGTTATTGCTGGTGTTTCTGCATATACATTATATATGTACTTCACAGTAGGTTGGGTCTGGCTGCAAGATACTGGCAGTATGTATAGTATACGTAGTAGCTGTAGCTTTACATTGGAAGTTGAGTTTAACAACATAGAGTAAAAAATAGTTTCATCACCATACCCTTCATGACAATTTTTTAAAAACGTTTTGATTTCAGTTCAAACACAACCAGTGCTTTTTTCATCCATGCATTTAGTTTATCATTATGTGCTAAATTGTGTTGGAGTATTTTGGTCTACCACAAAGTTTAATATAATAGGTAACACGAGATCGTAAAAGTATTTGTTAAGTGGTCTCCCCTTTCGCTCCACCCACGCATGTGATTGCATACCCCACAGCCTGAGTATAAAATTTCCGGTTTTGTATTCTATAACTTCAGTTTACTGCAGCAGTCTGCAGCGAAGATGGGATGTTCTGCAAAACTTGCAGTTATTGTCTTCTTTATGTTATCTCTTTGTTATAGTCATGCTACTCATGAATCAGGGTGAGATGAAGATAATGTTGTGTATAATTAATAATTTATATTATATAATTATAATTACATTATGTTTTAGACCCCACAGACTAGTAATTATTGCTTTTCTCATAATAACAAGTGCACTTGCAATGCACATACAATTTCTATGCAAGTAAAATTAGCTACATGCACTATTTTGAACCTCTATACATGGTTTTTTTTTCCTATTTACCCAGTGAACTATAAGTCTAACAATTATTACTTATATCACAAATTCTTTGTGTTTTTGTATATGCTCCAAAATATTTTGTATAATTTATAATTATATTATTAATATTATATCATTTTTATGTCTCAGAGTTTGTTATTCTGCTCAAGCTTACACTACCTCATGGCAAGCCAATACAGTTTCAGTGTACTACTATCCACACTACTACTATTACAGCTGTGGATGGTTTGGCTGGAGCAGATGCTCTGGATCTAGTTACAGGTAGAAGAGAGTGATTTGTTTGAATGCATAACGTGCATTCCAAAATATTCCAGTGTGTTTGTGTATTGATTTAGCATTATTATAAAACCTGCATGCATGTATTCTACATTCACCATGATTTTTTTAGAGTTGGATATCGACTAACTCCAGTAACACGTTACGGTATAGCCTATAAATCTAACAGATACTGTTGTTCTGGCTATGTGAGTGGCCCTGGATCTAGTTGCATACGTACGTTTCTCTATCATAAAGCTATTAATAGTTGCAAAAATTATTATTACAACATTCAAATGGGATAGTATATATTTCAATACTTATTAATTAAAATAATGTAGTTTGTAATTATGCAATAAGTCATCAGATATTTTTTCATGAAAAAAACTACTGAAAATAGTATGTGAGGGTAGTAGCTTAATACTAAACTGATTGGAAAATCAGCTAAAGTTTATGGTGTGAAATAATAGTAGTGAAAGTTTTTTAATGTTAATCTCATTATATAGCTAACTGTCCTCAAGGATGTCAATATGGTGAATGTACTGATCCAAACACTTGTACCTGTCAGTCTGGGTGGACTGGAGATTCTTGTAATACTGGTAAGATTTCTTTTAATTATATATATATGTATTATAATTAATGTTCTTGTGAAACTGGTTGGACTGGAATTGCTTGTGATATTGGTATGATTGATTTTATTAACCTTTGCCTGAGTGTTTAGAGTGGGTTACCGGGGTTGTATCGGCATGTCTATATATTAGCACATTTCCTGGTAAAATATGAACATTGGCACTTAAATCAAGTTCCTGGTTGAAATCATACACAAGGACAAAAATAACAATAGGATATTTCGAAAATCTTTCAGTTTTAAAGATATGCCAATTTTTATAACTCTAGGTGCACAATTACTGTTTCAAAACTTTCCGAAGATGTCTGATAGCAAACAATAATGTGGAAACACAACTCATCTTATATATTCTATGCCTTTAATAAAAAATAACATTTCATTCCTGCCATTGAATTATTCATATCATTAGTGTTGTTGTGGTATTACTACACTATTGGTATTGTGAGCTTATAATAATACTAAAATTCATGAAATTTTAATGGTTATTAATAAAAGTGTCTTATGTGAATAGAATTATTCGTTATCTGGAATATTACTATAAACAGCAAACGAACAATATAGCATTCTCATATACACTGCTTACACTGTATGTTTGTGGTTACATTACCAGGAATAATAGTACTCTTGTGTATTTATTGATAACTCAAGAATTGATAAAACTGTACTACACTGACATTTGATATTTTGATACAATCAATGAGTATATATGTATATCATATTATGCATATAGTGTGTGCAAGTATGTATGTATAGTGCACTTATATAAATTTATATAATTATATAATATATATATAATTTACTACAGACATAATCATATTATTATATAATATTGCTGATATAGCAATATATAGCATATGCATAACTTAATAATGAATAGAGGTGTACTGATGCAACAATTTTCCAATATTCTGATATCCAACATAATGCATGAATGCATCTGCCAATACCATAAATATAAAGACTGTCTTATTTTAGCAAAAAGTACATCAATATTTTTTTTTAAATGACAAAACAATGAAAAATGTTCATTTACGCAAAACAGAAATGTCAATCAGTCATTACTTAGCTTGACGTTCTTATTTAATTATAAACAGGAGCATTTCCACTTTCTCTGGCAAAAATCTGCTACGTCTGTTTGTTACTATCTTTGTTACTGTTTCCTTCATCATCAACCACAGTAAACGAATGACAATCGAGTGCCATCATTTCACCGATCAAGCAAGTAATTGTGAGGAACCAGTTTGCGTCTTACGTTTACCATCCTACTGTGTGGAACACTTTTCCACCTCTACTAGTTTTGTGAACAAAGTTGGGTGGCGATTCTTCAAGTGCTTTCGTAAGTTTGAAGTTGTAAATGTTTTTGGTGACTCCCCTCCTCTAACTACTTTCTCGCCACAATCTTCACTAACTGCTTTACTATCATCAGTGGCAGAAATAGAGAAAAAGTTCCAAACCTCACTTTTCTTGGTAGCCATGTTTTGAGAACACATGTGATAAATTTTAAATTTTCGTTCAATTGATCAAATAGAATTTCTGGTATGTTTAAATAATATCGGTGATTTGGAAAAAACAGTATCGGTTTAAAGCCGATACTACTTATATCGGTGCCGATACCGATTCCGATACCAATATTGGTACACCTCTAATAATAAATTATTAGTATCTTGTCACAGTAATATTCTAACTTCCTAACTGACTCATATAAAAATTATGAGGTTGCTCTATCAGTGCCAAAGTCTATGAGACATTCTTTTCTCACTAGATCAATCTAGTCCCCAATGCTTTCTGCATAATTGTATACTAAATATCAATATACACAATTTGCAAATAATAAGTACAAGAACATCAAAATAGAAATATGAATATAAATCAGTCTACTAGTGCATCAAGGTCAGTGTTTTTATGATATTAGTAATGAGAATATAACGCTTTTGCAACTGCTTTGGTTTAGTAAATAAATCAAACCTAACATTTTTAATTGCTTACTAAACATATGGAATGATGTTTTTAGATTGAAACAGTACAACAAAATTTAACAAATTGAATAAGGTTTTGATGCTAAAGTAATCATTAGTATTATACATAGTTTGTATCCAAACTCTACTAGTTAAACTTTCATGTAAAATTGTGAACTTAGCTAATGTGTTAGAAATGTCACAACAAAACAGTTTATATAAATGTTATAGCAATGGAGTTAAATAATGAGAGAAGAATGCAACTTGTGACTGAATGGCATGGACTTCGTTACTAAGAGAGAAAAACATCATATATATTTGTTACATGAGTCAGTTAAAATACTACATGCAAAGCATGTACATTAGGTAGAAAATAATTACGAAGAACACTTTATCCTAATAATAGCAATGTCAACCATGTTCAATTTTTTTTTGTTTAGTATAATTTATTAGCACAATTATTCCCTACAGTCCTAGCTAGGAACAAGAATATATATATAATAACACCTTTCGTTGCATGAAAAGCTAGAATTTTGACGATGACTGTCACATATTTTGTCAATTTTTCTCCTCTTTCGCTTAATTAGAGACTATTATGCATACAGCACAATCATTTAATTAGAAAGTTAATACTAACATAATACTAAATTTGGAGTACGGATATTGAGAACAAATGACTCATTTTTACACATTTTAGTATATTTTGAATTATAAAGTAAGTATAGTTCGGTCCAATCAGGTAAGTTTGAAAAACAAACAAATATTTATATAATTATATATATTTAACTATAATAGATTTCAATCAATGATTAATTCTCCATTCAATAAGTCCTCAATCAATGGATAATTATACTCATCTTCTTCACCATCATAGGCTACACGAAATTCAGATGTTTCAGAGTTGTATCCTACTACAGTTCCTTTAAACCAATTGAGTCCATTGTCACACATAAAGAGGTGTTCAATCCTTCGATATACAAGACAGTAAGGATCGTCTGAAATATCTTCTGGTGTAAGTGGTTGCTTCACTACAGAAAGTAATTTAAGAAGGTTGTTTGTTAACTCGGAGACTGTATAAGCTCTGCTATCATTAGAAAATGCAAAAATGAATTTATCTGTATGAGTTTGACACAACACCTTCTTCTGAAAATTCATCTGTAACTTCAAAGCAGCTATCTTTTTCGTTTTACTTGGCAGAGATTCTAACTCCCTAGCTACTTCTTCACATGTTGTCCATAAGCTTACTTTTTGGACTTCCTTTGTAAGTTTTTCTTTCTCTCTTAGTTCCTTCTCTTTCTTCTTTCTCATTTCTTTTTGTTTTTCTTCAATAGATACAAGTCGTTTAGCAATAATCTCATCTTGACGTTTTCTGAAATTCAATCTATGTACAGAAGTTAATGTACGAGCAGCTTGTAATAACCTTTCCTTTTCTTCAGTATATAGTTTAGCATCAAGCCATTCTGATGTTTTATTATGGGAGTATAGAATGACTGCTTCCAAAGCAATGTAAGTAGCATTAGGTTTCTCACTCATTAAACAGTCCAAAATTGCAAAATTTCTTTCTGGGCTGACATTCGTTTTTGGAACTGAATTAGTCTCTGCAATCATTCTGTCATCTGTAACTGAATGAAAAATACCATCTGGTAAATGATCAATTACCAATCTTCTTGTAGTTACAGCAAACGCTTTGAACAAGAGTTGTAATATTTCTTGAACAAGGGAATCATTCAGAGTTGATGAAAATATCTTCTTTGCCACAGTATCAAATTCAAAACGATCCTCCCCAAATAGAACTTCTTTGCCTTCCATGATTAATTGTGCATCATCAGCCCATTTTTCAAACTGGTTGACCATTTTTGTGTACTCATTACCCATATCCAATATCAATACCGTTGATGTTTGTAGTAACCTCCAAAATGGTCCAGTAACAATTTTATCAATAACACCAAGAGCTTTACAAGCAGCAATGTATGATGGGACCTTTAAATCAGACAGAACTGCTTGTAATAAACAATTAAGATATCTGCAACATATATTCATGGAGAAAATAAACTTCCGCAGCATCATAAAATAAAATATTAAAACGATTCCCTTGAAAAGCAGCTAGAGGTATTTCATAAATTCGTTGTTGGCGTAAAAAAGAACGAAACTTTGTAGAGCAGCCAGCTTGTTCAGAGCCTCTGTGATGAAAGGCTTTACAGGCAGTGCGTATGAGTCTCTGTGTTCCAGATGATTGTGTTTGAATATTCTCCTCATTTATAGTTGCCTCCCATGTCTGAAGAGTGGCTTCGGCTGCATTAGCTAGACCGACTAAATAGTGCAGGCCACAAAAAAATTATTCATCCGGGTAATTTGATCCCTTTCACTTTGCTCTAATCCACTCCAACCATTAATAACTTCAGGGAGTACTTCAGCACAATAATCAGCTAATATATCATTGAACAATGTTTCTGCTGAATGTCGATCTGACATCGTATTTTTTAGCCGTGAAAGTATCTTGGAAGATACTTCAGTTCTTCCTAATTCAATATGTACTGTATCTAGATCATCTAAAATTTCTTTAAGAGTGTCTAAAGTTGTTTGGGAAGATCCAGAAAAAATATGGCATAGCCCAAGAGTGTATGTATGGTCGTTAATAGAAACATCATATGTGTCAAAATGCTGACCATACTTGGTTGTTCCATCAGTTTGAATGGTGAAGTAATCTTTTTTCTCAGAAGATAACTCTTCTCCAAACTGAGCTTGTGCTAATGTGAGACTTTCAAGCATCATATTACAAAGAAGTGCTTTACTTGGAAGACGTGAAACTTTTTTTTTGCTACGTATATTTCTTAACACAGAGGTAATGACAGGTTTAATGTTACTAACACCTACGTTGAGACTCAGCAATTCGTAGCAACACAATGTAATATCATCAGTGTACTTTCCTTGAGCAAATGTAGTGATGTCTATAGTTGAAATCATGAGATCATCAACTAGCTCACGTAACTCACTATTTTCTTCATCTATTTGGTACATTTTCTCAGTAAGCTCTTTCTCATTCTTCTCATATTCCATTACTAAATCATCGGTTTTTTCGTCACTTGATAACTTCATCTGATCAAACTGTTTTTTTCCAGTAGCTAAGCTTACGGCGTAGACAATCTTTATGATGTTTCAGTTTCCCAATCCGCTCATCAAAATTATTTAATCTCTTTTCCCAATTGGAGAGAAGACAGTCTTTTTCTGTTATCAGCTTACTCTGTGCAACTATTGTGTCATCTCGTCGCTTTAATCTTTTAGCAGTATTTTGATGTAAAGAATACATTTTCTTTCGGGAAGTGGTAAGTTTGTCCTCTACAGCTTGATTAGTTCGGATAATTTAAATTTTAATGATTCGTTTTCAGAACATGAGCTGCATGATGAAGGAGAGTGGCATTTCACATTAGGTACTAGTACCCTAGGTAAGGAGTATGGCTCATCTAAGAAACTGGAAATTGATACTTCTTTACGGTCTGAATAGCATTCTTTTTTTAACTTTGATAAACGACCAGACAATCTCAAGACAGGCTGCCTTATTGAATTGACTGCAGAAGCATTTCTAGTAGGCCACTTCTCTTGTAACAACCATCTCAACCACAGTCTTAATGTATAGAATGTGCATTGCTGATGCCCATTCATAAAATGATACAGGTCCAGAACGAGGCCATTTGTAACTCGTACATCACTTACAGGCGAAATCTCAACATCAGAATTATTAATAAACCGAAATAAAGTGTCAGTAGTCACAACTTCTTGAAGTCTGGATCCCATTGTCTTAATTGAAGTAGCCATGAGCCTAATAATTTGAAAAAAAAGAATATAAGCACAGAGTAAACATTTGTTGCTCAAACATGGCCTGCTACCGGGGGACACATAGCATTTCAAAAGTTAATAAACAGTATAATTAACACCCTCGAGTGTGTTTCCAACTGTTCATAACAACTGGCATCATTTTAAACAGCAAAGTAAACGTTTAGCAAATCTTTTCAGACTTAATAGAGGGGTAACAAAAAAAAACTACTGCCATTTTCTTTATCAGCATCCTAAAAAACCTAGTACTCACTTATTCAGCAGACACTCGCACAATTTTTGAACAGTCACTTTGTGCCATACCGTAATTCTAATTATACGGAGAAATATTTTCGCAAATTTAATTAATTGCTGACATCGCTACTAATAATTATGGTGCAAAAAGCAGCAGTTTCCTAGCAAACAATGCATATATATATATATTGCAAGAAAATATTATAATTATATATATTTTATATATAAAATTGTATATATATATATAATTATATATATATGTAATATATATACCATGGCTTCGAGGGATATATTCGCCATATATACCGAGAAGCCATGGTACATATAATATATTCTATAGCTAACAGAAACATCAAAGAAGAACAGGAATATGGACACGAGTAACAGGCTAACACAACTTACACTTTCGGCGATATGGGGCAATCAAACGAATAGTTCCTGGGAGAAACGCCCATCTATTGGTTCTACAAAGAGAGCTTCTTTTCTGTGTTTACTTGTCGAACACGCTTCCTAGCCTTCATTCTCTTTAGACTTTTGGTGACTGCGCATGCGCATGACATCATACCAGGGATGATATATGCCATATATCCCTGTTGTACTCGTGAACGAACTTTGATGTGGTTGTATAACTTTCCTGCGGTTGTATAACTGCCCTGTGGTCGGGGATATATGCCATATATACGCCCTGTCGGCTCTTTGATGTTTCTGTTAACTATGGTATATATTACATATATATATATATATATATATATATATATATATATATTATATATATATATATATATATACAAATATATTAAAATAAAGAAAGCTGCAGTGTATAAAAGCAGTATATATAATGAAAAAAATGAAAGCAATACCCTGACAGATATTGCCATAAATACTTTCATTCTTTCAATATCTGTATACAGAAGCAACTACATAGTATTAGAAAACTTACTTTATTGGAATTGCTGTCTACACATACAGCTGCCCATGTGCTCGTAAAACTCCACCTTTTTTCGTTTCCGTTTCCATTCCGTATTCCGTATTCCGTATTCCGCATTCCCGTGTTTTAGTGCCACCTTTGCGCTGCTAATTGGTCAATGAGTGTAAGTCCACCCACGGATGTAATTGCACACCGCACAGACTATAAAATTTCCGGTTTAGTATTCTATATGTTCAGTTTACTGCAGCAGTCTGCAGCGAAGATGGGACATTCTGCAAAACTTGCAGTTATTGTCTTCTTTATATTATCTCTCTGTTATAGTCATGCTACTCATGAATCTGGGTGAGATGAAGATAAAGTTGTGTATAATTATAATATTATATATATATATAATTATTATAATTATATTTACATTATTTTTTAAACCCCACAGACTTAATTATATCAATTTATTGCTTTTCTTTTCAGCACTTGCAATGCACATACAATTGCTATGCAAGTAAAATTAGCTACATGCACTATTTTGAACCTCAATTGTAAACATTTTCACCCAGTGAACTATAAGTCCAATAATTATTACATATAATTTATCACAAATTCTTTTGTGTCTTTATATACGTTCCAAAATATTTTCATATATAATTATAATTATTATTAATATTATATGATTTTTATGTTTCAGAGTTTGTTATTCTGCTCAATCTTACACTACCTCATGGCAAGCCAATACAGTTTCAGTGTACTACTATCCACATTACTACTCTTATGGCTGTGGATGGTGGGGGAGGAGATGCTCTGGAACTAGCTACAGGTAGAGAGAATAAGGGTTGAATGCACATTATTGTGTATAACGTGCATTCCAAAATAATGCAGTATGTTTGTGTATTTATTTATCATTATTATAAAGCCTGTATGCATGTGATTTAATTCACCATGATTTTTTAGAGTTGCATATCGACTAACTCCAGTAACACGTTATGGTATAGCCTATATAGCTAACAGTTACTGTTGTTCTGGCTATGTGAGTGGCTCTGGATCTAGTTGCATACGTAAGTTTCTCATTATCATAAAACTATTTTATAATAGTTGCAACAATTATTATTGCACCATTCAAATATGATAGCACACTTATTGTAACAGTGAATTATAATTACCGTCTAACCTCAATGATGTGATTGCTATAAGCAAACATAGCGATAACAGTATTTCAGCCTTTAATAATAATTAAAATAATGTAGTTTGAAGCGAGAAATCAATCAAATATTTTTCCTTAGTAAAAGAACTACTGAAGATAGTATGTGAGGTTGCTAGCTTAATACTAAACTGATTTGAAAATGGAAAACCAGCTAAGGTCTAGGTTGTGTAATTGTAGCAGTGCAGGTTGATTGTTATGCAAAAATAGCGATAACAGTACTAGTATTTCAGTACTTAATATAATGTAGTTTGTAATTATGGATCAGATATTTTTTCATGAGAAAAACTACTGAATATAGTATGTGAGGGTAGTAGCTTAATACTAAACTGATTGGAAAATCAGCTAAAGTTTATGGTGTGAAATTATAGTAGTGAAAGTTTGTTAATGTTAATCTCATTATATAGCTTCCTGTGCTCAAGGATGTCAATATGGTGAATGTACTGATCCAGACACATGTACTTGTGAACCTGGTTGGACTGGAATTGCTTGTGATATTGGTATGATTGATTTTATTAACCTTTGCCTGAGTGTTTAGAGTGGTTTACTGTGATCATATTGTGTCTGCATGTCTATTAGCAAATTTCCTGGTAAAATATAAACATTGGCGTTTGAATCAAGTTCCTGTAGTTGAAATCATACACAAGGACAAAAATAACAATAGGGTTTTTCTAAAATCTTTCAGTTTTAAAGATCTGCCAATTTTTATAACTCTAGGTGCACTATTACTGTTTCACAACTTTCCGAAGATGTCTGATAGCAAACAATAATGTGGAAACACAACTTATCTTATATATTCTATGCATTTAATAAAAAAAATGACATTTCATTTCCTGCCATTGAATACCAATACTGTTGTTGCAGTATTACAGTAGTGACCACTTTTAATTTTGATAATATAATATACACTATTGGTATTGTGAGTTTATAATAATACCCATGAAATTTTAATGTTTTAGCCATAGTTCTTAATAAAAGTGTCTTATGTGAGTAGAATGATTCATTATATTACTATGAACAGTGAATGAAAATTATAGCACTCTCATAATTATATACTGCTTACTCTGTGTGTTTGTGGTTACCTTACCAGGAATACTAGTACTATTGTGTATTTATTGACAACTCAAGAATTGATAAAACTATATTAGACTGACATCTGTTATTTTGAGATAATCAATGAGTTTGCATATCATATTATAGTATGTGCAGGTACGTATGTATAGTGTACTTATATATACATTTATATAACTACATATATATAAATATATGTATATATAAATATATATATATATATATATATATATATATATATATATATATATATATAATATATATATAGATTTACTACAGACATAATCAAATTATTATTATTGCTGATAGAGCAATGTATTGGCTCTTCAGGATATGCATAACTTAGTAATGAGTTATTTATCTTGCAGCGGTAACATTCTAACATCCTAACTGACTCATATAACAATTAAAGGTTACTCTATTAGTGACAAAGTCTATGAGATTCAGACATAATTTACGTTCTTTTCTCACTAGGTCAATGTAGTCTCCATTGTTTACTGTATAAACTGTTATATTGTGACAATAATTAATTGGTATAGGTCAGCCAAATTACATGGAATTGATTATTATATACTAAAATATCAATGTACACAAATTGCTATTAATAAGTGAATATGATAAATCAGTCTACTGTCATGTGAAGATTGTTTTACTGACAGTCATTGCTTAAAGTGTTTTGAAAATGTTTTGTAGTACTATTTCTATTCTATATGGAAATTTATGATATCAGTAATGAGAATATAACACTTTTGCAACTGCTTGGTTTATTAAATAAATCAAACCTAACATTTATAATTGCTTACTAAATTTAATGTCTCAGAAGTCATGAAGTTTTATTAAATTAG
The DNA here is from genome assembly GCA_947044365.1 of Petrosia ficiformis. Classification (NCBI taxonomy): domain Eukaryota; kingdom Metazoa; phylum Porifera; class Demospongiae; order Haplosclerida; family Petrosiidae; genus Petrosia; species Petrosia ficiformis. Next base: position 17,116,858 of record OX345636.1, on the reverse strand, counting down.
ATTGAAACAGTACAACAAAATTTAACAAATTGAATGTGGCTTACATTATTTGATGCTCACGTAATCATTAAATGAAGTTTTATACATAGATGCAGATTTGTATCCACATGCACTCTACTAGTTGAACTTCCATGTAAAATTGGGATAATAGTATAAGCAAATATTAAACTTTCTCTTCAAGAAACATTGTCACAACAAAACAGTTTGTAACATTATAGCAATGGAGTTAAATAATGAGAAAAGAATGCAACTTGTGACTGAATCTCATGGACTTTGTCACTAATAAACATTAAGTGAGAGTAATGTCATATATATTTGTTACACAAGTCAGTTAAAATACTGCATGCAATGCATGTACATTAGGTAGAAAATAATTACAAAGAATATTTTGTCCTAATAATTATAATTATGGCAAAAACTTTCTAGCAACAAAGTGTACTGCATGAAATATGCCTTAAGCTTAAACCTTTGACTTTATTTAACTACCACTAAGTGTACATCACATTGCTTTGTATCGACAGAAATCTTTTTTGAATTACCTTTTCATGTTTACTTATGTCAATTCTTATCTCATTCTCCTCTACTTTGCTGAACATTAGTTTGAAATATTAATATTATATACATTTTTAAACTTTAACAGATATACAAGAGTGCAATAATAATAATGGTAACTGTGATCACAACTGTATAAACACTGAAGGAAGTTATTACTGTACTTGTGAAGATGGATATGAACAACAGGATGATGGACATACTTGTAAAGGTAATTAGTTTGCTAGTGATATAAAAAGCGCAATTGAATTATTCATAAATATAACAACTAGTGTTGTTGGAGTATTACAGCAGTGAAAATATTTAATTTAATCATAATAATTATTATAATAATACTAAAAGTCACGAAATTTTAATGGTTTTAGCTATAGTTATCAATAAAAGTGTGTTATGTGGGTAGAATGATAAAATTTATGAATATTACTATATATAAACATTGAATGAACCATATATATCATTCTCATATATACTGGTTACTCTGTGTGTTTGTGGTTACATTACCAGGAATACTAGTACTATTGTGTATTTATTGACAACTCACCAGATCAAGAACTGATAAAACCATACTGGACTGACATCTGTTATTTTGATATAATCAATGAGTATGCATATCATATTATGCATGTATACTGTGTGCAAGTATATGTATGTATAGCGTACTTATATATTATATTTATATATAGATTTACTACAGACATAATCAAATTATTATTATTGCTGATAATATAGCAATGTAATGGCTGTAGTATATGCATAACTTAGTAATGAATTATCTATCTTGTCATAGTAACATTTTACCATCATGACTCATATAACGAATATGAGGTTACTCTATCAGTAGTGGCAAAGTCTATGAGATTCAGTAATAATTTATATTCTTATCTTACCAGGTCAATCTAGTCTCCAGTGTTTACTGGTATGCATTGTCACAACATAACTGTTTATCAGAGAGTACGGTAGTACTCTCTATGTAGGGATGGCACGGAAAAAAAATGGCCGCCCATGCATTTCAATTGCAAGTGATGAGCTGAAATCTCTGGTAATATATACACATAAGTTTCTATACACACATGCCTGTTTATATCTAGTGTTTTTATGACTACCAATACCTTCTAGATGGCCGAAGATTATTGTTAAGGTAGAGAACCGGCGAGTGGCAAAACTGGCAAAATCTTCATCATATTATTTTCCAGACAAATCATTTTTTTGTTTGTTGACCTATCACGATGATTCTAGCACCATTCCCGTCGCATTTATAGTAAAATTCTGGTCGTAAAGTATCGAGATGATATCTTCAGATACTATGAAAGAAGACAGTCTCAACGACTACAAAGATTTGATCTGGAATTGGACGCCATTTTCCTAAGTGGAATTTAATTACGCATGCGCATTTGTATACTCTTAACATGGAAGCTGAAAAGGTGGAAGTGTTTGGCATTGTAATAACATTTGTGAGTTTGTGAGCAAATACTAATAATGAATATAATAATTATTAATATTAAAGCAATTGTATAATAATATTGTATACTATGATAAGCATTGGAATACTGAATGGTTGACACAGTGACTGACACTACTTCTTGTAGGACTGCAGACAGTGATGTAAGTGAATAGAGAATATACATCATCTGTAAGTGAAAGAGAATGATAATCAATACATAAACAAAAGACTGACCTTCATTGATGAACAAATTTTAATGCATTTTTGATTGCATGATTTCATAATGATATATAGTATTTCTGCAATCTAAAAAAACATTCACATCGTTTAGAAAAAAATCAATGAAAACAAGAATAATAAAAAACATTTTCAATAAAAATGAAAGAAGATGTAGGGATGTCAAAACCCAAAAAGCAAGCAAACAAGGTTGGGAAGCTAACTTAGGACCCAAAATTAAACAAACCACTTCCATATAACCCTACATAAGTGCTTACACCTCTGTACAAAGAGCTGTAATTATGTAGGGTTATATGGAAGTGGTTTGTTTAATTTTGGGTCCTAAGTTAGCTTCCCAACCTTGTTTGCTTGCTTTTTGGGTTTTGACATCCCTACATCTTCTTTCATTTTTATTGAAAATGTTTTTTATTATTCTTGTATAAAAGTTATAGCAATAATGATAAAAGAATGCAACTTGTGACTTAATCTCATGGACTTTGTAACTAATAAACATTAAGAGAGAGAGAGTAAAATCATATATATTTGTTACCTGAGTCAGTGCAATGCATGTACATTAGGTAGAAAATGCCTGATAATTATTGTTTAAAAAGCAGCAGTTTAATTCCTAGTTAGGTGAGCAAACAAAATGCACTGCATGTGATGTGCCTGAAGCTTGAACCTTTGACATCATTTCACTATCACTACGTGTGCATCACAATACGTTGCTAAACTTTAGTTTGAAATGTTATTAACTATTTCACATTTTTAATTATTTTAATAGATATACAGGAGTGCAGTGATAATAATGGTAACTGTACTCACAACTGTATAAACACTGAAGGAAGTTATTACTGTACATGTGAAGATGGATATCAGCTTGAGAATGATGAACATACTTGCAAAGGTAATTTTTTGCCAATGATATAAAAACAGTAATTTTCAATAGAAATAGCTAATATACCAACTGTTACCAGCCATATGCACATCATTTCACTACCACTATGTGTACATCACAATATGTTGCTAAACTTTACTTTAAAAATGTTATTAGCTATTTTACATTTAAAAAACTTTAACAGATATACAGGAGTGCAATGATAATAATGGTAACTGTGATCACAACTGTATAAACACTGAAGGAAGTTATTATTGTACATGTGAAGATGGATATGCACAACAGGATGATGGACATACTTGTAAAGGTAATTTGTTTGCCAATGATACAAAAACAGTAATTGTCAACAGAAATTCAATCTGTTCAAATTAAAAATGCAATTTTTATGGCCCGTAGGGCCACCTCTATGACTGCTTTTCACTGGGTTGAGTTTATATTCTTGTGTCCATTTCCGCGTTGCATACGTAGTTAAGGAAGTTGCGTCATTCTCTGGGGGCTCGGTCAATTAATGGGCGTACGCATGGTGCGTAATCTCTAGCTCTGCTGCAGCAGCAGGAAGAAAGAAAGAAAGCTGCTACGTAGAATCTGGAACTAATAGCAATCTATTCTACCTGAAATATATTTCTAAAGTTCTACAAGATCCTTCAAAAGGTAAGGAGAGTAGGTAATCAAAGTAATAACTATAATAGACTGTTGTGTTTCAGGCTTGATAAAGTCAGCCAAGATTACTGAATGGTGGACACCAAGCAATCATAGGGATACTTTTTTTTTTTATATCTCTTGTTAAATATTCAGTTTACTAGAATTGTTCTAATAATTCAGCCTATAAAAAGTATGTAAATAATTATGGTTGTTTACAGATATTGACGAGTGTGGTGAAGGAATAGTAGTTGTCAGTGACCCAGGATCAACACCTAGTTCTGGATCTGGATTTGGATCTGAATCAGGATCTGGATCTGGAGCAAGAGCAAAACAAGGACCAGGATCAGGATCTGGAAATATCAATTTCTGGTGTGAACAGGAGTGTATTAACACAGTTGGGAGCTTTCTCTGTGATTGTCGCTCTGGCTTTTATCTCGATAAAAATGGACAGACATGCTCTGGTATGTAGTAATTATTAAGCAATCTTGTTGTTCAATATAACCTGATACCCATGTTCATTTTAAGAGCCTAGTTACGAGGCTATATGCTACTCAGCTTTAAACAATATGGATGCTTTTAAATAGACATTGATAATGAATACAAAGTAGCTATATATACTAGCTGCATTATTTCAAATTCTATATCAAGTTATAGTGCCTGCACAAAAGGTTCACATTGATTTTGTTCTATCAAAACAAAAACAGATGTTTCATTTGTATTATTTTATTTGATGACTGAAATTTGTCATATCGACAAAAATGTGAATATATATAAATACCAGTTCTAATTATGTATCATAATTAGAGATTTCACTTGTTTATAATTATGAAAAGATGATCTTGTTATTAATAAAGATTTAATTATTTCGTATTTGCTATAGATATTGATGAATGTCTTGATGATAATGCTGGTTGTGAACATCTGTGTATTAATGAACGAGGATCATACCATTGTGCATGTCGTGATGGCTACTCAATTGGATTTAATAAACAGTTCTGTTTCGGTAAACGCATTAACAGTTTTATTATATTATTGAAATTACAAGTCATTCTAATAATGTTAATGTCAATGTTTTTTTAACACAATCATCGAAATCATTTGTTTGTCAATCCACTTTTGTATTGTTGGTTCTTCTGTACTATAGCAGTAAGACCTTGTTGATATAACCTAACTGTAGTAACTCTCAGGGGTCATTTGTACAGTTTCGTGGTTACTATATATTGTGCAAACAGTATTCTAATACACATGCATAGATGCTAGTGCACATATACCCATATTATTACTTGTAGTTTACTGTTAATTATTATGTCTCCTAGCCATGTAATTATCCTCTTTGAACTAAGCATTTATTCTCAACATAGGTGAATTATGTACACACATCTCTAGTGTTTTGAATGGTCAAATAGAGTGTACTGGTCCTCAAGTGACAGATCAGAATTGCACATTCACTTGTGATCCAGGTTATAATCTGACAGGTTCTGCTGTTCGTACATGTCAATCAGATCATATATGGAGTGGGGAGACTGCTCTTTGTCCGCCATTGCAATGTGCAAACCTCACTGCACCAGAAAATGCCTTTTTTATAACAACTTGTAACACAGATTACACTTCAAATTGTTATCTAGCCTGTGAAGAGGGATTTTATGTTGATGGTCATCCAGATACAATAGAGTGGACTCAAACATGTGAATTGGTGAATGACAGTATTGTAGAGTGGACAAATCAAATGAGCTGTGTTGGTATGTTTTAAAAACTATTATCCTATGAAAATTAATTAGAGCACATGTGCATACACTGCAAAATTAAAATAGTTAAAATAACTAATTTAGTTGTCAGTACATTTGCAAGGATTTAATAATCAGTTGGTTGTTCAGGATAGATACATCTTATACCAAAGATATGTTGTACTAATTATATTCAACTATAGTTAAAGCACTATAATTTTAGAGTACTAGTGCTGTCTACTAAAATTTCATGTCAAAAGTTTAGTATATAATTTATACTAAAGTACTTGTAATTGTACCTGGCCACGAAAAGGCTTTGTAAACCTTCAAACACACAATTTTATTTATAACCTTTCAACATTTGGTGCACATTGTGTCGTAGTAACATCATGCATGACAATTGACAAAATTCATGCTATTCCATGCGACTGCACTAACCAATAAAATGGTTATTTTAATGATCATAAGTTATTTTTTGCAATGTAACACTTTGAGACATGTATTGTAGTCACATGATAGAGTTTAGTTTAGTTGAACCTCATTTCATATTCATCTATATATTTGCTGGCTGTACAAATGGACAAATGGACAAATGGACTTACTGATTTCATTCATTTTCAAAGGAATTAAGTATTACTAATGAAAACTTTTATGTATAGCCATACAGAAGTACAATATTTCATCTATTAACTTATTGTTGTCATACTTGCTACAGATGATAATGAATGTGAAAATGATACACATCTTTGCAATCATACATGTCATAATACACAAGGAGGGTATTACTGCACTTGTAATAATGGATACAGACTAATTGATTCTTATTCTTGTGAAGGTAATTGTTTTCTCAATGGTATATCAAAGGGAAAGTGAAATATTCTGAAGGAACGGAAAATTATATTTCCAATTTTCATATGTTTTGTTGAAATGAGGATAATAACAGTACTATAAATATGATTGCTTGGAATGTTGTAAGCTTATATTTAGTTAGTCATACAGGCATATGCAAGCAGGATGACGCCAAAACATGTTTATCCACTGTTCTATAATCAATTATTTGAAGTCATATATTGTCATCCTGTCTATAGTAAGAATCCATAAAAGCACTTTGAAGTACACTTACAAATACATACCAAATCAGCCTTACTAAACTGGCGTTGCTATTGAAAACACAGTAAACACAATGACAATCAATTATTTGAAGTCATCCTGTCTATAGTAAGAATCCATAAAAGCACTTTGAAGTTCAGAAGTACCACTTACAAACTACCTAAGTACTATACATACCAAATCAGCCTTACTAAACTGGCGTGTACTATTGAAAACAGTCTCCACAATGACAGACCATATATGGCCATACATTTATCTTATCATGTGAACTATATTCACATTTTCAATACTATGCAGTTTATACTACTATAATAAGCAATAAAAGCACTAGAAATAAAATTGCATAGATGTACAAGCACAAGTATATTGGGATAACTTAATATACATTAGATACTGTATTTCGTGCAATAGAAACAGTTTAATTACTGACGGCGGAGCCAGAAGTAATTAAATGTTTCCAAGGTAGTTCTATTGCACGTGAAAACCAAGAATACTGTATCTAATCAATTTAAATTATAGTTTAAACCACTTTGTTGGATAGAAGACATAACAAGTGAGCCATGTGGTACTTTGTTTTAGTAAGTTGCAGAAGGATAGCAAGGTGATCGATAGCGCTAGTGTTTTGCTCTCGAGGGGTACTCCCACATCTCGATTTTGTCAGCTGTTGTAACTTTTAGATTTCAAAATGCTGAAGATTTTAGCTTACTGAGTTGGATAGAAGACCTTTTAAGAAGACCGTGGATACTAAAACCATTCTTCATTTGTTGACAGAAAGCAGCTAGACGAGTGTTTTACAAATGCAGTAGTCAGCAGTCAAAGCCCACACTTTAGCAACTTACTCAGTCGATCAGTTGTAGAAATTAACAGATCCAGCCTTACCTCTTTCAGTTTTGCAACAGACACACATTATTATAACCACACCCACCTTGATCAAGCATATAATGGTGAGGTGTGGCTCAGCATCACAGATGCAGCTTCTTTGCAACTTTCTGGACCTCCTGGAGCAATCTAACACTCACTTCAACTTTGCTTACCAATTACTGCAAGCACAGCATCCACTCAAGTCTGCAAATGAACGGTATACTCTCGTAATCTACAGTAATTCGGGGTGTGGTACATCCAAGATGTCAGTATTCTATAAAGTTGGATACACTTCCTCTCTGACAGGAAGTTGTAAAATTACAACATTATAAAACTGAAAGGGCTACAATAGCTAACGAATTTGGCCGCAAATGTTGGTATGAAAATTAGACCACATGTAAACTGTGAATATGGTTATTACGATTGCAAGTGAAAGTGCACTGTTTTTTTTTAACTGTTATTGTTACTCTTGTCTTTTTAAACTACATATGACGTTCCTGGAAGATTTAAAAAAAACGATCATAAATTGTGGGGAATGGAGAGACTTCCCAAATCTGGTCTGTAGGCAAGAGAGTGCATCAATTCCTGTGAAAAGCCAGCTACTGCTTCTTTCTACCTCATCTTGAAAGTAAACACAAATTCTTAGAAATATCATGTATCATTTGTTCATTAGCTATCTTAGTTTTTAACACAGATGTAGAATAAAACAGTTTACATGTGGTCTAATTTCTATACCAACATCTGTGGCCAAATTCCATAGCTGGAATAGACTCCCTCCTCGCTGTGCAATCTCAAAAAGGGGAGGAGTCTGGCTCTCGAGACTAGCCTTACAACAAACTTTGCTTCTGTTCGTTGTGTGAAATTCCTATAGCAACATTGCAACATTGCAACAAGTTTACTAAATATTATTACTTTGTAGGATAGAAGACATAACAAGAAAGCCGTGTGGTACTCTTTTTTAGCTGCAGAAAGACAGCAAGGTGATCGATAGCCCGAGTATTATGCTCTTGAGGCAACTCTTACGGGATTTAATTGACCAATCAGATGGCAGCATTTTAATGAGCTATAATCTAAATGTGCGCATACCCCATTATGTGTATTTAAGTATGCCAGGGAACAAATACGGCACTATTAATAGTGATTGCTTATACTAAATTTAACTATGTATTAACATTGTGGCATTATAAAATATGGACTATATAATATGAACACCTGTTGTTGCATTGTTTATAGTACACAGTTATTGTTGTCAAATCAGTGAGAGTAGTTGATTTATGTCTTATATGGATTGCAAGTATGTTATTTCCTTACAATGACTGCTTTCAAAGTTTATATTATACCATGAAAAAGGCTGTTGATTGTTTAAGCAACTAAGATCAAACTTTATGTTGAGTATTTGACAACCTGTGTAACTAGTTGAAATAACAAATGAATTTTAACAGTATTTACAGCTACAGTTTACACAAATTGAATTGTCGTATATAAATACAAATTGCTGTCGAAGATTCAACATACTTTTCTTTATCATCTTTAGCTAACCTTGCAACTGTTAACTATAGTAAAACATGTAAACTAATTGTCATACAATTTACTGCCATTTTTTATCATTACACTACAGATATTAATGAATGTGAAAATCTAAATGCTGGCTGCGATCATTTGTGCATTAATGAAGAGGGTTCGTACCATTGTCAGTGTCATGATGGCTACTCACTTGTACTAGATCAACATTCTTGTTTGGGTAAGGCAAATTAACAATAACATTACTAAAAGACTTTCATTTCACACTAAATCACATATGTACAAGCATGAAGTTATAATTCTTCCATTCTCTTTATCTTTAACACAGCTGAACCATGTCCAAATATTTCCACAATTTTGAATGGTCATATACAATGTACTGGTCCTCAAGTAACTGATGAGAATTGTACATTTACTTGTGATCCAGGTTATAATCTGACAGGTTCTAACCTTCGTATCTGTCAGTCAGATCACACATGGAGTGGAGAACCTGCCTTCTGTCCTCCATTGCATTGTGTAGAGTTTATTGCACCAGAAAATGCATCAATCATAGCACAATGTAATACAGAATATACGTCAAGCTGTAGAGTAACTTGTAACAAGGGATTTGACATTGAGGATGATCCAAATGCATTGGAGTGGATACAAACATGTGGCGTAACTACTGAAGGAAGTGTAGAATGGATGGGGGCAAAGAAGTGCATTGGTACGTATCACAAATTTGTAGCTCATTATATAAATAAAGTATTATAAAATTAATGAATAATTTTGGTTGCTTGAAAATATGTAATGCTGACATGATTTATTATGGAATTTATAATAGCAAGGTCACACTATATCACACTTAATATAACATGCCATTTTATTTGACCTATTGTTGTATGAAATTACTGTAGATCATGATGAATGCTCAGATGGTACACACAACTGTGATCACAACTGTAATAACACTGAAGGTGGATACTTGTGCTCATGTAATGAGGGATTCAGACTAGTTGACACATACTCTTGTCATGGTAATACTTGATACACTACTAACTGTATAATTGTTTTGATGAACTGAATGTGATTATCAGCAGAAGAATAATTATTGCTACTGAATTTTGAATAATTAATAATTATTTGTACCACAGATGTTGATGAATGTGCAAATGAAAATGGTGGATGTGATCATTTGTGTATTAATGAATATGGTTCTTACCACTGTCAGTGTCGTGATGGATATACACTTGCACTTGATTCACATTTTTGCTTGGGTAAGAGTATTACATTCATATAAAATGTATTTCATGGATTATGTATTAAAAAATGGCAACAGTGTAATTTCTTTTGTGTTCTATGTCTAGTCTTTCCATGTTTAGATATGTAGTTCTACGTTTAAGAAAAGATCATAATTATTATGCTTTGAGATGTACTATTGAAGATACTCATAGAATATGAACACCACAATTATATTACCATGCATGTGTATTATATTAATAATATTGCTTCAAATAATATTAACACTTACACTTCTGTTAATTTTAATCCAGGTGATCCATGTACAAATATCTCTAGTGCTTTAAATGGTCAAATACAGTGTACTGGTCCTCAAGTGACGGCTCAAAATTGCACATTTACTTGTGATCCAGGTTATAATCTGACAGGTTCTGTACATCGCACATGTCAATCAGACCATACATGGAGTGGAGAAACTACTCTTTGTTTACCTTTACACTGCATAGAACTCACTGCGCCTGACAATGCATCATTTACATCACTATGTAACACAGAATACACTTCAAGCTGTACAGTAGTATGTGTAGATGGTTTCCATGTTGAAGGTGATCTTGGCACAACAGAGTGGACACAAACATGTGTTTTGACTAAAGGAGGCGATGTGGAGTGGACGGAAGGAAAGAAATGCTTAGGTAAAAATCATAAATATTTATAATTAAGAAATGTGCTAATTCACAGCAAGGAAATGACAGAATAACACTTCACTTGAAGTGTATAATTATAAAGAAAATTTACATTAGTGTGGCTTTGTGGGATGGTTTATTTAGTTTGAGCGTAATATTGAGCCCCTGCCCATTGTCTTACATTTATAAGATACAGTCCAATACAAAAGGGCAAGTAATTAAAAATAATTAGCTATATTATATCCATTGATATTTCATGTGGTTACATTAGGTTTAATACAGGAAGGCTTGTTAAAATTATTATATATCCCACTATCATTAATTTATTCAATGATTGCAATATAGATCATGATGAATGTGTAAATAACACCCATCACTGTAATCATACCTGTCATAACACACATGGTGGATATTACTGCTCCTGCTATGAAGGATACAGACTAATTGATACCCACAATTGTGAAGGTATGAAAACATACAGCAGATGATATTTTCATTTCAGATTATTTTCCCGAACAAGTAAGGATGTGCATGGTTTGTTTTTAATACATGCTCTAATTAACACAGCTAATGTGTATTACTTTAGATGATCTTTATTTCATTATTGTTTTGAGTACAATGCTTTTTCAACTGCTTCCACCACAGATATTGACGAATGTACAGATGAAAATGCTGGGTGTGATCATTTGTGTATTAATGAATATGGTTCCTATCACTGTCAGTGTCGTGATGGCTACACACTTGGACTAGATGATCATTCTTGTTTCGGTAAGAGGATAATCTTAAGTAATGCACTTAATTCATCCTAAATAAATTATTATTTAAATTAATATAGTATATATGTATATACTTAGTTAGGTACTTGGTATACTTTCTGTACACTATCTCAATATACTGTATCATACAATCTTGACATTTGTGTTCAAGGGAGTAGCTCCTCGAGTGTTGATTATCATTAAAACTCCAGTTTAAACTTCATATGTGACAGCGGATGAGAAAACGTGCCAACAACTTACAAGTAACAACTTACAAGTAACAATGTTATTTCTTTTATATTTTTGGAATCTGCACAAGCTGCTCTTCATGGTGGTGTAATCGCTTTTGAAATCTGATATGCCTTTGCTGAGTAGCTTTCATGTTGATGTACCAATGTATCACACATACATACATCAATGTTTATTAAACTATGCATCCCCATAGTTACTTTTCATGCACTCACATTTCGCCTTTGACCAGTTTTGCCATAAAACCCTACTAAGCATGTTAATGTCTAATACATATACTTAATTGTACAAGCATTCAGAGCTATTCCGATACTATTTTATCTGAATCTTTGTTCTTAATTCATATTTAACACAGGTCAGTCATGTACACATATTTCAAGTGCTTTGAATGGTCAAATACAGTGTACTGGTCCTCAAGTGACAGATCAGAATTGCACATTTACTTGTGATCCAGGTTATTATCTAACAGGATCAGATCTTCGTACATGTCAACCAGATCACACTTGGAGCGGGGAAGATGCTTCATGTTTACCATTGAATTGTGATGACCTCATTGCACCCGAAAATGCATCTGTTGCAATACCATGTAATACAGAATACACTTCTAACTGTAAACTAGTATGTCAAGATGGATACCATGTTGAGGGTGAACTAGGTACAACAGAGTGGATACAGAACTGTACTTTGACTGATGATGAGAATGTAGAGTGGACAGAAGCAAAAACATGCATTGGTATGTTTCATAAAGAAACAGGTTGAGGGAATGGGAGGTTGCATATTAGGGTGCTATTTGAGCATAACTTAACACAACTTCTAATTGTGGTGTGCACTTTATTTTATTAAAAGTAGCAAAATGCAAAATGTCACTATAATTGTTTTGCTGTTATCATTTTTAAAATTCCATTGAGGAAATGGTTTCTCATATGTTTGATGTCATATCGCACTTCCTAATTTGGTTTTTGCTCTTCTTACTTAGTAAATGTAAAGTTTTTAGTACCTAATGGTAGTTGCTTAACAGTTTCATGCAATGCAATCATCTATGCAATACGACAATTTATCGAATGATAGAACTTTCTTAACTATTTATACCTGACATAAAAAATATACAACCTACATGAAAAACAAGTGTATATAGAGAAAAAAAACATCCCTATATTTGCTTTGTGATGACTATGTATTAAGCATTGCTGATGGCACTAGTGTCTCTACCTTTCTGTGTACTCCAAAGCTGGGGCCTGAAGAAGTAAGTGTAAGCCTGACTGCAGTCTAAGTACACAGATCTTTGATGAACTGACTGAAGTACTCCTACAAGGTTCTAAATGATGACTTCCTCATATCTGAAACTTAACAACTTATTATACTTACTTGTTAAAGATTCTTGCATAATATTTATACTGTTTCTCTGCTATATACAACAGTTATTAGCAGTTTCTGAATCTTCCTGGCTTGTCTGTAGCTCGAAGAGCCTCGAACGCGCGTTCTTTTACGCGCCACGATTGACCGAGCCCCCGGGAATGACACAACTTCCTTAACTACGTATACAACGCATAGTCGCGCAAGTGACACAAACATATATATATATACATTAAACCCCGTGGAAAGCAATTATAGGGATGGCCCTACGGGCCATAACAGTCACAGTGATGACCTCTTTGATATGAAACAGTATACTTCATATCATTCTAAAATTACCACAGATCGTGATGAATGTGAAACTAGTACACACAACTGTGATCATACCTGTCATAACACAGAAGGTGGATATTTCTGTACTTGTGATAATGGATACATGCTGATTGATAGTCACTCTTGTAAAGGTAGCTTTATGTGTAATTTATCAAGTCTGAACAAATAAACTTTTTCATTTGGAACTGCGAGTCCTTAGTTTGATTTCCACTCCGTTATCTTTTTTTCTTTTTTCTAACAACATGAATGTGCTATGGAACTTAAGGTGCTTTACCCATGTGCTATTTCAGCTGTACAGTATAACTTCCTTTTTGTGTTTGTTAATTGCCTCTATGAGTTGAAGAGAGTTTTGGTTCTGTTTTATAAATTCAGCATGATTATAACTATGGCTCATTTTATTACCGAATGACTAACTACTAATGTTTTTCCACAGATATTAATGAATGTGCTGCAGAAAATGGTGGATGTGATCAATTGTGTGTTAATCAGGATGGTTCCTACCAGTGTCGTTGTCATGATGGTTACTCTCTTGCACTTGATGCACATTCTTGTTTAGGTAGGAACAAATGATTAATGAACAATGATAATTATTGTAGCATCATTACTTGCAGCTTCTAACAAATTTTGCTGCTTTAAGTGATAGTTTCATTTCTATATACTTGTATTCACAACTAATCGATTCTGCATAATTTTACTTTGTACCTCAGGTGAACCATGCCCCAACATCTCCAGTATTTTCAATGGTGATATACAATGTACAGGTCTTCAAGTGACTGATGAGAATTGTACATTTACATGTGATCCAGGTTATAATCTGACAGGTTCCGAGCTTCGTACTTGTCAATCAGATCACACTTGGAGTGGAGAGATTACTTTTTGTCCCCCTTTGAAATGTACCGAGCTCATTGCACCAGAAAATGCATTAATTACATTCCCATGTAATACTGAATACACTTCTAGTTGTAACATAATTTGTGGAGAAGGATTTTATATTGAGGGTGATCCAGGAAAAATGGAGTGGATACAAACATGTGCTTTGACTGCTGAAGAAGATGTAGATTGGACAGAAGGAAAGAAATGCATTGGTAAGTTTTCCAAAAATGTATACTATGATAAATGGATTAAAGCAACATTTCATTTATAAGACCGAAGAGGTATGTGAATAATATGGTATATAAGTGCTGGAGAACAACTCCAGGGGCACTGGCTTTATAGTCACCAGCCCTTTGTACATACAGCAGGAGTGGCTTCATCATTTAAATTATTAATTATTCATATCTTTGCTTCAGATTATAATGAATGTGAGAATAACACTCACCAATGTGAGCATACATGTCACAACACACAAGGTGGATATTATTGCTCTTGTGATAATGGATACAGACTAAATGATACTTACTTTTGTGAAGGTAATATTTGTTTATGCCTTTTATTCATGACTATCATTTTAGTTTCATAATTATGAGATATATTTAGTCATAAAAACCCTTTATTTTTCCTGTATATGAATTCCATGTCACAATAATAATTTTATTTTAAATTGATGCTTTATAATTATTGACAAAGAATTGATGAGTGATATATACATTATTCTGCACACAGTTTTGTTTTGTGAACTATAAATAGAAATATTTGTATCTTTTGTAATACATTAGATTGCTTGTTGTAATGAGGTTTATAACAATCATTCATCATGAGTTTAACCATATACTTGTAATTTAAGACTCTGTTATACAATAGATATTGATGAATGTGCTGACAAAAATGCTGGATGTGATCATTTGTGTATCAATCAGAATGGTTCCTACCACTGCCAGTGTCACAATGGCTATTCACTGACTCTTGATGATCGTTCTTGTATGGGTAAGAGAGAAATAATTAATGTATGCAATGGCATTGGTGGATTATGTGTATAATACACATATTTCATTCTATATTTCATTTGAATTTATTTAGGGGAACCATGTCCCAACATCTCCAGTATTTTCAATGGTTATATACAATGTACTGGTCCTCAAGTTACTGATGAGAATTGTACATTTAGTTGTGATCCAGGTTATAATTTGACAGGTTCTGAGCTTCGTACTTGTCAATCAGATCACACATGGAGTGGAGAGAATGCTGTATGTTCTCCTTTACATTGTGTAGAGCTTACTGCACCAGAAAATGCATTTGTTAAAATGCCCTGTACTACTGAATACACTTCCAGTTGTAAACTAGTTTGTGAAGATGGATTCCATGTTGAAAGTTATCTCAATACATTTGAGTGGATGCAATCATGTGTTTTGACTGATAAAGGAAATGTGACTTGGACAGAAGCACAAATATGCATAGGTATGTTCTGTAAATAAATATATAACCTTTTGAGTATCACTGTCACAATTGAAATGTATACTGGGACATTTTGCCAGTGTAGGAAATATGTGAGATGAAGCAAGCAAATAAATTAACTGACCCAATTACAAATATTCCTCAAATGTAATCTCACACACTTGGATATGCCACTCTCATGTTATTAGTGATTTTATGTCAGCAATAGACTGCATGGACATCATATAACTATAACGCATACAAAATATTAAATTTAGCTTCATACTTCAGTTAAATGGAACTTAATACCAAATCAGTTTTATTAAACTGAACTGAAGAGTCAATCTGTTAATTACATGTATTCATTCACCTATACTCACATTAAGTGTTAAATCTGGTACTCACTGACAGTGGAGTCATCATTAAACATTAAAATATTTAGTGGAATATTACTAGCTAATGAATATTTGATCTGTTACTGCAGATGTTGATGAATGTGATAATCACAATGCAGGCTGTGATCATTTGTGTGTCAATGAACAGGGCTCCTATCATTGTGAATGTCATGATGGCTACTCAGTTGCACTTGATGCTCATTCATGTTTAGGTAAGAGCATTAATGATTCTTTGAATTTTACACATTCACTTTCAGAAATGTAATTTATTGAGACTGTAAACTATACATGCAGGTTTTACAAAGCTACATATTTACTATCAACTGTGCTACACAATTTTTCTCTCGTTAATTTTGTATTTCTTTATAACTCAGGTGAACCATGTACACCACTCGCTGTAAATGGTTATGTACAGTGTACTGGTCCTCAAGTTACTGATGAGAATTGTACATTTAGTTGTGATCCAGGTTATAATCTGACAGGTTCTGAGCTTCGTACTTGTCAATCAGATCACACATGGAGTGGAGAGACTGCTGTATGTTCTCCATTACATTGTGTAGAGCTTACTGCACCAGAAAATGCATTTGTTAAAATGCCCTGTACTACTGAATACACATCCAGTTGTAAACTAGTTTGCGAAGATGGATTCCATGTTGAAAGTTATCTCAATACATCTGAGTGGATGCAATCATGTGTTTTGACTGATAAAGGAAATGTGACTTGGACGGAAGCAAAAATATGCATAGGTATGTTAAATAAATAACTATAAATATAACCTTTTGTGTGTCACTGTCACAATCGGAATGTATATTGAGGTGTTTTGTTAGTGGAGGAGACATGGAGGAGACATGGATGGTTAAGCAAGCAAAATGTTATTAGGTAGCGTGCCCCCACCCCCTAGATATACACAGTATGAGCTTGCCCACAAAACCATTTATTAAGTCTTATTTCCCACTCCTTGTAAAATAAGAAGTTAGTGTTCTGGAGTATGCACAGGGAATTGTATAATAACTATTGTCACGAGTTACAGAGTAACCTCAAGTCTAGTTGATAGCGTCAATTATGAGAGGCACTGTCTTCCCCCCTGAAGTTAAAATAAAGATATTTTATATTATTGTAAAATCAATGGATAGTTGTATGACTCGCTTTGTGTCATTAATTGCTACAGATCATGATGAATGCATAAACAACACTCACAAATGTGATCATACCTGTCATAACATACAAGGCGGATACGTTTGCTCTTGTAATGATGGATATAGACTAGAAGACAACTACTCTTGTAAAGGTAGGAAGGAGAGATATACTTGTGAACACAAATGTTTCCTATAAAGATTATTTGCCAGGATATAGATTAACAGACCAAAATACAAATGTTCCTGAAACATAATTTCATGAACTTGGATATACCACCCTCATGTTAGGGATTCTACATCGGCAATAGACTGTGTGTGCATTCTATAACTATAATATACACATAAATATTAAATTCAGCTTCATATTTCGCTTAAGTAGAACAGGATACAAAATCAGTTTTATTAAACTAATCTCAAGACTCAATCTGTTAATTACATGTATTCATTTACCTATACTCACATTAAGTGGTAAATGTGGTACTCACGCGGAGTCATCAGTAAACATTAAAATTTTTAATGGAATATTACTAGCTAATAAAAAATTTGATCTGTTACTGCAGATATTGATGAATGTGATAATCAAAATGCAGGCTGTGATCATTTGTGTGTCAATGAACAGGGCTCCCATCATTGTGAATGTCATGATGGCTACTCACTTGCACTTGATGCTCATTCATGTTTAGGTAAGAGGATTAATCATTCTGTGAATTTGCACATTCACTTCAGAAATTTAATTGTAAAAATTTGAAAATTAATTGAAGTTGTAAACTATCATGAAGGTTTTACAAAGCTGCAGTGTTTACAATCAATTATGCTGCACAATTTTGCTTTCGTCATCATCTCTATAACACAGGTGAACCATGTGCACCACTCTCTGGAATTATGAATGGTTATATTGACTGTACTGGTCCTCAAGTTACTGATGAAAATTGTACATTTGCTTGTGATCCAGGTTATTATCTAACAGGATCAGATCTTCGTACATGTCAACCAGATCACACTTGGAGTGGGGAAGATGCTGTATGTCCTCCTTTGAAATGTGAAGAACTCACTGCACCAGAAAATGCATCTGTTTCTATACCATGTAACAATGAATACACATCAAACTGTACACTTGTTTGTGAAGATGGATTTCATGTTGAGGGTGATTTAGGTACAACAGAGTGGATACAAACATGTGCTTTGACAAACGAAGGAGGTGTAAAGTGGACACAATCAAAGCAATGTGTTGGTACGTTTGTAAAAAAAAAGTGTGCTGGACTCCATTGAAATAGATTATTAAGCTTGATCAATAATTAGCTGTTTGCACTATTGAATCAACCTTTGAGAGGCTCCATTAATTTATTTTGCGCTACTTAGCTATAATTGTATATCATTTCATAAACCATTGTTGTATATTTATAAATTCCCACAGATCATGATGAATGCTTAAATAACACACATCACTGTTATCATACCTGTCATAACATACAAGGTGGATATTACTGCTCCTGTTATAATGGATATATACTAATTAACACACACTTTTGTGAAGGTAATATAGGAGAAATTTAATACTTGTTTTGTGACTTGAAAATAACTAATTTGCAAATTGTTGTTTTCAACAAATTTGCATGTTTTCTGTAAACTATATTGACACACTCTTGAGTGTAAGTTCAAATTCAGAAAGTCGGAAACCCACAGCAGTTGGTTATTTCTGTGCAGGCCCACTGAGAGGGGAGGAGGGGACCTGACCTGTTGGGCGGACCTGGTAAAGCCAAACCATGTGACGGCTCCTTTATGAGCTTGATGGTCAAGGTCTGCCAGCCAGTACTTTAGAATTCAGTTATGTTTTTTTATGATTATTTAACATCAAAGTTGAAAATTTGTCACTTCATGTGGGTCATAGACATTAAAAGGAAATATTCATTAATGTGAGTAGATAATTAACCATACTCATCATGAATTTTTAATTAAGCGTTAAAATGTGCTCTACATGCCACTTATTTATTTGCCCTAATTAAAATTTTACCCAGGGCACAATTCATTCTCTTAGCGTCCCTCTTTGTGTGTGACATAAGTGTTAACTGGCCTAGTATGAATCTTCTTTTAAAGTGATACACTATCCTATGCATTTTGCAATTAAAAGATTCAAAAGTCGTAATTTTTATGAATTATTTTCAACTTTGTATATTACAGATATTGATGAGTGTGCAAATCAAAATGATGGATGCGATCATTTATGTGTGAATGAGCCTGGTTCCTACCATTGTCAATGCCGTGATGGATATTCACTTGGACTTGATGTGCATACTTGCATTGGTATGCTAAATATATATCAATTCACTTTTAATTAATAATATGTCATTGCTTAATTTTTGTTATCTATAACTAATGAAGAACAAAAAAATACATCAAATGGTATTTGAACACAGGACTTTTGTTAAGTGCTCTAATCACCAACCCATGGGCACTAGAGCAAGTGCAGATACTATAGTTCATAACATACTGATATGTTATTCAATACTTGTTCATAATACCCTGCTAAATGGCCTGGCAGGCAATTACTATTTCTATTACATTGATGAAGACTTTTTTATGATGACTTAATTAAAGTGCACTTTTTTTATCCTATAGGTGAACCATGCGTACACATTTCCAATGCCTTAAACGGTGATATACAGTGTACTGGTCCTCAAGTCACTGATGAGAATTGCACATTTACATGTGATCCAGGTTATGATCTAACAGGATCAGATCTTCGTACCTGTCAAGCCAATCACACATGGTCAGGAGACACTACCATTTGTTCTCCTTTGCATTGTTCAGAGCTTAACGTACCAACAAACTCAGTACTTATGCTACCATGTAAAAGTGAATACACATCAAATTGTACACTACTTTGTGAGGATGGATTTTATGTTGATGGTAGTCCAGGTGTAATGACATGGATTGAAACTTGCAATTTGGCAAATGATGGAACAGTAGAGTGGAAAAATGGAAAGAAATGCATTGGTTAGTTTCATAAACAAGTCGTCTAATTCAAAACACATCATATTTGCATACTATCATATACATTGACATTCACATATTATTGTTATATAATTATTAGTATGCAAATTATATTAAAATCTACTGCAGATCACAACGAATGTGAAAATAGCACACACCTCTGTGATCATACTTGTCATAACACACAAGGTGGATATTTCTGCTCCTGTGATGATGGATACAGACTGATTGATACTTACTCTTGTGAAGGTAATATGAACATAATTATATCATAATTTAGGATAAATTAAACTGATTTAGTATCGTCATTTTTTCATTGAAAATCTGAAAGTTAGAATAAAAAATATGTACTAATTTAGCCATACTTATTTGTCCATTAGATATTGATGAATGTACAGAAAATATATCTGGATGTAGTGATATTTGTAATAACTATCCTGGATTTTTTCAATGCTCTTGTCCTGAAGGTTTTCATCTGTCTGTTCAAGATGACCAAACATGTTTAGGTAAAACTATCTATCATTCATCTATTTATTACTACTCTGGCCTTTTGGTACTCATCTTTCTTTTTTCATAAACTGAATTATTGTTTCAGTTGTTAACTTCTCTCTATTTGGAAAAATATAGTACACCTTTTATACCACAGATACTGATGAGTGTGCAAATGAAAATGCTGGGTGTGATCATTTGTGTATTAATGAATATGGATCTTACCACTGTCAATGCCGTGATGGTTACTCACTGGCACTTGATGCACATTTGTGTTTGGGTAAGAGCATCAGTGAACAATCCCACAAATACTAGCACACATAATTACGATGATAATTATATATTACATGCTTTTCAAGTGACATGACTAGGAGATATTAATTCACAGGCTATTTGGCCTAATTGAAGATTTGCATTTTTCTTTATACCTCAGGTGAACCATGTACAAATATCTCAACTATCTGGAAGGGTTATATAGAGTGTACTGGTCCTCAAGTTACTGATGAGAATTGTACATTTACTTGTGATCCCGGTTATTATCTGACAGGTTCAGATCTTCGCACATGCCAATCAAATCACACATGGACTGGTGAAACTGCTTTCTGTTCTCCTTTGCACTGTACTGTCCTTACTGCATCAGACAATGCATTGGTTAGAATACCCTGTAATACCGAATATACCTCAGACTGTAATTTAGTCTGTAAAGAGGGATTCCATGTTGATGGTGATCCAGGAAGAATAGAATGGATACAGAAATGTGGTTTGACTGATGAAGGAGATGTCAAATGGGAAGGTGAAAGACTATGCATTGGTGAGTGATAATATACACTATCCATTTTGATACGATTAAAAAAGTTCAATTCCTTTAACTTTCTCTAGTCAGGGTCTTCTTTGTTCAATACAGCTACATTTACATGTATCGTTATGTATCATATACCCCTATACATTATAATTCAGTGTTCTTGCCAGGAATTTTAATTTAAGTAGAGTAGGTATGGCAAATTAATTATTTTGCTTCACACCCACATAAATAATTAGCTAGCTTCTATAGTCTTAAAATCATGTTTTGTAGTATATCCAATAGTTATAATGAGTTTACTTCACGAAAATGATACAAACTGCAGTTGAACACAAACTCATTAAATATGCATATTTTTTTGAACTCAAAAACTTCATTCTTGGACGATTTTCCAGTCTAAAGACCATCAAACATGAACTCTGCAGTGCCTAATGACTCCAGAAAATATTCATAACAAAGAAAAACAGTCCAGCACAATGAGCAAATTACACAATTTAACAACACTATGTTTTACTGTTTTCTTTGTGTGGTTTATTTGTAGTTGAATTAAATACTGCTGGATATTGAAGTGGGGACTTTTAAGTTCAAAACTACTTTTAAATGAGGAAATCAAAATTGAAGTGGGGATCCTCAACTGATTTAAGCCTAGCAAGAACTCTGCATTATATATAATTATAGTGCGCTGTTAGTCGTTTGACTTCCAAGAGCGCATATTCAAAGCTCTAGACACATACCTGTATGTGTGCTGATGTGTCTTGGAATGTATACTTGTTATTGCAATTCTGATTTACTATCTTGTAGTTCAAAAATAGAGCTACAGTTTGATATATAAAACATACACATACGTTATAAAACAACCATGCTGCAACAATGTGTTCAAAATGGTGATAGAAAATGGTGTCCACTCAATCAGAGAATGATCATGACAAAGTTAGACTTCTACAATTGAATAAGCAACTGTAAGCAGCTGAACTATAGTTATATAGTAGAAAGAATGTATAAAGTGTGTAATTGTGTAGAATTGGAATCAGAGTAGAGTGAAAAGTTCTTTTCAGTAGTTTATGCACACTCGCTACACAGTATATGAATCCTAAAATTCAAGCATGCTTTCAAAAACATTTTTCACAAACTAAATGCACTTAAATATAAACACTTTATAGGTTATTTAGTGGTTGTACAAAATGTTAAACATGGTCAAATCTGATTGAAAATGCCGTTTAATAGATTTCATTGTAATAGCTAGGACAATGCAAGTCAAATATTCACCATCATACCTCACAAGCTACGCATTCATTTGCCTTTTGTAGTTCTTCCTCTGTTGAGTTTAAATAAGGCTTCCATTGTCAAATAGAAGCTATATAAAAGTGCTCAACATGCAATATTATGCATCTGTAGGTTTATAAACAACTTGACTTCAGCAATCATTTATTATTGATCTGATGTAGCATTCAAGGCACAACATAACATAATTACAGATTAATGTCTAGTCTAGAATAGGATGTCAGTACTGAGGTAAAACTGAGCTTGGCCAATATGTGAAGTTAAGGTTAATAGTCGAGCAAGCCACACCTACCTTGTGGGCATGGCTATGCCAGACAAAGCTAGCGCTAAGCCTGAGGCCTGAGCCCTAACCCAACTAGCCTAACCTCTGCTTGGAGGGAAGTGTGGAGGTCAATGCTTAAGGACAACTATCACAAAGGCCCATGGAGTGGGCACATGAGGGTCATCCTCCAAGGAAAATAGAGGAAATGGTTACTTTAATGACAAGGATCCTATGTAAATAGATGAGACTATGTTTATATTTATAAATATATCTATAATTAACCTGAACACATAGGCAGAGGGTTATAGTAATCGGTGTGTGTGTGTGTTCCCACTAATCTTTGCAACGGCTTACTTTTGAAGATTCTTGGTCACTGCGAAGGAAAGTCGAAAAATAGGCTTTTTTCACAAGCCATTAGCAACAGAAGGTTTGCATGCCGTATATTCCCGTATTCTTTGAATATGCAATACTCACGTGGTAACATTTCAGTGACTCAATTGATGTTACTACAAGAATGTGTAATTAAAAGGTGGGTGTGGATCTTTATATATCTCTTAACCTTCCCAATCTTATTATTTTAGGGACATTTATTGTTCATATGCATGCCTTTGTCTATCTCCTAATACTTATGTAATTGTACCGTAGCCTTTTTGCATTCTTAACTGTAATATAGCCCTGTTCCAATTTTTGTTTAGTATAATAATCATTATTTTGTTTGTACAATTTCTCACATAATAAAAGCAATTTTTTCGAGGATATGAGAAAGACTAAATAAAAGTGGTATGTATTACACACAGTTTTTACAGAAAAACTCGTCACGATGGCTAAGAGCCCAGGCAATTGGCACACCTTCATCGTACTCATTCCAAACCATTACTGTAATAAGGAGGAAGTCATACATTGTAGTTCCATGTGTGGAATCCACGCATATAATCTGTACACCAAATTTCATTGCAAGATCCTTCTGAAATTCTGTCTGAATACAAAGTAATATGTCATCTTTTGCTATGTTATCAACTT
Organism: Petrosia ficiformis; assembly: GCA_947044365.1. NCBI lineage: Eukaryota > Metazoa > Porifera > Demospongiae > Haplosclerida > Petrosiidae > Petrosia > Petrosia ficiformis. The sequence continues at coordinate 17,092,622 of OX345636.1, read as the reverse complement.
CATCTGCTTGTTCAGTACCCCAAGTCTTATACAACAGCACAGGATTAGATGTTTGACTTAACTGACATTTCTTATACCCAAATATCCACAGTTCCACACTCTGATGATCATTTTGATGGTGCTGTATCCCCTCTATATTATATTGGTGACGAATGTTCTGAATGTCTTGAATAGTGATCAGATGTTCCCTCCCAATACCATTATGAACATTATTCTGAATTTTGTCAAGGATCTTTTTCTCTGATACACATTTAACTGCTACTTTTGCTTTTAGCTGTTCATCCATAGTTAAGTGATCCAGCTGTATTTCATGATTGTGGCGAAAGCAGTATTCCACATATACAGAATGCAAAATTATATTTTCAGAGGCTTTGATATACCCTGTACTCGAATTTCCAAGCTTACATGAGCCTTGAACTTTTAACCGACGGCTCCCAGATTCTTTACTACTATATTTACTGGAACGATTATAGTAGTAGTACAGTGGTGTTTCATGGTTCCTGAAGTTGTCATTTGAGGTGCACATTGTTGGATGTACAGAGAGTTACTCTTTCCCTGCTTCCGTGATACTCTTGTTATGAAACGTTTGAAGATGGGAAATTAGTTCTTTCCAGTTCAAGAAACTGTATTATAATGATAAATAATTATATATGGTTATCTATTAGCTATATAATAAATACAAGTAATATATATGAATTATATATATACAATTAGCTATGTGTTACACAGTGTATTTTCATCAGTAGAATACCTGCGATTGCATTCATTAATTTCTGTTTGATTGTTATGAAGAGCTTTAATATGCCTCGAGAGACTTGACTTGTGTTGAAATGGCTTTCACCATTTGACTTAATTAAAGCACATGACTATCGCATACCTCAAGAACACGGGAATCCACGGCATGCTAACCTTCTGTCGCTAATGGCTTGTCTTTTTTCACCCGTCGCCATTGTTAATCATTCACACCTATGTAACGTTATTAGTTAATCCGAACGTAGGCGGAGGTTATAGTAATCAAGCATGCATATGCATTTTGTCGAAGATTCTAGAAAGTTTTGTATCTTAGACGCTTTGTTTCTTGGGCCTCGTCATAACAAGTGTTTCTTCAGCTATCTGTGAAGTCTTGTCACCAGTTCTGAGGAGATATGAATCTGAGTTGATGAGGGACGCCCATGCTGAGAAGCATACATTCATAGTAGCATCTTTTTAGCGAGGGTTCTGCACTTTAATGCATTCATTATATACATGAATTGTCACAAACAAATTGGCAAACAAAGGGACCTGTGGGTATAGCACAAATATATATAGAAATGGGCACAATTATAGCACGCAACATATGAATGCATTTGCATAAACAATCACAATTAGACACATATAAGTACAGTTAGAGGAGATGTCGGGATATGGTGGCGATTTAATGAACTGGGGTCAGGATATAGGTATTGTAGGCAATGATGTCCCACCTTCCCATTGTTTTGATGAGGGACTCACTAACGCCTTAGATAGAAGCTGTGATGGCTGCTCCTATGCAGAAACTGTGGCCACTATACAGGGATGTGTCTAACCCAATGTCTGATAGGGCTTGATTAATGGAAGGCACAAACCTCTGCTGGGTGAGTGGCCATCTATTTGAGAAGTGGAATAAATGGATTGTCTTCATACTTCTGATCCAGAAGCAATGCAGTACAGCAGGAACTGGACAGAGAGATTCATCTGTAGCTCCCACAATAATATGGACCAATGACAAAATAGATTAGTGTTGGATTGCTTAGGAAGGACCTACACGACTGAAGGGTAGGAGTGATTGTTGACTTAGTTTACTTTTAATTGCGTGTACTAATTTTAGTGATTTTAGCAACTAACATAGTAATCACTACAATTAGTACATGCTAAAAATATTTCCCGATCATTTTGTAATTTATGATAATTTTTTAGGCATGGCTCACAAATTTTCTAAAATTAATGCTTGCTTAATCCAAGCATTTAAACAATGCTAAATTTAGTGGACGCAATTGCTAGTAGGCTAAACGTATTCGCCGGAGATAGATGGCTACCTGGGTCATGTAATGAGTCTGAAGGGACCTGAAGAAGTTAAAGAAGCATAGACAACACCTGCGCAAAGCATTGGTACATTCTGACCGAAGTCACTTGACAGCCAATAACTCTGGAGAGATTGTAAAATGTGGGGTGTGATTGCAAAGCGTATCCTAGATATGGTATCACACTCAGCCCGGTGTTGTTTCACACCCCTCAAAACTAGTTTGAGATGGAGCACTCATGAGTGAATGGATTTGAAGGCCTGCAGAAATCGGCAGAAGTCTGATTCCATGCCACTTAATGGATTGATGCTTCAGTGAACCATTTGCCAATTCTATGACAAACACGCACAAAGTAGATTGTGAGAGGACAAGTGGTTAAAATTGATTTGCCTCACAGAAACACAGATATCAATGAACACTGGGATTGAGGGAGCTAGACCCTTTGCAAAGTTGAAGGAAACTGGGTGATCCATGCCTCATTTATCCAAACTCGGACAAGGTGATACTAGCATCTGTGTTAGGGGTGCAGGAATGAGTGTTGGCAATAGATGAGCATTGGGAATGAGAGAACGGAAAAGAGGGAGGTTTTCTTGAGAAAGACTATTTGCTGCTTGGTTATAGTAATCCAATAAGTGTTAAGGAGTTATTGATAGAGAGAAGGAAGCTGAATAATGTGTACTATAATTATTATCAGTCATAAATATGCTATTGCTCATTGTGCTATTCAAGGATATAGTATGAATTTGTGTAATGTTTCAAACTTCATGTCTACTCTTCTTTTTGGTCAGTAATGTGTCTCTAATACAGCCCTGATTTTACTTCCTGTCCATTATAAATTCTTTCACATTACTGTATGCCAGTTCAGTTCTATTTTGTTCCAAGAAATAATTCATTGAAGTGCATGTATGTTCATCACAAACAGACTTAGTATGAGATGCATAACATCCTCATTTCTAGCCTATCCTGATGTACATCCAAATTGTCACATGAGATGAGGATTGATCTCCCTGTCTATTACTTACACCAGATAGCTAGGGCTACAACAGTAGGCAGCATTTCTGATATCCAGGACACTGACTACTTGAACTGAAACCAGTTTTATAGCAAGCAGGCCCCACAACCCGAATTGCCCAAGGAAGCGGAGGTGAGAACAATATGTAGGGTAGACTTTGTGGGAGGGAGGAAGGAGATACCATTCCACCAAGATAACTATTGACACCAACATGCTATGTTCGACCAAAAACCCCAATAGTCTAACATCACCATTTGGGAACCCATGAGGGGAGAAGAAGGAGGTCAATAATTTTCCGTGTAAAGGTCTTGCCTGAGGGGACAACTCTGGCAGGGTCCTGGAGGTAGCCGAGGAGAGACTCAACTTCCTCATGTTTGACAGATTTGCATCCCCTCCATTTGTCCACTATGGAGTGAATTCGAGCAAGTTTCTCAAGTTGGAGATGGGCTTCTCTATGATACAGAGTCCAGCTAAATTTCAAGAAAGGTTAGTATGGTTGAAGGGCCTTCCACTTTTCTGGGGCAATAGGGATCCCTGGCCACACACAGATTGCTAGTGAGCACTAGAGGGCTCTAGCTCACCGGTCACTGTTGTGAGGTAATGGATGACAAGGATATGGGACTGATTGATGATGATACAATGCAGAAGGTCTGCTGCTGCATAAAAAATCTTGGGAGCGGAGTGTAGGCCAAAGAGCAGGGCTCCATCTATGTAAGTGGCTCCCTGTGATTGAATATCCAGGAAGTGTCTATCTGCTGAGTGGACAGGAATGTTTCTATAGGCATCCTTTAGGTTCATTTTGGCCATGAGAGCACCATCTCTTAGTTTGCTAATCTCACACATAGCATCATGCACTGACATGTAGGACATTGAGCAGAATGCTGGGTTGATGCCATTGTTGAGCCTTCTGTGGAAGATACGTCTGCTATGAAATACCACCTGCCTGCTATATGTTATTTATGAATAACCCCAACAGCACTTATGTGAATGCTTGGAGGTAAAATGTATGGAACATGAAGCCTATTTATGATGCATTCTGCTGTTAGGTATTGAGATACCATAGCTGGATGTTCCCTCACTGAAACCATGCAGGGCAGTGAGATCTCAAATGGTAATTAAAACCTATACAGAAGCCCTCACAGAACCCAGAGAGAACATAGTCTAAGAGGCAGCTGTCTGGGTGGTCCTGTGATGAGTAATCAAAAGTGGACTCGCCTGAAGGATCTGAGATTAGTAATGAATATGTAACATGAAAGTGATAATTGAAATAACAAGTGTATATAGAGAAAAAAACATCCCTATATTTGCTTTGTGATGACTATGTATTAAGCATTGCTGATGGCACTAGTGTCTCTACCTTTCTGTGTACTCGAAAGCTGGGGCCTGAAGAAGTAAGTGTAAGCCTGATTGCTGTTTAAATACACAGATCTTTGATGAACTGACTGAAATACTCATTCAAGGTTATAAATGATGACTTCCTCGTGTCTGAAACTCAACAACTTATCATACTTGTTAAAGATTCTTGCATAATATTTATACTGTTTCTCTCCTATATACAACAGTTATTAGCAGTTTTACATCCTTTCTGAAGCTTCCTGGCTGCTCTGTAGCTCAAACGCACATTCTTTCACAAGCCAAGCCCATTAATTGACCGAGCCCCCCAGAATAACGCAACTTCCTTAACTACGTATACAACGCATAGTCGCGCCAGTGACACAAACATATGTATATATATATGTATATATATATATATATATATATATATATATATATATATATATATATACATTAAAACCCGTGTAAAGCAATTAAAGGGATGGCCCTACGGGCCATAATAACATGATTATATGTGTATCACCCTCCCCCACCCCTTCCTCCTCAGAGGGTTGATTATTAGAACTAGGAATATATATTAAGGATATTATAGTGCCCTGAGGGCTGATTATTTACAACAATAATATATATCGAACCCTGAAGACTGATTGTCTGCATCTGATCAATATTGTGTGGACCCTGGGATGGGTTCAAAACTTCTCTTTCCAGAAGCCTCAAGCTTGGGCACTGGAGCACAGTATGTGATAGATGGCACCGGTAGCAAAGGTGTTGCTTTGCACAGGCCGAAACAGAGCAATGCCTCAGGTTCAATTTTAGCCCATGAACAATTTCTCATTCTTCTGTGGGGTTTGGATGAGATGGGCAGGGTTGGGGGAGCCTGTGATGGCTCACTGGAAAGCTGGAAGTCCTCACAGTGTTTGAGTGACCACAGTGTTTGAGGACTGCCCTGCCAAAGAATGTTGTGTTCCATAAACTGGAAGACTTTGTCATAAGACAGGCAGGCTTCAGTGGGGTAAGTTGGGAAGTAGTAGATGTAAGGAGGGAAGAGGTATGTACATGAGAATGGGGAGTTCGGAGGGGGAGAGGGAAGGGGTTCCCTTGACATTGATGACCCTTGCGACGAGGGTAGGACTGACTCCTGAGTGGCGGGGACTGACGATGATCTTTAAGTTTTGAAGGTTTGAGAGATCATCCTAAAGAGTAAGACTACATAATAGCTCAGCAGAACCTTCACTGGACTGTAACACCCTGGCTCGGCTCACTGACTTAGTAAGAATGCTAAGAGCTCAGAACGATCACAGGACTCAAGGTCGGCTCACTAACTTAGTACAACTAGGAGAAGACAAGACAGCAATTACTTGGACTATGGTTGATGTGGACTGAATGACCACGTTTGAGTCTCATCCTACAAATTAACTTGCTTTTATATCTGGATTATAATAATAATTATAATCTAATGTTTATAATAATTATTTATTTATAGTTATATTTAAATTAAATATAATTATATAATAATTATTATACAATTATATGTAAATGATACACATGCAGGACATACCACATTGCAGGTACACTTGTATTGTAGAAAAATAAATAATTATGTAGCTATACAGTTATTATTCTATTGATTTTTTTTGATTTCTTTAGAAAATGAACCTTGTGGAAATAATTCATGTGCTCCTGGAATTTGCTCAGTTAATGATGAAGGAAGATTCCAGTGTGATTGTGATGGTACATTTCGTACTGGAGAGAGATGTGAAACTAGTTTCCTTCAAATACCATCTATACCAGTATTGAGAACAAACACTAATTACGATGTTTCAATCACTTCGTCCTCACAAATTGAACGAAAACTCATTCTTACTGTTAATAATATTTCTGCCTTGAATATTATTGGTGAAGAAACTCAAAAGTTTATTCCAACAAATGACAGTACTACTGTTGTTTATACATTACATCCTAATGAACCTGGGTTGTTTCAAGTTCGTTATAATATAGATCCTGAAAAGAACTTTCGAAAACCGGAAAATTCATTAGTACTCGTAACATCATCAGACTCATCTGGAAAAGAAGATAAGAATTATTTTCAGTCTTTGGGATTAAGTGATGGTCAACTTGGATTAGGTTGCTGTAGCAACAGTCTCTCTCTATCGTCATCACAGTGTATTTCTAAACTTTCTTTTTACTCTTCTTGTCAGTGGTCTGAAACAGAGAGAGAAGGAGAGTCCTTATCAAAAGGTGTAGTATTCATTGGTGGTCGTACTCTAAATTTGCCTTTATCGATAGCTGGCATTCATGTAGAGAGCAGTCCCTTACCTTTTAAAGCTTCTCTTCCAATTACTTCTGATGTACAATCGGAGCAGTGTTTTAGTTGTGAAAAGGAAACATTTCAGTGTTTTGAGACAAGCCCATCAAATTCATTTGATGAATGTGATATTCAAACTTTCCTCAATTTTCACTCACTATCCACCACATTTTTTGACAGCATTAAAGATCTGTTGCCATCTTGGCTTTCTGTCAATGTCCATGCTTCTAGTAGCAGTTCCACATATTCACATTATGACTTTTTATCTTCCATTGGAACATCCTCTGAAATGAAGACCTTGGAAGGCTGTGAAGCATACCCAACAGACAACAAAGAAGGGTTACTATATGCAATAAGGACAAAATCAACACTATACTTCATTATTGATACTTTTCATACCTTCTTTTATTCTTCAGTTAAACCATTGTGTATCTTAGTTGACATGTGTAGCAATTTCCAATCCAAACTGTACTTCATGGTACCACCAATTCTCCAACCATCAGAACTAACAGTTCTACCTTACTTTCAGAAAATATTCACTGATAATGGACAGATGTCATTTAAAAGGATCTCTTTTGTAGAAAGGAGAATTTACATTTACTTAACAGATTCCAGTTATTGGCGTGGTGATAGTTACTTCATAGCTGAGATTCCAAAATTTGAATTTGAAGTGGAAATGAAACTAGAAAAGCAATTTACTGGTAATGATTTGGGAGTGCATGTTAATTTTATTGGCTCAGTGCTACACCAATCGCAACCTGATGAAGGAGAGGTATGTATTCCAAAAGTAAAGTTTATAATGTAAATTCCTTTCACTTTATATATAGGTGCCAGGATTACTGATAGGGGATGCTTATGTAGTTGTTTCTACAATTGTAAACAACACACCTGTGAGACTTCATTTATCATCAAAGAAAGCGAACTCACTCTTTTCATATCCAGGTACATATATACTGTCTCAATATTGCTTGTTTAATTTTGCTAACTTCTAAAAAATACATGTACAAAACAAACATGATATGTAATTAATACTGTGAATATAATAGTTTGTGTCATAATTGTATAGGTGTCTCAGCAAGTGAGAGTTCTTCACTACCACCTGGAATATCATTCAAGTTTGTATACGAAGCTGTTTCACACCCTTTTGCTTCATTCTTCTCTGAGTTCTTTGTCCAACACGAATCATCTGGTGGTTGTGCTATTGATGGTTTCATGAGCCTGGACAACATACTGAACATTAACAGCTTAAGTCTTACTAGTAATTGTCTTGGACTCAAAATTGGAAATATTGTATTGCCTAATGCTTTCAACCATATTGTCTATTTTCCGGGCTTGATTCGTCCACCATTTACTCGCTCTGAAACCACTATTCTTGTATATTCAAAGTTGAAGTCCTCAAGAGCAGTTATTGGTGATTTCTTTGAACTGGTCTCAGATGATCCCGACTTGACTGTGTTGGAAATTGCAGTCAGTTCGAAAACCTCACAATTGAATGGTGTTTTTATGAATGTTAGCATATCCATCTTTGATTCCCAGATGAGCGCTGAAGTAACAATCAAGGACCCTTGGCTCTCATTCAAGGGTAGTACGACTATATTCCATGATTATGAGATTAGTTGTTATGGAACTTCGTCAACTGATGTCAATGCTGATTCAATGTCGATCAATCTAAATGCTGAAATAACAGATGGTGCAGTTGGATTCAAAACAAATATAGCAGAATATCTGAATTCTCATATTAGAGAAGAGATTGATAATGTTTTAAAAAGAAGAGAAAATGCTCAAAAAGGTATCATGATGTTGGAAACCAGACGAAAAGAACTTGTAACACAGTTAGAAAAGAAGAAAAAGGAACGTACTGATCTTCAGCAACAATATAAGCTGGCTAATGTTACATTCACTTACTGGAAAGAGAAAACTGAAGAGACAAAAAACAATTTTGAAGAAAGGGCGGAGGAATATGAAAACCAAGAAGGCAATTCACTTTCTTTGGATAGTATATGTACTGAAAAAGAATGTGAATATTTGTGTGATCACAGTAATGTAAGTTGTTCAGCTTGCTATAGTAACTCCCGTGTAGAAGAATCAGGCATTTGTGAGACGACTGTCAACAATTACCAAACAATAGTACAGTATCGTCAAGTAGCTATTACAAGTTGGAGATATGAACTTCGCTGTAGATCATGTTGGACGATTCGTTGGTTTTCATTATTCTTTGTAACATATGGTGACTGCTGTACAACAGAGTATGTACCATTTGCGGACTATCATCAAGAACCTTATTATTCCGAAGAGCCCTATACACAGATTGTCAGAGAAACGTGCACAACTAATGTATATGAGGAATCAGTCTCAGGTCAATGTTGTATTGAATATCCATGCAGCGAAGGTGTACAAGATCTTAGCTGTTTGATAAACAATATGGAGTGTCAGGAGGAAAGGCAAACAGCCTTAGCAAATATAGAAAGTACACTTTCGTTGCTATACCAAACTTACAGTGAAGCTGAAATGAATTTCACAATTTCCAAAGTTGAAATGAAAAGAATAAATGCAAAATTACAGGCAGTGGAGCAAGAATATAAACTCATTAACAATGCAATTCAAACTACACAATTAAACCTCAATATCAGAAAAAAAGCTAAAGAGATAATTCTACAAGAGACAGAAAGTTTCAATCCCATCTTATTGACAATGACCGATTTAGTCGATTCTAAGGAAATAGTACAAGTGAAAAATGTAACCTTTGATATTGTTTTAAATACTTCAACACCTATATCCTTCCCTGTTAGTTTCACATATGAGCATGCAAGTCAATCGTATGGACTTAGCATTATCATTGATTTTGCAAAACCAAAGGAGTACATATATCGTAGAGTATCAGAAGAGATCTCTAAAGACATTCTCAGAAATTATGCTTCTTTGCGAAAAAGGCAAGCTATAGAGTTTACAGATAAGTACACAGAATTTTCAGCCACTTGTGTGTTTATATCAAATATTGAATCATACATTCAGCAGATTTCAGTATCGCTTAATGAATCATTACAACAGCTTTTAACTTCTCAGTACATCGTTTCCAATAATCTTGTAAACGACACCAAGTTCATTAGCAATCAACAGCAAAACTTGTCGTCATTCTCGATGTTACTTGACTCCTACTTATATTTTATAAATGACAAGGATTCTTCCATAGCAAAAGTAGTAAATACACTCCAAGTGAATTCGTTTCCTCAATGGCAGACCAATATGGAATTAGTACACAGAAATGGTAGTAATGTTGCAGGATTAGCATGTGGAAGCTTTACAGATTGTTTGCAGTCAGCATTTGATTCTATAACTTCTTTTATTGAAGATACCACATTACAACAGGCACGGCATCTTGAACAAAAACTTAAAGCTATAAAGGAAGATTATTTTGGAATAGGATATAACCACAATTACACATTCGATGAAGCTCAAACAATTCTCTCTCAGTTTATGCAAATTGTGGCAGATTTGAAAGAATTGGAGTACTGGTGTTCTGAACCTCCTCAAATCATTGAGCAACCTCCAGCTGAAGTAAATATCTCGATAGGTGATACCCTTGAGTTATCGTGTAAAGCATTCTCAAGTCTTCCAGTACAATATCATTGGATGAGGGATTCAGTACTGTTGAGTTCAGCTTCAAATAAACTTTCTGTGAAAAATATACAAATATCTGAGGATGGTAACTATTTCTGCTTTGTTACAAGTGATGCTGGAATTGCAACATCTCTTTCAACAATTGTCAATATCTATTATCAACCGATTCTAAATCTCAGTTTAGCCAAATCTGTAGAAACATACGAGGGCAATGACAATGGTGTGACTTTGGTCTGTGACGCTCATTCTTGGCCTCCTTTGGGTTGGAAATGGTTCTACAGAGCTGCACATACAGCAAACTGGAACGAGATAGCAGGTATTGATTCGAATATACTTTTTATAGAAAATCCAAAGCTTAGTGATGAAGGTTGGTATACATGTATGGCTTATAACTGGATTGGTAATGTCTCTTCAGAACCTTCATATCTTACAGTGTTACCAGCCTCCCTAGCTAGAATTGAATATCCTATTAGTATTGATTTTGCTCCTGAGTTTAACGTTACGCTTGCACCCAATATTGATCTCAACAGAGCAGAATATAAACAAGTTGTATATACGACTATTCATAATTCACTACAGCTTACTTCCACACAAATCAAGGATATCCAGCTGATTAGTGACAACAGTGGTGGAGTTATTATCTCGTTTAATTTCATAACACCTTATTTTGGGTATAATAGCAGTGAGAATATCCAGAATGTGTTGATTGACAATGTAGAGCCCTCACTATTACAACTTGAACAAGATAAGAATAATTTGATAGCCTTGGTATCGCAAGATAGTGGCTTTGTAATAAACGTTTATGGATTAAGTTTCCGTTATGTTGAAAATAGCCTGGATATTAGCCCTCGAGTGTTTGTCTGTCCTATGGGATACCAAGTTGACTCAAGCCTTGTCATTTGTGGTTAGTATTATTAAACATTAGTAATTGTACATTTATTAAAATTAGTATTACTTGTATTATGGCTTTGTATAACACAATTATTATTATGTTAATTTGTATCCACTCTATGACATTATACTATTTAGTTGGATGTGCCCCTGGTTCATATGGCAGTGTGTTAGTCAATCAACTCAATGAGCTTGGTAATGGACGTTTTATTGAAGAGCAGTTTCCTCGATGTTTGGAGTGTCCAATAGGAACATACCAGAATTATAAGCATGAAACAGAGTGTAAACAATGTCCCGAATATTACAGCACAACTAGCAATGGAGCTTCAGCTCTTGAAGAATGTACAGGTACATATATAACAATATAGTCATTAGCATACTTTAAGAGTTAATATTGCTAGCGTTTTATCTGTTCTATATCAATATTATATTGTTATTATTAAATATAATGTCCATTCATTTAGCTATGTGCAAGCCAAATACATATTCTGATACTGGAATAGAACCTTGTACCCAGTGCCCACCAAACCATTACCAAACAGAATATGGATCTAGTGAATGTTTACTTTGTACAAATGAAACAACATTCTTGGATGAGTGTACAACATCAAAAGCAAGCATTACCTCAACAAGTAAGTCGATTTATATCATATCATGCATAGATGTAGGAGCATATTTCTTATTGGGTGGGCACATGTAGAGGGGTCACTGCATTAAGCCATTTTCACTAAGCAGCATACAAGCAAATGATTTTGGCTGGGGGTGGAATCTGATTGCTTACCAAATGTTTCAGAAAAAATCTGATGTAGCTATGATAACACATTCTGTAGAGTTATTCAATAATGCAAGTGCTGTACCACATTATCATAACTCATACTGCATGTACATAATAATAGTTTACAGAAAAATGTTGAGGGCGGTCATGAATATAATTTACATTGTTTCATCACAGAAATGCAATATTTTACTACTAACGTGAGGACAACTGCACTGACTTCATCAAAAATGACAGCTTCGTCAACTGTGACACCAGAAACTTCCGGGGTATATATTCAATTATTGTGCTAATTATATTTATATTAAATATAATAATGGCATCATGAATAACTGGATATTCTGTTTTCTCATTAGCAATCAGAACTGAATATACTCACAGTGATAATTCCTGCACTGATATTCATAATTATACTAGGTAAGTCATTCATTATTCACATGTGTGTTTAATTGAAAACAGGGTAGAATTTTGCTCAATTAAACAGTTGAATGTTTAAGCAAAAACACATGAGACCATAACCATTAATAGTTCCATATAACTATGATAATTGTTATAGTTATTGCTATAAAGATGTCAATAGATTGGAAACAACAAAATAATAATTGTTATAACATTATTCATACATATGTTCATTACTAATAAGAGCACATACAACACTCATATTTGATGCTTCGTAATTATGATTAAGAATAACAAAACATACTTTGAAATAACCAACAATCATTTGTGCTTGTGTCATAATAATTATTAATTTTATTGTATTCATAATATTGTTGTTGATATAAGTGCTATTATAATTAATTACCTTTTCACAATAGTATCAATTGTAATTCTGATTCTAATCGTGGTCACTGTCTGGAAAAGGAGGTTGAAAAGGAAATTACAGTTTACAGAAACACCTATACAATTGAATGACTATGACAAAAACTATTATCCAGAATGCATGAACTTAGAAGACAAACTCGAAAGTGAGCCAAAGTTGACAAAAGACCCAATATACGAATCTTTACAACAATTGCCTGAAAATGAGAACTATGAAAGTCTAAGTTGTACAGAAGGAGAAGCACCCTTGCCACCACCTAAGAGGTCATGCCCACTGACTCTTGAGCCTTTCACCGATAAAGGAAATGAAGATAATATGTCTACTCATAGCAAACAAAGTGATTATATCCAAATGAATGCTACTAATCCAATTAGCATTGAAGTTGGAGATTGTTTCCAAACAAGTGAAGAACAGTGAGCAGACTGAGAACATTAATTTTGAAATAAATTGTGTAGTTGTGTATGTACTTTAGTTGTACAAATACTTTTGTTTCATTGTCATTACTATTGTTTTATGAATTTAAATGTACATGTACACCTCTCAGTTTTCATTATTCAGTGCATGATATTAACAATGTTTTTGTTAATAATCATACATTAATTTTGCGTTTTTACTATTTTTTTAAAATACAAAATGTATTCCCTTTTTCTTGTGATACATATGTAGGACTATAATTTTTATACAACATAATTTTTTCAAAGAATGTTTTTTGACCTTATGCACTATGCACAAACCTATATAATGCTTTTTATGATGATGTCACTGAAATAGAAGGTGTGCTAACACAGTAAGTTTAAGCTTTCTTTTGTATTATTCCCCTTATAATTTTTGAGGCAAATGTATGCTCTGACACTATGTTGTCACAATTTATATATACAGTACCCTATTACTATTAATTTTGCTATAATTATATTACTAGTATATATATATCTCAGATAACTTTGCTATGATACAGTAGAGTTTATGTACTGTTAAATACAGAGTTTGTGCTTTAAGCCATGTTAAATAGTGAAATCATACATTGCAAAATAAAAATATTAAAATGTCTAATTTATTGGTTAGTATACATTTGCAAGGAATACGGGAATTTATAATTTAATTGGTTGTGTAGGTTGTTACTATAATGTAATTTCAATTATCCTTATAATATCTATTAGATATACAAAGAAGTAGAATAATATTTTAATTAAATCATTTTAGGTTTCCAAACCTTTTTTGTGCATCTACTAGACATATCTGGACATGATAATTGATTATAGATAAGTATGCCATCATGACAACCTGTATGACCAATTAAATTATAATTTGCATCTTTATTACTGAACTAACTAATACATTTGTAATTTTAACTATTCTAGAAAAACAGAATAAATGAAATTACTGATACTGATTATGCTATTACTAATCAATTATTAATGAGTAAATACACATGTATAAATATACTTAATCTTAATTATTTCTTACAGAAGTGCACACCGTTTGGCTCCGCAGATAAATTATGCTACAGCATACAGGACATTTACTTATTGTTGCCCTGGTTATCTGAGTGCCAGTGGCAATTGCTATCGTAAGTTTTTATGGCCCGCAGGGCCATCCCTATGATTGCTTTCCCACGGGTTCGATGTATGTTTATATATATATTTTCTTGTGTCCACTTACGCGAGTATGCGTTGTATACGTAGTTAAGGAAGTTACATCATTCCCGGGGGCTCGGTCAATTAATGGGCGTGGCGCGTAAAAGAACGCGCGATCATTGATCAAGCTCTACACAGCAGCAGAAAGAAATCTGTGTAGCTTACGTAGAAACTGGAACTAATAGCTAGCTATTCTGCCTGAAATATATTCCTAAAGTTCTACAAGGTCCTTTGAAAGGTCAGGAGAGTAGATAATCAAAATAATAAGCTGTTGTCTTTCATGCTTGATAAAGTCAGCCATGATTACCGAATGCTGGACACCACAAAGCAGTCATAGAGATACGTTTATCTTTACTTAAATTTGTAAAGCAATCATAGGGATGTTTTTTTTCTCTATATACACTTGTTTTTGTGTTAGCTACCATAGTTAATTTTGAAAGTATATATAATTATAATTATATTTTAACATAATGGTATTCAATGCAAACATGGACAAGTGTATATAGAGAAAAAAAACATCCCTATGATTGCTTTACAAATTTATAAAAGTATCCCTATGACTGCTTTGTGGTGTCCAGCATGAAAGACAACAGCTTATTATAGTTATTATTTTGATTATCTACTCTCCTGACCTTTCAAAAGACCTTATAGAACTTTAGGAATATATGTCAGGCAGAATAGCTAGCTATTAGTTCCAGTTTCTAAGTAAGCTACACAGCTTTCTTTCTGCTGGTGTGTAGAGCTTGATCGCGCGTTCTTTTACGCGCCACGCCCATTAATTGACCGATCCCCCCGGGAATGATGTAACTTCCTTAACTACGTATACAACGCATACTCGCGTAGGTGACACAAACATATATATATATAAACATACATCGAACCCGTGGGAAAGCAATCATAGGGATGGCCCTACGGGCCATAATAAACATTTTTTACTACAATATTATATCTACCTAGCCTAATAACCAGTGATGTTATTTAGGGGCTGTTCACAATGTAATTGTGACATTAGGGGAGGTTACATTGTAAACAGTAAGGAGAGAAGTATCTGTACTTTTGATGTCTAAGAATATTTATATATATTGTTTTGATGCCTGTTGTTGTACCCATTGTTCCACAATATATTTCAAATATATTCTGGTCATTTTCTCAATGGTAATAGTTTATGTGTGCATGTGTGACATTAAAGGCGGAGGGATGTGCATGTAATATCACATGATGTTAATAATCATTAATTTCATTTGTAAACAGCCCATTAGGTGAGTAATGATGTAAGTTGGTCTTTAAAAACCTGAAATTGCATTTTAAAATGTCTTTTATGACTACAATGATTATTAGTTTTTGTATCCATGATATATCAATAGATCATAATTGATGGAATATTATAGCTAGCTAATATAGAAAAATTTTTAACCCAATGAATTAACAGATGGAAAGAGTTTCACAATGAATGATCGATCTATAATTATTATCTTATTTCATTATAGCAAACTGCACTCAGGGGTGTCAATACGGTAATTGCACTGCTCCAAACACTTGTACCTGTCAGTCTGGATGGGTTGGAGATTCTTGTAATATTGGTAAGACTTCTTACAATGAAGTAATACTATACAGAACTGCTATGGTAAAACTACACAATACTATTTATTAAATCATAATTATTTGTGTTAAAATATTATTGTGATAGAGTTAGGTAGTTGAATTATTAGAATAAGGTAGCAATTGAAATAACACTCCACAAAATACAAAATGATAAGTCACTTAAATAGGCTAAGATAACAAGATTCTAGATGAGAAGCTTTCCTTCCACTGGTAGCTCTACCTGAGCCAATGGATACAACACTGTATCTCCATGAGCAAACTTAATTGTTACTGCTTCTTCCAGAAGCTTCTTCTTGTCCACCAAGTCACTTTTGACCAAAGTCCTGATCCTGCGTCTAGTAAAATGTCATTCACCATCTTTGTTTCAACAGTGCCCTGACATAGAAGTCCTCACTTCGCTACGTCCTCTTCTTATAACTGGTAGAAAGGGCCGTTCACAGTCTTGATATATGTCGCTTTCCATCACAGTTATAGCATCATGGTGCTTCATTCTTCTTAGGCCTTGTAGAATGCAATCTCTGGTTATAAGTCTTCTCATGTATATCATAATGCTGGAATATTGCTTCCTTCACCTTCTCATAGTCCTTTGAATGTTCATTGCTCAAAGCATTATAAACTTGTTGTGCCCTATCAGTCAATGGTGGTGGTAGAATGTCTGACCACTTCTCCTTTTCCACTCCACATGCTTCTACTGTTCTTTCAAATTTTTTGAGACAAGCCGCATTGTCGTCATACTCAGCTTGGTTAGTTTCAGTGACTTGGGTCCTATCTCTACCTTTTGAAGTCTTCTTTCCTTTAAGTGTCCCATTACGCCTCATCATCTCCTCATCGTTGCTCATCCTCATTTTTCTTACGTCATTCCACTTCATATCTTTGTTGCTCATCCTCACAATCCTTGTGTTGTTCCTCTTCGTATTTTTTTCTCTTCTCTTCACATCTCATTTTTCTCTATGATACTCCCCTTTATATCATTTCCTCTCCTTTTCAAATTTCATATCTTTTCTATGTTGCTCCTCTCCATATTTTTTTCTGTTCTCTTCTTTTTCTATCTACAATTTCATCCATTCTGGAATTTCCGACATGTTGACTTCTGTAAAACTTTCTTCCCGACTGAAGTAGCATCAAAGTAATATCTCTTGTCCCAAATACTAGTAGGTCTCAATGTAGCTCTCGTAGCAATAGGATCCCACTGCTGCAGAGTTGTGAAGTTGATTTAAAAGTTGTTTATTAGAATAAGGTAGCAACCAAAATAACACTAAAAACAAAATGCAAAATAATAAATCACTTAAATAGGCTAAGATAAGAAGTTTCTAGAATAAAGATAGGTGTGGAAAAGTAAAGGACAGAACAAACCAGAACATCTAAAAAAACTTTAATTATGTTTATATATAAGTGTTAAATAAAATGTACAAGTTCATTAGTTATCACATTAGGGCAATTTTAAGCAATAGGTTTGATTATGCATGCATGTATAATAATAATAATTATTATTATAGTATTTTATAGGGCTTTCCCCATTGCAGACATTTAAGTTTGTATAGAGCACTTTGCTTTTGTGTATTAAGTGTAGCCAAGACAATCTTTACAGTTGCATTTTATAAACATAACTAATGGTCTCTTTACCAATGCCAAAGTCATACTACTGATTTCTAGCACTTGTGGTTCCTTTGATACACCTACTCAAAATTATACAATCAATGCTAACGGAAAACCATACAATGTTTACTTCAAAAATTTTATCGTAATTAACAGATCTAATTGAGTGTGTTAATATGAATGGAAATTGTACTCACAATTGTGTTAATACTGAAGGAAGTTACTATTGTACTTGTGATAATGGATATGAACTGAGTGATGATAAGCATACATGTGAAGGTAATGTGGTGTGAAAATATTTATATGTGTGTAAATAGTACATGTTATTATGAGTATAATGATAAGAGTTTATGAGTAATGAAACGGTGAAAAAATAAAATAATTGCAAGCCTCTTGCTTATAAAGACATATAAACTATATCACATCACACCATATTTATAATTAATAAACAGTTAGACACATATAAGCTTATCCTAATACTGCACATACCGACTATATCGCTTATATTAATAAACAAGAACGCCTGTATTAATTATAGATGATAAACGCCGGTCTCGAGTAAACACATGTCTTAAATAGACGCCTGCTTAAAAATCTCTGTAAAGAAATAGACGCCCGGGCTTCTTTTTAAAGATCTACGGTAGGTACATCATTGTAGACTTGGTTACACTACTATAAATATTATACAGTTATGTATTGATTTGTGCTATTTTCTTAGCTTGTCTATAATGATGCCAGCTATATGATAGACAAATATAATTATGTGTTTATTTTCAGATATTGATGAATGTAGTGAAGGAATAGTGATGATTGGTGGATCAGGTGGAGGGACTGGAAATGTTGATTTATGGTGTGAACAGCGTTGTGACAACACAGCAGGAGGATATGATTGTGGTTGTAATTCTGGTTATTCTCTGGATGACAACAATCAGACATGTTCAGGTTCACCATTATAACACATAATAATAACTGCATAGATGTATATAACTACCAGGGCAAATAATGAACTGTGCCAAAATTTTACCTAAAACATTATTCATGATTAGATATTAATGTCGTGTGATTAACAACCAGTAATGTGTAATTCTCACCTAATTGGGCTAAAACATTTGTTTTTCTTTGTTTTTGACCTACTCAGCTATGCCAGTTAAAGATTATAGTGAACTAACCAAGCATTTACTGAAACTGGCCATTTGTCGTGACTCCTCATAATTCATATTAAAAACATAGCTGACCTGATAGTTTTATCATTAGTCATGGGCAATATTTCGATACCACATTTAAAATTTCAGTAATGTCCAAGTATCCATACTGATACTGATACCAATCACCACACCTCTATTTCAATCAGATACACCCATTTAAAAGAAATATTTTCATAGCACTTTGAACTGAATTTGTAAAAAAAATTGACATTTATGGAAGGACGTGTATTATACACATGCACATTATCAAGTATCAGTTTTGTACTCGATACCATTGACACTGATTCCCAAACTACCCGGTATTTTATCGAAATGAAAATTACTGGTGTTGCCCACCACTTTTAACCAGGGTACACACACATATATACATAAGTATATGCCTTATTAAGTCTTTTAATGTTGTGCATGAGGATAATTTTAATGTTGTGCATGAGGATGATGCAATAAAGGTCAAGTTTACATAATGCACGAGATGAAGGCAAGTGCATAATGCCTTGCATGATAAGTGTGTTATAATCGATTATTACTGATCACATGACCTACTGAATGACAGTTGCTAATCAAGAAAGGATTGTTCTCGTGACTACACCTTTATTAAAAATGCCTCCTTGTGACTTATTGGATGGGTGAGTATGTATTGGAGGTTCACAAGAAGGACTGTATGGAATACCCACCAAAATCTTTGTGTTGTCTAGTTTGTTGTTTCAAGCGTTTTTACAAAAGTAATGGAATGCATGATGTCAACCCCTTGAATGATTGGAAATTTTAGAACAACGCTGAAAAGAGTGGAATGACTATGATGATTTTAAGCCTTAGAAGAAATGTTTGAAACTGAACCAAGAAGATATTAAAGCAATGTTCCCTAAATCATCTATTTCACATTGCACATTCAACCTTTGGTGATATATTTTCAAACTTCCTCATTAGCAAGTTTATATAACGCATATAGACTTCTAAACCATGCTATATAATGCACATATAGAATAATGTACACATTTTTACCATAGATAATTATAATTATAATAATTATACTTTTGTAAATGTAAATTATGTATGTGTATGCTAGACTACAACTAACTGTACTCTAACTAGGCCGAGGCAAAGCCAAAAACAATTAGAGAACACAGTCGAGTTGGGTGTACCTTAATAAATGTAGAATATATTACTCTATATTTTATTAGAGTACAGTGTGCATATATAAAGTAATTTATTATCCAATTAGTGCTTGTTTACATCTTTTAAAAGTGAGCACATTTTCTTGTGATTCACCAGTATTCTATCAAAAATAGATTATTATATATTATTTTATTTTATTTTCTGCTACAAAATTGTGCCACTGTGATTATATAACTGTTAAACTTATATTAATAATATAAGCAGAAGTATCACATTCGAGAAAACAATGTGTTAACTACATATAATATTATAAAAATTTAATTGAATTTCTGCAATAAACACTGCTTGTACACAATATATATTATCTTCGCTATACACACACACACACACACACACACACACATTCTCTCCAGATATTAATGAATGTTTGTCGGCAAATGGACAGTGTGATCATTATTGTCATAATACCATTGGTTCATATTACTGTGCTTGTCAGATGGGATATTTACTACTAGAAGATCATAGAGGATGTACAGGTTAGTACAGGTTTCTATACTATGCAAATGGACTATATTACTTGGTCATAGTATTTGTAAACAGTGGTTTATACTGTGTATACTGCAGGTTCCTTTAATGTATAACATACTTATAAATACAATTTATTACCCTCGCCGCGTAGCGTAGGCGGAAGGGTACGGTAATCGTTTTGTCTGTGTGCTTGTGTGTCTGTGTGTCTGTGTGTCTGTTAGCAATTGTTCTGGAAAAATAAAAACATGGAAACGGGGTACTGGTAGACTTCAAATTATACAAGGAAAAACAATAACGTAGGAATTTTTCTAAAACCTTATGACAATTTTTATAACTCACAGTTAGCGTTTCACGACTTTAAGATGAAATGAGGGCAATAACGAGAGTAAATATGGACACACAAAACACAAGTGATCTTGTTTCATGGCTGTCCCTAGCCAAGAAACACTTCAAACCAAAAACAATCGAGGTAATGGTTGCTACTACACCGACATTGATGCAAGATAGAGAGCTACTAGCTCTGCCTACAGGTATGTGCACGTGCTTGCTTGCAAAACGTCATGTACTAAACAGGTACGTTGGAGACTTTAGAGGTAGACTTGAGAACTTCTTCATAGTTTTTCAAAGGAAAACAGAGAATAAGATGTAAGATACATATACAAATTATACATTTCTTTCATTGATATTCTTATTTTGTCTTTTAGGATATAAAGTTATAACAGTTGTAATTAATGCCCATAAATGTTTTATATATCATGTAACCAAAGTATTGTTAGTTTCATAAACAAACTTTATTATATTTTGAAAAAAATTGTAGTGCTTTGTATTACTTTGCCATATAGGCGAGGGTCCCGTCCCGATGGCACTCGTATAATATGCGACAACGATAATGTACAATTTATATTTTTTGTGTATACAATGAACACATAATATTCATCATTATGTAAGTATCCGCCATTTTACTTTTGCTAGTATTGAGTAGGTGGTATCTAGTATTTTATAATTTAATAATCACAGTTAGTGCTATACCAGAGATGTTATCAGCAAATTCTTAGTAATGCACCAATAATATGATCGGTGGTCAGTGTTGATTCTTATTTGCCATTATTTCTAGTATCGGTATCTGAATGTTGGAAACTGATATAGTAACAACTACTGATAATGTCAATTTTGTGATTATACATCATTAATCGCCTTTATGATACTCAAAATTATTGAGAATTTGCTCATTTTCATTGAAAAGAAATTAGAAACCAGAAAGTAGATTGGATTTGTATCAGTTATTGGTACATACATATATATACCTACAGTAATTATCGGGGTATCAGAATATTGGTAGAATCTCTTATTGGTACATAACTATTTATCATACTAAGTATTTCTATGTGTATATTTGAAGAGCTTGTGCCTGTGATTATGATTCTACAGTCCTCATTTTCTTGTTTACTTACATCAATTCTAATAACTGCACTTTTTTATTCATTATTTTACATTACATGTACCTTGTTTTGACTTTTATTTAATATCACTGTTACCAAATACATGTAATCACAATTTGCCATGTACATGTACATCTATGTTAAATGTTTTTTGTGTGTGTGTCAAATAAGCTGTTTTGGTTTACACCTATGTACTAAATTTGGCTTTCATGCACATGGAATTTTAATTACATTCATAATTATTTATAAGTATAATACAGACGTTTTTTTTTTAAATTTATGAAAAGTCATTTACATTATTTGTATAATGGTTATTACAGATCGTGATGAATGTACAAATAACGCGCACCAATGTGATCATACCTGTCATAACACCAAAAGTGAATATTACTGCTCCTGTTATGATGGATACAGACTAGTTAATACACGTTCCTGTGAAGGTATGGATGAATGTATTACCTGTTAGATATTCTGACTTTAAATTGCTAAGTAAAATTATTTGCTTTGCATAATCTAAAGTCCCTGTTTGAAGCACAGTGTTGAAACTATTACTACCTCAATGTGTGTGAAAACTATAATGCATACTTATTAATTTTTATTTGTTATAACTTTTTTGTAATAATGTAATTTCAAAACTCTTCCTTATTGTGTTCACTGTATCCATTATAGGTTTCTTGGAACATATAGTAACGCAATTTATAAAAGAACACTTTTGCCTGAAGGGCTTCTTCTGGAATCAGCTAAAATTAGAATGGCCATGTACATGTATAGTTATTCTACTTCTAGCTGAAGAAGCCTTTGCACTGAAACATTATTTGATAACAGGTGTCATTTGACAAATGCATATGCTAATTGTCACCATGTATGTCCATTTCAATACTCTCTATTCAGACAGGTGTTATAGGAAACCAACTAATTAACATGGAAGAGCAACTACTGTTCCACCTATATGCATAATGTAATTGTACTTTTATATATAGTAGCCTAATATTGGGTTGTTTCTTCATATAAGAAGTCACGAAATTATATAGTCTCATATGGTATAAGCATTATGTTAGGTGTAATGACATTGTTAGTGTTATATCAGGATGTTTTTGTTCTTACTCAAGCATGAAATTATTCCTATTATTGAGTGTTTAAATGTAGATATTATTTTGAAGAAAATGTAATTATGATTTACTTACTGACACTCTTTCTCATTGATGGCTACATAATGGTCATCATAAATAATATTGACATTAATAATGTATGCAATATTATGACCACAGCTACTTCTTTTATGCTATCTGTGCAGATATTGATGAATGTACTGAAGGTATATCAGGTTGTAGTGATGATTGTGAAAACAGTCCTGGATATTTTGAATGCTCTTGCCCCAGTGGTTTCACTCTGTCACATCAAGATAACAAGACATGCATAGGTAAGGGTAAAAACCATTCATTAACTTATTCCAATGTCCATTCATCTCATCATTTTGTTTTTCCTAATGCTGATATGACATAAAGTATGATTTTGAAGTATTGTTATGTAAACATATATAATTCAATTAGCTATAATAATATATTTAACCTCTTGTATCACATTACATTAACATGCTCAATTTGTGTTCATTTGTTTTGCCACAGATATTGATGAGTGTGCAAATGAAAATGCTGTGTGTAATCATTTGTGTATTAATGAATATGGTTCTTATCACTGTCAGTGTCACAATGGCTACACACTTGAAATAGATGCACATTCCTGTTTTGGTGAGGCGATTAGTAATTTGTACTTTAATTTAATAATTGCAGTAGTGATTACTAGATATCTGTGTTCATAATAAGTTTCACAAACAAACACACACATTATAATTTTCACAAACATACATGTACATACACATATGTACATGCATCTACACACTCATCATTGCACATTATTGTAACTGAGCTGTACTTTAATTAATATCGCTTAGAGGACCGATGCCACATATCTGTGACATTTTACCCTTACGCACTTAGGAGTGCATTCCTAGCTTTGACGAAGCAATTTAAATGCGATTTCAGTGATGATAAGCCAAAGAAAATGACTAAAAAAGTCGATGGTTTTTTGCTTATGAGAGTTCAAATTTGATGGGTAGCTGAGACATTTGTCTGGCTGGAAAACCCAATAATGTACGTGGGTATAGCTGGTACCAACATGTAGTGGGGTCATTTTTTTTGCCCCTGATATTGTCAAAAGAAGGAGAACACTGCATTTGACAAAGTGTTTTGGAAGTTTAATTTCAAGTCCCAATAAACAGTTTGATAAAAGTAGTACTCCATGTCAGAAAAGGAGCCAGGTTTGGTGTATAGAAAGTGAACAATGGTGGAGATATCTGCAGCAGTGATGAGTGATGAGACAATAAAACGACGACGTTTCCCACCTTCGCGAGGGGAACATAAGGTACTTTTAGCAAAGAGTAAAAGCCGAACACCTCCCCATAAATTATTCTTATTAGCATTTCTCAATTCTTTGAGAAATAATTCTGCAACCAATGGGCGGCAGCTTCGAGGAATATGAGTCACCGTGGTGGTACGAGTGACAAGACAGCTGTTAAGCATAGCATGGACACAATCAGCCTCGTAAGGAAGAAATTGTGAAGTCAAACATTGTTTACTAACAGCTTCCAAAGCTATGTCTAGAAGGTTATCAGTGGATGGAGGTAGAGTGAAGGAAGAAATCTGAGATTCAGCGTCTAAAGGATAACAACTCTTTAAGTGAGAGGGATCTTTTTCACACTTAGAAGAATCATCATCACTACTATTAGAGTTATTACTATTGGAGTTACTACTGCAAATAGTTCATGCATCAATATTGCCGAAGGGTGGCAGAGATGACCACCACAACGTCGACCTGAACCAACAGACCGTCTACAACCACTACGATACCATCGCTTATCATAACAAAACTTGGATTTATTACAGATCAACCTATTATGAGCCTCCAGGAAAGTTTCAGGCCAACAATTGCGAGCAATATGAAAGTTATTGACGTGGCCCCAAATCGAAGTCAAACGAAACGAAATATCACACAATGGACAAATTAGAGTTTCTCTGGAGTTAGAAGATTCCTTAGAGTTAGGATGAATCACAATATCTTCAATGATCTCCGAACAACAACCATCAGAATCGGGATCAGGGTCAAGTGTAATGGCGGCCATTTTGTAATTTTTGCTCTCATAATTATATAATTCATTATGTATGTAATTTGACACATAAATACATTTGTAATCATAGTTTATGTGGTTATCAGTTTTTTGACAGACACAATTGTTATCTCTTAAGTCATGTATTTTCCTTTAACTCTTTAACTCAACAGGAGATCATTGCATACAGATTCCCAATATTTTGAATGGTCAAATATCGTGTACTGGTCCTCTAATAACTGATGAAAGTTGTACATTTACTTGTGATCCCGGTTATAATCTGACTGGTTCTTACATTCGTACATGTCAATCAGATCACACATGGAGTGGGGAAATTACTCTTTGTCGTCCATTACGATGTGAACAGCTTACTGCACCAGAAAATGCACTAGTTACGCTAACATGTCTTAATGAATACACACAAAGTTGTGTAATAATATGTGAACAAGGATATCATGTTGATGGTGATCCAGGCTCTATAGAATCATTAGAAACATGTAATTTAGCTGATAATGGAGCTGTAGAATGGACAAATACAACTGTGTGCATTGGTATGTTGTCAAAGAGTTATTGTAGCCATTATAATTATACTTTTGTGTAGTCAAAAATTATAGGCATGCAGTATTAAATATAATACTTGCTAAACTAATACTTAAAGAGATTATACAAAGATGCATGGGCATTTACCATGGTAATCTTTGATATATTGTCGTAATTATATGCCCATAACCTGCCATGGAAAGTATGAAGTGTATAACCAACCAGTAGATATTAATTACTTTACGTAAAAGGCTAATTGGTTTAGTTTCAAGTATTACTATGGATGTTTTAAGTGCACTATAGCATTTGTATATATATTGAACATTTATTGCCTATGGATGTTGTTATGGATCTATAATACCCTTGAAGTGCTAGCACTATGCATCTGTAACAATCTCTGCAAGGGAAATATTCTATGCTTATTCATTTATTTCAAATTCTTTAGAAAATGAAGTATGTGGCAATAATCTATGTGCTCCTGGAATTTGCTCTGTTAATGATGAAGGAAGATTCCAGTGTGATTGTGAAGGTACATTCCATACTGGAGAGAGATGTGAAACTAGTTTTCTTCAAATACCATCTATACCAGTATTGAGAACAAACACTGATTATGATGTTTCAATCGCTTCCTCACCACAAATTGAAAGAGAACTCACTCTTACTGTTACTAATATTTCTGCCTTGAATATTGTTGGTGAAGAAACTCAAACGTTTATTCCAACAGATGACAGTACTACTGTTGTTTATACTTTACATCCTAATGAACCTGGATTGTTTCAAGTTCATTATAATATAGAACCTAAAAATAACTTTCAAAAACCAGAAAATTCAGTAGTACTTATAACATCCTCGGACTCACCTGGAAAAAAAGATAACAATTATTTCCAGTCTTTGGAACTAAGTGATGGTCAACTTGGATTAGGTTGCTGTAGCAACAGTCTATTGATGTCATCACCACAATGTATTTCTAAACTTTCCTTCTTCTCTTCTTGTCAGTGGTTTTCACCTCAGGGAGAAACAAAATTCATATCGAAGGGTGTAATATTCATTGGTGGTCGTACTCTAAATTTGCCCTTATCGATAGCTGGCATTGATGTACGAAGCAGTTCTTCATCATTTAAAGCTTCTCTTCCAACAACGTCAGATATACTGTCAGAGCGGTGTTTTAGTTGTAAAAAGGAAACATTTCAGTGTACTGAGACAAACACAACTATTCATTTTGATGAATATGATGTTCAAACCTTCCTCACATTTAATTCCCTGTCCACTACATTTCTGGAAAGTATTAAAGATCTCCTACCATCTTGGCTTTCAGTCAGTATCTATAGCAGCGTATCAACATATTCAAATTATGACTTCTTATCTTTTGTTGGAACCTCTACTGAAATTAAAAACTTGGAAGGTTGTGAATCGTACCAAGCAGATGCGAAGAAAAGGTTGCTGTATGCATTGAGGACAAGATCAACACTGTATGTCATTATTGATAATTTTCCTGCATTTCTCCATTCTTCTTCAACAAGTAAACCAGTTTGTATCTTAGTTGATATGTGTAGCAGTTTTCAGTCGAAACTGTATTTCATGGTTCCTCCCGCTCTTCAACCATCACAATTGATTGGACTTCCATATTTTCAAATTCTCATCAATAATGGGCAAGTCTCATTTAAGACTATCACATTTACAGAGAGAGGAAAAAATTTTCGATTCAAGGATTCCAAGTACTGGCGTGGTGATACTTACTTAACAGCTCAAATTCCAAAATTTGAATTTGAAGTGGAGGTGAAACTAGAAAAGGAATTTGTTGGTAATGATTTGAGAGTGAAAATTAATTTCATTGGATCTGCTCTACATCAGTCTCAACCTGACGAAGGAAAGGTAAGTTTATTAATTCCTTAGTCTGTTAAGGTAAATAGTTCATTTACCTACACAGGTACCAGGATTACTGTCTGGAAATATTAGTGTAAATGTTTCCACAATTGTAAATAAGGAACAAGAGAGACTTCATTTATCATCACTAGAAAAGAAATCACTCTTTACATTTCCAGGTAATGATTATAATTGAATGCACTCAGTAGTTATTATTGGCTGTTTAAAATATAAACAAATAGTTTATACAATTCATTGATTGATGAACGAATGGGATGTTTCATTACCTCACTGCTTATTTAATACTATTACCATGCAGGTGTATCAACAAGTCAGAGTTCTTCATTACCTCCTGGAATGTCTTTTAAATTTACTTACAAAGCAGTTCCTTACCCAGATGCAGCATTGTTCTCAGCACTGTTTGTGGAACATGACTATTCAAATGATTGTGCCATCGATGGTTTCATGAGTGTAGACAACTTGCTCAATGTTAACAATGTTAGTCTTACTAGCGATTGTCTTGGATTAAGAATTGGACAATTAGAACTCCCAGACACTTTCAGGTACATTGTTTATTTTCCAGGGTTGACTCCTCAACAAGAAACAGATCCTGGAACCAGTATTGTTATATATTCAAAGCTGAAGTCACCAAGAGCCAAGTTTGGTCATTTCTTTGAAGTAGTTTCAGACGATCCGGATATGACAGTATTAGAACTAATATTCAGTTCCAAAACATCACAATTTAGGGGTATAATAAGGAATGTTAACATTTCTATATTTGATTCCGAAGTGAGCACAGAGATGGTGATCAATAGCCCTTGGATCTCGTTCAGAGGCAGTACTACTATTTTCTACCAATATGATATCATGTGTTCAGGAGCATTTTCAACTGATGACTCGATGTACATTGATATATCAGCTGAGATAATTGATGATAACAATGGATTCAGAAAAAATGCCATTGATTATTTGAATTCACATATTAGATCAGGAATTAATAGTGTTTTGGAAAGACGAAGGAATGCACAAGAGAGTATAAACAGCACTGCAATTATGAAAGACAAACTCCAGACAGAATTAAATGACAAACAAATGGAACATGCTCACCTACTGCAACAGTATGAGCAAGCTAATGCTACATTCACTTACTGGAAAATGAAAATGGCTGAAATGAAAGTAGAATATGAAAATGATCAAAACAATTTATTGTATTTAGGGGACATATGTAATGAAACAGAATGTGCTTATTTGTGTCAACGTGGTATAAATTGTTCAACATGCTATAGCCCTTCTCATTTAGAAGAATCAGGTAGCTGTGAGACAACTGTCAGTGGTTACCAAACAGTAATACGTTATCGTGAAATACCTGTTATTGGCTGGAGATATGAACTTCGTTGTAAGCCATGTTTGACATTTCGATGGTTTTTAATATTTTATATATCAGTTGGTGATTGCTGTACAACTGAATGTGTACCATTTACAGATTATCGTCAAGAACCTTATTACTCTAAAGAACCTTATACACAGATTATCGAAGAGTCTTGCACAACCAATGTATATGAAGAATCAGTCTCAAGTGAGTGTTGTATGGAATATCCTTGCAACGAGGGTGTTCAAGATCTTAGCTGTGTAATAAATAATTTGGAGTGCCAAGAGGAAATGCAAGAGGCTTTAGTGAATTTAAACAACAGCCTTTCATTGAAGTATAAAGCCTATATTGACGCAAAAGCAAATTTCATCATTTCTGAGGTTGAAATGACAAGAATATATACAAAACTACAAGCAGTAGAGCAAGAATATCAAATTATTGACAATGCACTTCAAAGTACATCCATAAACTTGAATATTAAAAAACAAGCCAAAGAGAAAGTGTTACAAGAAACAAAATTTTTCGATCCTATCTTGTATGTAGTAGGTGGTTTAAGTGACTCTGAAAATATTGTATACTTAAAAAATGTAACGTTCACTACTGTTTTAACCACATCAACACCCATTGTCTTCCCTGTTAATTTTATTTATGAGTATGCAGGTCAATCATATGAAATCAACATCATTATCAACTTTAACAGACCTAAAGAGTTTATTTACCATAGACTTGCACAGGCAATTTTGGAAGATATTTTAGGGAGAGACAATTCATCTCGCAAAAGGCAGGCAGTGCAGTATAATAACAATATTTTACGCATATGTATTAATATAGCCAACATTGATTCATATATTCAACAGATTTCAGTATCACTTGACGAGTCATCACAGCAGTTTGAAAATACCGAAAATGATTTCTTTGATGGGCTTAATAATAGTTCTGTTAATTACAACAACTTTAATAACCGTCAACAGAACTTAGAATTCTTTTCAGAATTAGTTGATTCATATACACAACTTACAAATGACAAATCATCTTCCATAACCAAATTATTAGAAACACTTGATGAAAACTCATTGTCTCGTTGGCAAATAAATATGGAAAAGTTACATATAAATGGCAGTGATATTGGTGGCTTCTCATGTGTTAGTTTTATTGATTGCCTGCACTCAGCATTTGATGCTTTCTTTTCTAGTGTTCAAGATACCCCGCTACCACAGGCAAAATCTATTGAACAAACACTTACAGCAGCAAAGGAGAGTTTTCTATGGCTAGGCTATAATGAAAGCTACACATTTCATCAAGCTCGAACCATTCTCTCACAGATCATTGAAGTTTTCTCACATCTTAACGGGTTGGAATACTGGTGCTCTGATCCTCCTCAGATCATTGAACAACCTCCAGCTGAGGTGAATATCTCAATGGGTGATACCCTGGAATTATCCTGCAAAGCATCCTCAAACCTTCCAATACAATATCATTGGAGAAGGGACTCAATGCTGCTAAGTTCACGGTCAAATAAACTTTCGGTGAAAAATATACAAAAATTGGAAGGAGGTAATTATAGCTGTTCTGTCACAAGTGATTCTGGCATTGCAACATCACTTCCAACAATTGTTAATGTCTATTATCAACCAATCCTCAATCGCAGCCTTGTGAATTCAGTAGAAACATTTGAGGGGTATGACAATGGTTTGAGTTTGGCTTGTGATGCTCACTCTTGGCCTCCTCCTGGTTGGAGGTGGTTCTACAGAGCTACAAACACAGATGAATGGACAGATATTGTAGATGTTAATACTAATGTACTTTCACTAGAGAAACTAAAGTTTTCCGATGAAGGTTGGTATACATGCATGGCTTATAACTGGATTGGTAATGTCTCTTCAGAACCTACATACCCTACAGTGTTACTAGCT
This sequence comes from Petrosia ficiformis, assembly GCA_947044365.1. Taxonomy (NCBI): domain Eukaryota; kingdom Metazoa; phylum Porifera; class Demospongiae; order Haplosclerida; family Petrosiidae; genus Petrosia; species Petrosia ficiformis. The sequence continues at coordinate 17,061,856 of OX345636.1, read as the reverse complement.
TCTGTAGCAAGAATTCAATATTCTATTAGTATTCGTTTCACTCCAGATTTTGACATTTCTCTTGCAGCTGGTATAGACTTCAACAAATCTGACTATAAACAAATGGTAGCCGATACCATTCATAATTCCCTGCAGCTGACATCTACTCAAATCCAAGATGTCGAACTAATTAGTGACAGCAATCTGAATATCACTGTTTCATTCAGGTTGATAACACCTCATGTTCAGTATATTGCCTACAATAATATACAGGAAGTGTTCTCGAAAGTAGGACTTTTAGTAATACAACTTCAACAAGATAAGGATAATTTGATAAGTTTGACATCTGAAGATGGTGCCATAGTAATGAGTATCAGTGGATTAAATTTCCACTCTGTTGAAAACAGCTTGAGTATTGAGCCACGAGTGTTTGTGTGCCCAAATGGATACCAAGTTGATTCAAGCCTTGTAATTTGTGGTTAGTATAATATCAATACTCACTAAGATCTATATTTGTCATTATTCATACTCACGTCAAGCTTTAAATTCACTTCCTTTTACAGTTGCTTGTGCCCCTGGTTATTACAGTAATTTACTAGTGAATCAAATCACAGATCTTGGTAATGGACAGTTCATTGAAGAACAGATTCCTCAGTGTTTGGAGTGTCCGATAGGAATGTATCAGAATAATAAGGGTGAAGCTGAGTGTAAACAATGTCCTGACTACTATAGCACATCTAATACTGGAGCTTCGTCTCTAGAAGAATGCACAGGTATAAAAAAATAATATTTATTATAATGTGAAATGTTTGTGCAATAATAAATAACCCTAGTTGTCATGTATTCACTCTTCCACTAAATACATACAGCTTTGTGTCAACCAAATACATATTCTGATACTGGAATGGAACCTTGTACCCAGTGCCCACCAACTCACTACCAAACAGAGTATGGTTCAAGTGAATGCTTGTTTTGCACAAATGAAACATCATTTTTGCACGAGTGTATGATAGTGGAGGGAACTGCTACTACAACAACAAGTCAGTTTATTTATTGATTAATTAGTCAGCGGTATGTGTTGAAATTTAATGATGCCATTTTGTAATACTTTCAGGTGTATCATTGACATCTGAATTGGCTTCTGTAACACCGTCAATTTCGGTAGTGACCAAGACCACGGTATGATAGATAATAATAAATTACATGCATCAATGAAGTAACAAGTCATGTTAAGCTTTTGGGTTTGTATTTTCAATCACTCTAATATCAATTTATTCAACTTAGCAATCAGAAGAATATACTTTATCTTTGATAATTCCTGCAATTGTAGCTACCTTCCTAATGAGTAAGTCATTTGTTTTTGTTTTCTCTTTCATACATGAAATTAAGAGTGTGCAATTTACTAAATATTAGGAGAATTAATCCAAATACTGGATCTATTTGATCAAAGACTATTCTTGTAAACCATGTTTTTATTGGATCATTGAAATTTATATTTGCATTGTAATAGCATGGGTTGGAGTAAAATTTAGGATAAATCATGCAAGTGTTGTTTCTAAAGTGATGGTAAAATTGCACACGGCAAAGCCAAGTACAAATTTGCCACTTTATAGATAATATGACTAAAATGTATCCTAAATTTCGCAGGCAAACATGCTACCACAGATTAATTACACTTCAGTTGGTTACGCAGTTTCAATGTAATTTTATTTTCCTCAATGTTGATTTGTTTTTCCTGCTAGCAAGTACTAGTTTCTTTATATAAAGTACATGTCACAACAAAGCATAGTATATAACAACCAGATATACTGAGAAAAAAGTATCCCTATAATTGCTTTGTGATGACTGCACATCAATCATTGCTGATGACACTAGTGTCCCTACCTTTCTAAGGACTCAAACACTGGCCAAAGAAGTAAGTGTTTGTACAAACAATATTGTTGTATCTAAATTAATATGGGCTTTCCCATTCTTTACTTTGGCATGTACTTTATATACTGGTCGATGTAGATATAGTCACAAGAGCATACTATTAATGGGGCATTGAAACTCACACAACCAAATCAGGATTACATCAATTTTTAAGTGTATATAGTTTACATACTAGTGATACTATTAAACACCTTACTTGTATGAGTCACTGAAGCTGAGAGAAGATGTCCCACTTTTAGAAACTAAGCACTTATACTGACTTAGCTGCTTGGAATAACTAGCTTTCACTTATGCTGTACCTGGAAGTGTCTTCTAGTTACTATAGAATTGCTTCACTTAGAGCATACATAATTATGACATTAAACTATATGCTATATTACATATAAAGTCATCACATCCTAATTTTGAGGACATCGTGTATGTGAACAGACTTTAGCTAGTGGCAGTTGTTTATTATCAAAACTTCCTGTTAATGCATTCTTACAAGCATAATTATGCATCTTTATTTAACTTTGCAGTGATTTTATACCTACTTTATGCATGCATGTAGTGAACCCAATAGCAGCAGCCAATCATCAGGTGATCATAGGTTTTTCATTGTTGGCATGATGGCATCAAATGTGTAATTGTAGTGATAATAATAGTATGTATTAAATACTATTCATGAGAAAATGAGACATTATATAATTGATCATACCGGAAAATTTGTAAACCCTCAAAACATACATTAGCATTGTACAAACAAAGAACTGCACAACTGACATATAATATGGAGTGTTACAATTATTCACACATATATACCATATGAAATGATTTTTGCATACTATTATATAGTCTTGATCATACTGGCGATTATAATAATGGTGACTATTTGGAAAAGAAAGCAGAAAAGAAGAATGCTGCATACAGAGAGAATACAACTACATGACTGTGATAGAAACCTTTGCCCAGAGTACATGAACAATGACATGAAAGGTAAACGTGGAGATAACCCATGTTCGACAGTCATACAAAATTCAATATATGAACCGTTAGAGGAATTTCCTTGCAATGAGGATAGTCATGATGATCCAAGAACTTTTCAAGGTCGAATTCCATCACCAATTCCTATGCAATCATCAACAATGCTTCTTGATCCTTTTACTGTCGAAGACAAGGAAGACACTATATCAATCCAAAGCGAGAGAAGTGATGGTGAATATATACCAATGAATTCCACTAATCCATTTCGAAACATCGATGGAGATGTTTTAGACAACGAAGATACTATAGCAATCCAGAACCAGAGAAGTGACTGTGGCTATATACTAATGACTGCCACTAATCCATTTCACATAATGGATGGAGATGTTATAGACAAGGAATACACTACATCATTCCAGAATCCATTTCAGGACATGGATGGAGATGTTGAAGAAATACATAATGAAATTTGAGAGGATGAGGGGGACCCAGTGTATCATATGATACTACAACTCATCATTTAAACAGATTTTTTTTTAATTAATCAATATTTTGTTATGCAATAGAAGTCAGGTTGTGTATTACATGTGATGTAGTATTATACATTCTGTAAAGGTACATGATTGTAGTTTTATAAATTTACATGGAACATTTAACGATACTTTACTTTTAATCATGTATATAGGGAGCAAGGAAGAGGAGGAAAAGGGTGGAAGCACTGCGGACTACAGTGACAGCAATACTGGGGGACTTGAGCCATCATGTGCACTCACTTTATAAACCAGGAGGGCTGAAACCCCCAACTATTATGACCATGTATATTGTTACCACACTTACTGATATTGCTTAAGAATTTAAATATATAGACCTTTGGGGAATTGCTTTTTAGCCTCCATGCTTCATGTGGGAAGATAAGGGACACAAGGCCCTCCACCTGGTGAATATATGCTCTGTTGCCATTGTTGTGTTCCCACATTTTGTCAGGACCCTCACTTGCTGTCTCTGCCCCTGTTCTAATACTGTTATTGCTGGTGTATCTGCATAATTATACATATATATTATATTTGTTAACATAAATAGAAACCATTCTCTACTATTAACAGAAAAGTGCACGGGGCACCTAAACTGCCAAGAAGCACAACTTTATATACCCACTAATGATTGCTAATCTCTAGCTAGCTACTGATGACTTCAGATATTTAGGCTATATAAAAAAGACAGAATATCACAGTGTTCTGGACTAAGGAACAACGATATATTTACTGTTTTATTAATTATGAGATTGCTGTGTTGTCTCCCATAGCCAGACCCAACCTTCACAGTCAGTTTGGTCTGGCTGCAAGATACTGGCAGTATGTATAGTATACGTAGTATACATTGGAAGTTTTTTTTATCTCATCATATTATAGTGTGAAAAGACTGTACTATAATTTTATAGATTTTATCATCATAGAGTCATAAATAATTTCATTACCATACGTCAACTCCTTCATGACAATTAAAAAAATGTTTTTATTTTAGTTCAAGAGTGTTTTTTTCTATTCCATCCATACAAAGTTTGGTTTATCATTATGTTCTAATTTGTGTTTGAGTATTTTGGTCCACCCCACAATGTATAATAATTATAATGAGATGTGTAAATCCACCCATGCACGTAATTACATACTGCACAGAGTCGTTAGTATTCTATAACTTCAGTTTACGGCAGCAGTCTGCAGCGAAGATGGGACGTTCTGCAAAACTTGCAGTTATTGTCTTCTTTATGTTATAGTTGTGCTACTCATGACTCTGGGTGAGATGAAGCTAATGTATTAATATATAATTATTATATATAATTATCAGAGTACGGTAGTACTCTCTATGTAGGGATGGCCCGGAAAAAATGGCCGCCCATGCATTTCAATTGCAAGTGGTAAGATGAAATCTCTGCTAATACATTGTATATACAGATAAGTTAAAATATATATAAGGCTTATGACTAAAAATAACTTTTAGATGTCCAGAGATCTTGGTTAATGTAGCGATTCGGCGAGTAGCAAAACTGTCAAAATCTTATTATTCACTATTATTATTCCTCTTTTTCATAAAAATAAATTTCTACGTTTCTGGAGCTATTAAAGTAGTTGTAGCACAAATACAAATATATTTTAAGTTAAATTTACGGGAACAAACTTCGTACTGTTCTGTTTCTTGACCTAGACAACGAATACTTTCAGCCACTACAGCAACCTACTTATGATAGGACGCCATTTTTAATAAATCACACCCTATAAAACACACCCATTAATTTTAAGAGATGTTATCATGAATAATGGAGTTCTACAAAACAGATAAGTTGTATAAAGTATTATACATATCATCACACTTCCACAAATAGCAAAATTTGTAAACCCAGATGATACTGAACTATCCATGTACAAATCATTCAGTAGTATAACTGAATGTACTTCTGTACTGAATGTGCTTCTGTACTGCATATCATCACTTCCACAAAATTTGTAAACCCAAATGATACTGAACTGTCCATTACAAATCATTCTATGCTAATGTTACTAGAGGATTTTGAAGAATTCAAAAGTCTTGTACCACAAGCTGGCCCGAGAGTAAAAATAAAGGACCTCATTCAAAATGTAAAATACCATCATAAGAAAATTATTGCTATAATATATATATATGTGTGTGCATGCACGTATGTGTGTATGTGTATATATAGTCATTATTATGTACATTAAATTTCATATGCATCTAGGATGAGAAAAATATTACATCTATACCAGATTCAGAAATTATAGGAGCTAGCCTTAGCATGGTTGAAGATTACAGTCCTGATTGGTTTAGACAATACAATGAAAGTTGTGTTAATGAGTTACACAATGCGAGTTACCAGTCTATATCTTCATTAACTACAAATGACACGTACACATCTTCACCATCTTTGTCTGATTCCTCTCCTGGAATGAGCAGTGAACCTCCAAATAAATACATTCGTCCTGACAAAGAAAACATTCCAATTAATCGTTATGCCTCACAGAGATTTCCCACTCCTTGTCCACTTCCAACAAAATTCAATGTAACACTAACAAGAGCGATAGAACATCAAAATCTTGTTGGCAACCATAAATTGGCTCTGGTTCGTGAAGCATGTGAGTTTTTTTATAGTCTGTGCCCATATATCCAACCCCTAAAGAATATGAAATAATGGCTAGGACTCTTTGTGACAAATACCCTGAGCTAAAAAATAAAATTCCAGTGAATGGATCTTACTGGGTAAGGTTTATTTTCAACAATATTTATCTTTTATATTGAATTTTCAATTTCTCTTGTATAGTTTACTGTAGGGCAGCAGATGAGCCAGAAGTTTCGTAATTTCAGAAGAAAATCACAACCTCAAGCAAACTGCTCATTACGCAAGGCGTCAAGTACTGGTAAACTGATTACTGTATCTCATGCTAGTCCAGCACATAGACTAAACCCGCAAGTTCATAACAGCACATGTTCCATAACTGATCAAGTTGCCTATAATCGAAGCAGTCAGCATCTAATTTCAGAATTTAGCAGGAAATCACCTGACAGTGACCTAATTGTTCATTTAATGAAGGAAACATATCATCAGCGGAGACAAGATATTGAGGCTTCCTTGCAAAAAGGAAGCCTCAATCTCCTTCAAATGTTCCCCTTTTATTCATCCCAAAAATGGGTAAGTTTAAAATTGTACGCATTATTTTTTATTAACCACCATTATTGGATGAATTATTCCACATGTTCTAGATTCTGTTTGAGTTCAATACAATGAAAGAATAAGATGTTGAAAAAAAATTGTCAGATAATTGGGATAAGTATATGTTCCATTATTAATTCTCTGGAGTCTTCCTGTGAATTAGAACCACAATGCAGTGCTTTAATAACAATAGACAAGAAACTCAGACCAAGTGGACCATGATCTAAGGCTCAAGGCGCCTTCACTTTTCATAAGGTACTTGAACACAGATTGGCTAAATTAAATTGCGTTTTATCTAGCCAGGTACTCCAGTTGAAAATATAATCAAAGAAAAGTCTTTTCCTGAGCCAAGGTTATGTATCTTTGCTGATCCAATGAATCCGTCCAATGCTGAAGGCCTCATTATTGCTGAAAAGACAATTCTTCTGAAATTTGACGAATTTACAATCTGTAAAGGACTGTTGTTCCTTATTGCTCTGTACTATGTCTACTATATCAATTACCCTAATTCGTGTCCTGCTTCTGGACTTTTGTTATTTATCCGAGAAGTACTACTTGATGTTCATGAAGAAAACTGTAAGAAATCAGCCAAGTACAATGCATTCATTGACAGTATCATCTCATAGTTACATAACTCCCATAAAGTATTGTTAGAGCTTTCATTCATTATAATTATATAATTATTACATTTTACTTAAGTTTCTTTTAATAAGACTTTGGAAGTATTATACATTTTTAAATTAATGCATATAAATATAATAATATACACATAATCAGTCATTTCATTTTAGTATAATAATTACATTACACTTTTTAAAATGTAGATTTTTATGGCCCGTAGGGCCATCCCTATGATTGCTTTCCCACGGATTCGAACTATATATATATATATATATTTATTATTATTTTTCTTGTGTCCACTTCGCGAGTATGCCTAGTTAAGGAAGTTGCGTCATTCCCGGGGGGCTCGGTCAATTAATGGGCGTGGCGCGTAATAGAACGCGCGCTCGAACTCAGCAGAAAGAAAGGTGCTTGTAGCTTACATAGAATTAGAAACTGGAACTACTAGCTAACTATTCTACCTGAAATATATTCCTAAAGTTCTACAAGATTCTTTAAAAGGTAAAGAGAGTAGATAATCAAAATAATAACTATAATAGGCTGTTGTGTTTCAGGCATGATAAAGTCAGCCATGATTACTGAATGCTGGACACCATAAAGCAATCATAGGGAGACTTTTTTTCTCTATATACACTTGTTAAGTATTCTGTTTTAGTTTCATCATTATTTTATTATTGTAGTATTATTATGAATCACTTCTTTGAATTTTTATTCATAAAAATATTTTTATTTAAATTGTAATTTTTAAATGCATGGGTATTTGACACAGCAGGAGCTACATGTTTTGGATATTAGCACATATAAACATTAGCACAGCATTAGTAATAGCACATGTGCAGGTGTGCCAAAACTGGAGACATTTAAAGAACATATTAAGGTGTGCTATATTAATACACTGATTTTTTGTGTGTATAAGTGAATGTGCTTCTTCACTGCATATCATCACTTCCACAAATAGCAAAATTTGTTAACCCAGATGATACTGAAAATGTCCATGTACAAATCATTAGTATAACTGAATGTGTTAGTTGATCACTCTCAGATAAGAATTTTCATCACAATTGTGCCATTAATTCAATGTATACAAAAAACATTAAAGAATACATGGGGATATAAATTATTATACCGAGTCATTTAAAAATATAATCGAAACAAGAATAAAATAGAAACATGTTCAAAAATGAAAGAGGATGTAGGAATTGCACAGGAACAAGATGGCTTTGGCAACAAAATGAAATACCACTTCCACATAACCCTACATCTTAAGTAAAGGCAAAACACAAAGAAGTGATACTTATGTACGGTTGTTATGTGGAAGTGGTATTTCATTTTGTTGCCAAAGCCATCTTGTTCCTGTGCTTTTTCAGTTTTGATGTATATCCCTATTTGTTGCCAAAGCCATCTTGTTCCGGTGCTTTTTCGGTTTTGATATATATCCCTACATACTCTTTCATTTTTTAAAATGTTTTTTATTATTCTTGTAATTATATATAATTATCATAATATATATTCACATTGTTCGTTAGACTTACAATTATATTAATTTATTGCTTTTTTTCCAGACTTATGTCTTTTCTTGATAATAAGTGCACTTGCAATGCACACACAATTGCTATGCAAGTAAAAATATATAGTTGCACCGTTTTGAACATCAATTGTAAACATTTTTTCCTATTTAGCCAGAGAACTATATGTCCAAACTATACATATATCACAAATTCTTTATGTCTGTATGTACATTCCAATATATATATATATATATATATATAATTATATATATAATTATATATATAATTATATATATAATTATATAATTGTAAACATTTTTTCCTATTTAGCCAGTGAACTATATGTCCAAACTATACATATATCACAAATTCTTTGTGTCTTTATGTACGTTCCAATATATATATATATATATATATAATTATATAATTATTTATATAATTATATGTATATATTATATATATATATAATTATATGTTTCTGAGTTTGTTATTCTGCTCAAGCTTACACTACCCCATGGCATGGTAAATTAACAATACTATTATAGCAAAAAACGTCTCCCACAAAAATGGCCAAGTGCCTTATATAATTATATAATAAAACTAACTGAATCTTCTGGAACATCCAGGTAGCTGCTACATAAACCATACAAATAGAGTACATTAGCTATGTGATACAACACTCTCAGATGATTTCTTGCTGCCTTCCCATGCCTCCTTCAAAAAAAAACCTTGTCTCCTCTGTTTTTTTGCTCACATCGAACAGGTCATCATCAAACCCAGTTAAATGAAACTCCTCTTGCTGAGGCCACTCATCCTTCTCCTTAGGTTGATTCTTGAGTCCATCTATTGTATATTCCTCAACTCCATCTTCCTTTCTCTCACCCCATCCACTTGTCATCACTGCCAAACAGGTACCATGATTGTCCAACAGACCACCTAGTTGTACCTAACAGAACTATCGCAGGTAATGTGGTGGATTCAGAATGTGATTGCCTCTCCTGTCAGATCATCGTCACTGATCAGCTCTCTACGCACCATTGTTCGTGAACATCCAGTATCAAGAACAATATCATTGACAAGATTTCACAGGGAGAGTACGTTAGCATCACGATACGTCCGGCGATACGTCCGGTGTCATAAAATTTTAGGGACCCATGAATATGGGGATCCTGGGTCCCTAATGTTGTTGGCAAAACGGGGACCCCCTCGTGTAAATAAGGGATCCCCTGGCCGTGCGTGCATGCAAGATGGCTCATGGCAGTGGAAGACTCTGCTAATGGTGACGGTCAATTAGAGGACTTTGATGGTGACAACTGTGATGGTCGATTTGCTTATGCAACCATTCATAGTTACCTGGATTGCGGGGTTTATCCCAAAGATTTTTCGAAATCAGACAAATCGGCACTTCGTAAAAGAGCCAAGTACTTTTGTACTAAGGATGCTGACCTATACTATCTATGTTGGTGGTTCTTCAAGTAAGTTTACAGTGTTAGTTTGCAAAGGTATATGCAGTGTAACATAACACTGAATAGTAATACTTGTACTTCAAATGTGAATATATTGTGAAATTGTAAAAAATGTAAGTTGCATAATAAACAACGAAATCACAGAATAAAAACAGTTATATATCTGAATAAACAAAATACTGCTTTGTTTACCTAACACTATAGAGAGAGATGATAAAAATGCAAAGACAGAGAGGTTGGTTATTGAAGACTTGGGCCAACGACAACGTATTGTTGCCAGAGTGCATGATAGCGCCCACTTAGGAATCAACAGGTCACTTGACATGGTAGCTTCAAAGTATTACTAGCCAGGATTATCTAAAGATGTCAAACTCTATGTACGTTGTTTGTGTGACTCTATTATATTATACTGTGGGAGTTGTTATGAATAGATAGGTTTTTAAGTGTTTATTTTGGTGTTGATTGCTTGTGAAGCCCACAAGTTTGCAGCCTAAAATTCATCTAAATATTATTGTAGATTGAATCCTGTGACCAATGCCAGAGGAACAATTACAAGTTACACAAAACCTCAGGGGTTCTTCGTCCTATCCCTGTAAATCAAAAATCTGGAGTCAAGTTGGTATGGACCTTATTGGTCCCTTGCCTGAAACTCCATGTGGGAACAAGTATATTGCCACATTAACAGGATATTTTTCAAAGTGGGCTGAGACTGCTCCCTTGCAAAATAAATCAGCACTTGCTGTGGCCAAATTCATCTACTCCGTAAGTGAATTGTGTATGACAGTTCATATACGTACATTTATATCCTGAACAAAAAGCCTAGCATGCATGGATATAATAACTGATGTATTCTATATAGGTCATATGTAGGATGGGTTGTCCTGAGACAATTATCACAGACCAAGGTCGTGAGTTTGTGAATGAACTATCATCAGTACTCTACACTTTTACCAACACAGAACATCGTATTACAAGTGCTTACCACCCTCAGGTTATTTACCATGATTATCATGATAAAATGAGATTCTAGCTAAATTATAATAATAATTATTTAATTTACCTAACTTTGCAGACTAATGGTCTCACTGAGCGATTCAACCAGACACTTTCAAGGTGTCTTACAAAGATTGTCAATGAATCTCAAACTGACTGGGATGAGAAGATCAATACAGTACTGATGGACCGAGGGATATTTGAAACCTACCTACTACCATTAACAAACAAACCTACTTTTGAAGAGCATTTACAGCTCTTACATAATCCTACTTCCTGGGCAACCCAGACAGAAGTGCTTGCAGTAGCTACATATTTCAGAGTTCCCGTGTTTTATTATGTTTTGCAGTATGAAGAGTATGTTTGGGGATGTTTCAAGCCACTAATTCATTTAAACATGAAACATCCTCGAAATGAACTTGATGATAATCCTTTAATTGTCGTTCCTTCTCACTGCGAACTTTTGTATTACAAAAATTCTCACCACTGCATTGTCTCCAGTTCTGATTCCTGTGTACCAAATGACTTCCCTCTGGTAAAAGAAAAGGTTGTAGAAGTTATGATATTTGATGAATAACATACCAAACTAAGTTCCCACTCAAGTGGTAGATAATAATAATATTCAAAGTTCATTCAAATAACAACTATGCGCTCGTTTAGAGGGTGTGGCTGGCTAGTCATTGGCCTGGCGCGATGGCTAGTGTACCAGCAACAACACTAGCTGAAAGACATAACTAGTCTGAATACACCAAGATAATTATAATTGTATGTGCTACACTTCTACTGCTGCATTTATTGTAGTAAGATCCGTAATAAACAACAGCTAGCATGGTTTGAAGGGGGTGCCCATTTTACACAGTGGGGTCCCTATTCGAATAGCAAAATGCGTAATAAAATAGGGACCTGGGTCCCTATTAATATGGGGACCCGGGTCCCCAAATGTACTGGATCCCCAGAATTTTATGACACCGGGTTTCTCCGGTTACGTTCACTCTGCATGCATGTAGTTGATTGCAGGATCAGGAGTAGGTGCAGGGCTTTATAATCTGGAGAATATTTGCTTCATGAATGCTATACTTCAAGCTATATTCTAGTGTTCACAATTCATGGCTGTGATAAACAAACACACATGCTGTAAGTTCAGCCATATTAACATATCCTATACGATATTTTTGTATTAGCTGATATTAAGCAAAAAGACTGCATTGTATGCTAACGTACTCTCCCTAATGGCTAGTCAAGAATTCCATTAACACAATCCTCTCGACAAGGGCTCTTCCCACCCCCGGCCATCAAAAAGGACAACACAGAACATTATTCTGGTGCTGAGTTGCCTTATGACAACGTTGATGGCAATTATCAGTGGCCGTTTCTCCTTAGGATCTCTCCTATCGCTCCCCTTGGAAATCTTATTCTTGTTAGGACACTCTTGCTGAATGACCAACCTCCTTGCATTGATGACATCGTCGTTCTACAGGACGCTTCTCCTGCTTCACATTAGTAGAGCCAGTAGAACGTATAGCTCCTCAGGCTTGCATGTACTGATCAGCCAACTCGCCTGCCACTACTGCAGTTTTAGGCATTCTCTCCTTGATTCAGAGTTTCAGATCGGGCGGCATTATATTAATAAGCTGTTCCTTCACCAAGACCTGATTCATCAACTCTATACTGGTGCGCTCCTTCATTAACTTCTTCTGTAGATCCTGCAATCTAATCGCCAACTCTCTATAGGATTTCTGTGGTTTCTTGGATGTATTTCGAAACCTCATGTTTCTTCTTTAATGTCATACTTACCACCTTCAAGGTATTGTAATCATAAAAGAATATGTTAACTATAACTACAACCCTCTTAGTAAGGCATTTTTTCTTTTAATTAATGAAACTATAATTAAATTACAGGTCTAGTGTATTTCATTCAAATTAATTGTACTATTTTACTACAGTGGAATTTTGTTTATCACATAGGTACATGTAGTACATGCATACATAAGGGTCTTTGTAATAACAAACAATAATTATTGTATTTCGTGTCTGCCATATTAAATTTCATTACATAAGCTTAATCCTCACTTTCGCTCTGAGATGTGTGATTCTTCGAAACTGCTATCTTCTCCACGACAAGTGCTTCCTCCAACTAACCACATCAACAGTTCTATCTGCTCCTCCCTCTGTCTCTTCTCCTCGGCTAACTGTGTCAACCTTAATCGTTGCTCTTCAACCATCTCCTCATCATGCATTTCCTTTCATCCATCATTTGTTTTACCATCTTAGTGAGATGACTAATCTCCAACATTCTATATCCTTTCCCAGATCTTGGAATCATATTCTAGTTCAATAGGCTATAAGTGGTTTTGCTGTAGTCTAACATCAACTAATCCCACTTCTGACACCAACTGTGATGGACCCCACTAACTGTTATTAACTGAAGACTATAGTGTATTCGGAATTGGATCTCAATCATAAATAAAAAGTAGAACTTTGCTTATATATACAGGTGAATGTGATTACATAGAGAATTGTGTCTATACATATAAGAAGTGATCATCAATGACTATTACAAATGTACAATGGAATACATAACGTACAATGGAATACACAACAATAGCTCAATATGTTCGGCTCCAGACATTTGGAGTCTATAACCAATACTAGCAAACCCAACTTGACTAACTTAACAATACTAAAATGGTCTCTCACAATAATGGCCAAGTGCCTTATATATATATATATATATAATTATATAACAAAACTAACTGAATTTACTGGAACATCCAGGTAGCTACATAAACCATACAAATAGAGTACATTAGCTAAGGTTAAATAAACAATGTCTTAATTAGAATGTTCTAGGTAGTCCGGTCCTTTGCAATATATCTATATCACACTCATTGTAACAATGAATTACATTTATTATCTGACCTCAATGATGTGATTGCTATGCATGTTTACTAATTAATAATATGTTACTTTCAGTACTGAAATACTGTTATCACTATGTTTAATGATAACAGTATTTCAGTACATAATATTAATAATAATGTAGTTTGCAATTATGCAAAAAGTCTGAGTAAAAGCAAGTTAAACTACTGAAAATAGTATGAGGGTGCTACTATTAAACTGATTGAAAAATCAGCTAAAGTTTATGTTGTGAAATTATAGCAGTGCAGGTTTGTTGATGTTAATCTCACAATATAGCTTACTTGCTGTGTCAAATGTTAAAATCACATGTACTTGTGAAATTGTTTGCACTGGAATGCTTGTGCTATTGGTATTAGTGATTTTATTAACCCTTGCCTGTGTATTCAGTATTGGTAAAATTTGAAAATTGGCACTTGAATCAAGTTCCTGGTTGAAATCATACACAAGGACAAAAATAATAATTGGATTTGTCTAAAATCTTTCAGTTTTAAAGATATGCCAATTTTTATAACTCTATGTGCACTGCTACTGTTTCGTGCAGAAGGTGTCTGATAACAAACAATATGTGGAAACAACTCATCTTATATATCGTATGTATTAATTCAAAAATAACATTTCATTTCCTGTCACATACCAATAGTGTTGTTGCAGTATTACAGTAGTGACCACTTATAATTTTAGACATGTACATAATGATACTAAAAGTCATGAAATTTTAATGGTTTTAGTTATATACAGTTATTAATAAAAGTGCCTTATGTGATTCATTATCGGGAATATTACTATAAACACTGAATGAAAATTATAGCACTCTCATAATTATATACTGCTTACTCTGTGTGTTTGTGGTTACATTAGCAGGAATACTAGTACCCTTGGGTATTTTACTGACAATTCAAGAACTGATAAAACCATACTAGAGTGACATTTGTTATTTTTGTTATAATCAGTGAGTATGCATCATATTATGCTGTGTGTGCAAGTATGTATGTATAGTGTACATATTATATACATTTATATAATTGCATATAATAATATATATATATATATATATATATATATATATATATATATATATATATATATATATATATATTATATATAATTATATAGATATAATTATAGATAATTATACAAAATTAATGTATATATGCACACTATACATACATACTTGCACATACAGCATAATATCTATGATGTAATTATATAATTTATAATAGATTTACTACAGACATAATCAAATTTTTATTATTGCTGATATAGCAATATATTAGCTATAGCATATGCATAACTTAATAATGAATAGTCATAGTAATATTCTAACTACCTAACTGACTCATAAAAATTATGAGGTTACTCTATTAGTGACAAAGTCTATGAGATTCAGTCATAATTTACATTCTTTTCTCACTAGGTCAATCTAGTCCCCAATGCTTACTGTATAAACTGTTATGTTGTGCCTGGGTATAGTTCTAAGTTCACCCAAATTACATGGAATTATTATTATAATTATACTAAATATCAATGTACAAAACATGCAATTAAAAAGTACATGAACATCAAAATAGAAATATGAATATGATAAATTAGTCTACAGGTGCATCAAGGTCATGTGGAGCTTGTTTTACTGAAGTAAAATGTTTACATTGCTTGAAGTGTTTTATAAACTATTTCTAACCTGTATGGATGGTAATGAGAATACAACACTTTTGCAACTGCTTTGGTTTAGTAAATAAATCAAACGTTCCATGTAAAATTGTGAATTTA
This sequence comes from Petrosia ficiformis, assembly GCA_947044365.1. Lineage (NCBI taxonomy): Eukaryota > Metazoa > Porifera > Demospongiae > Haplosclerida > Petrosiidae > Petrosia > Petrosia ficiformis. The sequence goes on along the minus strand of OX345636.1, from coordinate 17,045,990 downwards.
GCTAATTGTATAAATAAATATTGATTTAAACTTTCTCTTCAAGAAACATTGTCACAACATAAGGTTATAGTAATAGAATTAAATGATGATAAAAGAATGCAACATGTAATTGAATCTCATGGACTTTGTAACTAATTAACATTAAGAAGAGTAACATCATATATATTTGTTATATAAAATACTGCATGCAGTTGTGTACATTAAGTTGAAAATAATTACAAAATATATTTTGTCGTAATAATTATGCAGCAGTTTCCTAGCAAACAAAGTGCACTGCATGAGATGTGCCTTAAGCTTGAACCTTTGACTTCATTTCACTACTACTATGTGTACTTCACAATACTTTGTATAGACAGAGATAATATTTTTTTCTGGTTTCTTGCAATCTTGTTTGAATTACCTTTTCATGTTTACGTATATCAACAATTACATCACACTCCTTTGCATCAACAGCAATGGCTAATATACGAACTGTTACTATATGCATTATAATAGGACAGACTTTTTCCACATTTTTGGAATTCAATGTTCAAATTAAAAATGCAATTTTTAATTTACTTTTAAATATTCAATATACTAGAATGATGTCATCACTTGTTATCTGTCCGTATATAAATAGGCTATTTGGTTTTGTTTTTTGTATACTGCTGAAGAAGACCTTCGGGTCGAAACGTTCAGTTTTTATTAATAATAATTTTATTATTGTTATTGATAATTTAAAAAACTCTACCGTGTTATTAAGGCTCAATAAAATTACTCTATTATATACTAGAATTGTCAGCCTATAAAAATTATGTAAATGTGGTTGTTTACAGATGTTGACAAATGTGGTGAAGGAATAGTAGTCGTCAGTGACCTAGGATCAGAGCATGGATCTGGATCTGGATCAGAAAATAGAGAGGATGAGGGTGGAACCCAGTGAATTACGTGATACTTAATATATACAACTCCAGAATGTTATCAAACTCTTTTTTTTAATAATCAATATTTTGTTACACAGTATAAGTCAGGTTGTGTATTACATGTGATGTAGCATTATACACAATGTAAAGAACAGTTTTATAAATTGACATGGAATATTTTACTTTTAAACATGGAGGGAGCGAGAAAGAGGAGGAGGAGGGTGGATGCACATGCATTGTGACGACAGTGGCAGAGATATGGGGGACTTGAGCCCACCACTCACTTTATAATGCAGAAACCCCTCATTATTGTAACCATGTACATTGTCGACACACTGTACTCACATTGCATAAGAATTTAAATAGACCTTTGGGGGAATTACTTTTAGGCCTCCACGCTTCACATGGGAGGGGGCACATCCCCCTACTGCACACTAGGGCTTCCACCTAGTGGCTGCAATGCCGCTGGCATTGTTGTGCCCCAATCTTTGTCAGCACCCTCACTTTGAACATGCTGTCTCTGCCCTCAGTCAAATACTGTTATTGCTTGTGTTTCTGCATATACATTATATATATGTACTTCACAATAGGTTGGGTCTGGCTACAAGATACTGGCAGTATGCGTAGTAGCTGTAGCTGTACATTGGAAGTTGAGTTTAAGAACATAGTGTAATAAATAGTTTCATCACCATACCCTTCATGACAATTTTTTTAAAACGTTTTGATTTTAGTTCAAACACGACCAGTACTTTTTTCATCCATGCATTTAGTTTATCATTACGTTCTAAATTGTGTTGGAGTATTTTGGTCTACCACAAAGTATAATATAATGGGGTAACACGAGATCGTAAAAAGTGGTCGCTCCACCCACGGCATACCCCACTGAGTATAAAATTTCCTGTTTAGTATTCTATAAGTTCAGTTTACTGCAGCAGTCTGCAGCGAAGATGGGACGTTCTGCAAAACTTGCAGTTGTTGTCTTCTTTATGTTATCTCTCTGTTATAGTCATGCTACTCATGTATCTGGGTGAGATGAAAATAATGTTGTGTATAATTAATAATTTATAATTATTATATAATTATAATTACATTATGTTTTAGACCTCACAGACTAGTAATTATTGCTTTTCTCATATGTTCATTGCAAGTGCACTTGCAATGAACATACAATTTCTATGCAAGTAAAATTAGCTACATGCACTATTTTGAACCTCTACATGGTTTTTTTTTCCTATTTACCCAGTGAACTATAAGTCTAACAATTATTACTTATATCACAAATTCTTTGTGTTTTTGTATACGCTCCAAAATATTTTTATATATAATTATATTATTAACATTTTTATGTTTCAGAGTTTGTTATTCTGCTCAAGCTTACACTACCTCATGGCAAGCCAATACAGTTTCAGTGTACTACTATCCAGACTACTACTATTACAGCTGTGGATGGTTTGGGTGGAGCAGCTGCTCTGGATCTAGTTACAGGTAGAAGAAAGTGATTTGTTTGAATGCACATTATTGCATAACATGCATTCCAAAATATTCCAGTGTGTTTGTGTATTGATTTAGCATTATTATAAAACCTGCATGCATGTATTCTACATTCACCATGATTTTTTTTAGAGTTGGATATCGACTAACTCCAGTAACACGTTATGGTATAGCCTATAAATCTAACAGTTACTGTTGTTCTGGCTATGTGAGTGGCCCTGGATCTAGTTGCATACGTAAGTTTCTCTATCATAAAGCTATTAATAGTTGCAAAAATTATTATTACAACATTCAAATGGGATAGTATATATTTCAATACTTATTAATTAAAATAATGTAGTTTGTAATTATGCAATAAGTCATCAGATATTTTTTCATGAGAAAAACTACTGAAAATAGTATGTGAGGGTAGTAGCTTAATACTAAACTGATTGGAAAATCAGCTAAAGTTTATGGTGTGAAATAATAGTAGTGAAAGTTTTTTAATGTTAATCTCATTATATAGCTAACTGTCCTCAAGGATGTCAATATGGTGAATGTACTGATCCAAACACTTGTACCTGTCAGTCTGGGTGGACTGGAGATTCTTGTAATATTGGTAAGATTTCTTTTAATTATATATATATGTATTATAATTAATGTACTTGTGAAACTGGTTGGACTGGAATTGCTTGTGATATTGGCATGATTGAGTTTATTAACCTTTGCCTGAGTGTTTAGAGTGGGTTACCGGGGTTGTATCGGCATGTCTATATATTAGCACATTTCCTGGTAAAATATGAACATTGGCACTTAAATCAAGTTCCTGGTTGAAATCATACACAATGACAAAAATGACAATAGGATATTTCTAAAATCTTTCAGTTTTAAAGATATGCCAATTTTTATACCTCTGTGTGCACTGTTACTGTTTTACAACTTTCAGAAGGCGTCTGATAACAAAGAAATGTGGAAACACAACTTATTGCTGATATAGCAATATATTGGCTATAGCATATGCATAAATTAATAATGAATTGTCTATCTCATCATAGTAATATTCTAACTACCTAACTGACTCATATAAAAATTATGAGGTTATTCTATCAGGGCCAAATTCAGTCATAATTTTCTCACCAGGTCAATCTAGTCCCCAATGCTTACTGTATAAACTGTTATGTTGTGCCTGGGTATAGTTCTAAGTTCACCCAAATTACATGGAATTCATTATTATAACTATACTAAATATCAATGTACAAAACATGCAATTAAAAAGTACAGGAACATCAAAATAGAAATATGAATATGATAAATTAGTCTGCTAGTGCATCAATGTCATGTGGAGCTTGTTTTACCGGCAGTAAAATGTTTACATTGCTTGAAGTGTTTTGTAAACTTTTTGTAGTACTATGTATTTGGAAATGTATGATATTAGTAATGAGAATATAATTATCACTTTTGCAACTGCTTTGGTTTAGTAAATAAATCAAACCTAACATTTTTAATTGCTTACTAAACATATGGAGTGATGTTTTTATTTGACTCAGTAGGACAAAATTTAACGAATTGAATAAGGCTTACTTTACTTTGGGATGCTCATTAAATGAATGTATTGTACATTGATGCAGATTTGTATCCCAACTCTACTAGTTAAACTTTCATGTAACATTGTGAACTTAGCTAATTATATAAATAAATATTGATTTAAAGAAACATTGTCACAACAAAACAGTTCATATAAATATTATAGCAATGGAGTTAAATAATGAGAAAAGAATGCAACTTGTGACTGAATCTCATGGACTTTGTTACTAATAAACATTAATAGAGAGTAGACAGAAATAATGGCTTCCGATAATCCAATTTCAATTGCATTTTCATGTTTATGTATATACGTCACTCTCCTTTGCTTTGCTAAACTTTAGTTTGAAATGTTAATAACTATTTTATATTTTAAAACTTTAACAGATATACAAGAGTGCAATGACAATAATGGTAACTGTGATCACAACTGTACAAACACTGAAGGAAGTTATTTTTGTACTTGTAAAGATGGATATGAGCAACTGGATGATGGACATACTTGTAAAGGTAATTTGTTTGTCAGTGATATAAAAAAGCAATTAAATTATTTATACGAATGTAACAGCTAGTGTTGTTGCAGTATTAGAGTAGTCACTTTCAATTTTAATCATAATTATAATAATATTAAAAGTAACAGAAATCTTAACGGTTTTAGCTGTAGTTAATAAAAGTGCCCTATATGAGTAGAATAATTCATTATCTGGCAGTCCAGTCTTATGAATATTACTAGATAGTTTATGAACAATACACCAAATATAGCACTTTCATAAATATATATATGTATATATATATATATATATGTTGCTTACTCTGCATGTTTGTGGTTACATTACTAGTAATGTTGTGTATTTATTGACAACTCAAGAACTGATAAAACTCCACTATATAGACTGACATCTGTTATTTTGATATAATCAATGAGTATGCATATCATATTATGCATATAGTGTGTGCAAGTATGTATGTATAGTGTACTTATATATACATATATAATTATATATATATATATATATTATAGATATATACAATTTTATATATAGATTTACTACAGACGTAATCAAATTATTATTATTGCTGATAAGGCAATGTATTGGCTATAGCATATGCATAACATCGTAGTAAATTGTCATAGTAATATTCTAACATCCTAACTGACTCATATAACAATTATGAGGTTACTCTATCAGTGACAAAGTCTATGAGATTCAGGCATAATTTATATTCTTTTCTCATTGGGTCGTCTCCATTGCTTACTGTATAAACTGTTATGTTGTGATAATTTATCGTTAGAAGTCTAAGTTCACCAAATTATAAACATTGAATTGATTATTATATACTAAATATCAATGTACACAACTTGCAATTAATAAGTACATGAACATCAAAATAGAAATATGAATATGATAAATCAGTCTACTAGTGCATCAAGGTCATGTGAAGCTTGTTTTACTGGCATACATTGTCACAACATAACAGTTTATATAAACGCTATAGCAATAAATTAAATAATGATAAAAGAATGCAACTTTTAACTCAATCTCATGGACTTTGTCACTAATAAATATTAAGAGAGAGTAACATCATATATATTTGTTACACGAGTCAGGTAAAATATTGCATGCAGTTGTCTACATTAGGTTGAAAATAATTACAAAGAATGTTTTGACCTAATAATTATATTGCAAAAAGCAGCAGTTTCTTAGCAAACAAAGTGCACTGCATGAGATGTGCCTTAAGCTTGAACCTTTGACTTCATTTCACTACTACTATGTGAACTTCACAATACTTTGTGTAGACAGAAATATTATTCTTATAATTTTTTTTTTGAATTACCTTTTCATGTTTACATATGTCTGCAATTATGTCACTCTCCTCTGCTTTACTTTAAAATGTTATTAACTATTTTACATTTTTAATTATTTTAACAGATATACAAGAGTGCAGTGATAATAATGGTAACTGCACTCACAACTGTACAAACACTGAAGGAAGTTATTACTGTACATGTGAAGATGGATATGAGCTAGAGAATGATGGACATACTTGTAAAGGTAATTTGTTTGCCAATGATATAAAAATAGTAATTGTCTAATAAACATACTTTTACTAGATTTAGTATAGTAGGACAGACTATTTCCACATTTTTGGAATTCAATGTGTTCGAATTAAAAATGCAATTTTTAATCGAGTTTTAAATATTCAACTTACTAGAATTGTTATAATATTAATTCAGCCTATAAACATTATGTAAATGTGGTTGTTTACAGATATTGACGAGTGTGGTGAAGGAATAGTATTTGTCAGTGACCCAGGATCAGGACCTAGTTCTGGATCTGGATCAGGATCTGGATCAAGATCTGGATTTGGATTTGGATCTGAATCAGGATCTGGATCTGGAGCAAGAGCAGGACAAGGACCAGTATCAGGATCTGGTAATAACAATTTCTGGTGTGAACAGGAGTGTATTAACACAGTTGGAAGCTTTCTTTGTGATTGTCGCTCTGGTTTTTCTCTCGATAAAAATGGACAGACATGCACTGGTATGTAGTAATTGTTATGCAATCTTGTTCCTCAATATAGCCTGATACCCAGGTTCTTCTTAAGAGCTTGGGTATGAGGCGATATACTACTCGGCTTTAAACAAATTGGATGCTTCTAAATAGTCATTGATAACAGGAGTTTATGAATGAGAAGTAGCTATATAAACTAGCTGCATTATTTCAAATTCTGTATCACGTTATAAGTGCCTGCACAAAATGTCCACATGGATTTCTTTCTGTCAAAACAAAAACAGATGTTACATTTGTATTTTATTTGAAGGGCTGAAATTTGTATTATAGACAACTGTGAATATATATATATGTAAATACTAGTTCTAATTATATATCAAAATTAGAGAGTTCACTTGTTTATAATTATGGAAAGAAGATTTTTTATTATTTGATTATTTCGTATTTGCTATAGATATTGATGAATGTCTTGATGATAATGCTGATTGTGAACATCTGTGTATTAATGAACGAGGATCATACCATTGTGCATGTCGTGATGGCTACTCAATTGGATTTAATAAACAGTTCTGTTTTGGTAAGTGCATTAACACTTTTATTGTGTTATTGAAAATACAAATCATTCTTAATGTCAATGTTTCTTTAAATTTATTATACAATCATCAAAATCATTTGTTTGTCAATCCACTGTTGTATTGGTCCTTCTCTACTATAGCAGTACGTGTTGTCATATAAACTAACTGTAGTAACCCTCGGCGGTCATTTGTACAGTTTCGTGGTTATTATATATTGTGCAAACAGTATACACATGTTCTAATACACATGCATAGATGCTAGTGCACATATACCCATATTATTACTTGTAGTTAACTGTTAATTATTATGTCTCCTAGCCATGTAATTATCCTCTATGAATTAAGCACTTATTCTCTACATAGGTGAATTATGTACACACATCTATAGTGTTTTGAATGGTCAAATAGAGTGTACTGGTCCTCAAGTGACAGATCAGAATTGCACATTCACTTGTGATCCAGGTTATAATCTGACAGGTTCTGCTGTTCGTACATGTCAATCAGATCATACATGGAGTGGGGAGACTGCTCTTTGTCCGCCATTGCAATGTGCAAACCTCACTGCACCAGAAAATGCCTTTTTTATAACAACTTGTAACACAGATTACACTTCAAATTGTTATCTAGCCTGTGAAGAGGGATTTTATGTTGATGGTCATCCAGATACAATAGAGTGGACTCAAACATGTGAATTGGTGAATGAAAGTATTGTAGAGTGGACAAATCAAATGAGCTGTGTTGGTATGTTTTAAAAACTATTATCCTATGAAAATTAATTAGAGCACATGTGGATGGATACACTGCAAAATTATAATAGTTAAAATAACTAATTTTGTTGTCAGTACTTTTGCAAGGATTTAATAATCAGTTGGTTGTTCAGGATAGATACATCTTATACCAAAGATATGTTGTACTAATTATATTCAGTTATAGTTAAAGCATTATAATTTTAGAGTACTAATGCTGTCTACTAAAATTTCATGTCAAAGGTTTAGTATATAATTTATACTAAAGTACTTGTAATTGTACCTGGCCACGAAAAGGCTTTGTAAACCCTCAAACACATAATTCCATTTATAACCTTTCAACATTTGGTGCACATTGTGTCGTAGTAACATCATGCATGACAATTGACAAAATTCATGTTATTCCATGCGACTGCACTAACCAATAAAATGGTTATTTTAATGATCATAAGTTATTTTTTGCAATGTAACACTTTGAGACATGTATTGTAGTCACATGATAGAGTTTAGTTTAGTTGAACCTCATTTCATATTCATCTATATATTTGCTGGATGTACAAATGGACTTACTGATTTCGTTCATTTTCAAAGGAATTAAGATTAAGTATTACTAATGAAAACCTTTCATGTATAGCTATACAGAAGTACAATATTTCATCTATTAACTTATTGTTGTCATACTTGCTACAGATGATAATGAATGTGAAAATGATACACATCTTTGCGATCATACATGTCATAATACACAAGGAGGGTATTACTGCACTTGTGATAATGGATACAGACTAATTGATGCTTATTCTTGTGAAGGTAATTGTTTTCTCAATAGTATATTCTTGTGAAGGTAATTGTTTTCTCAATGGTATATCAAAGGGAAAGTGAAATATTCTGAAGGAATGGAAAATTATATTTCCAATTTCATATGTTTTGTTGAAATGAAGATAATAACAGTACTATAAATATGATTGCTTGGAATGTTGTAAGCTTATATTTAGTTAGTCGTACAGGCATATGCAAGCAGGATGACGCCAAAACATGTTTATCCACTGTTCTATAATCAATTATTTGAAGTCATATATTGTCATCCTGTCTATAGTAAGAATCCATAAAAGCACTTTGAAGTACCACTTACAAATACATACCAAATCAGCCTTACTAAACTGGCGTTGCTATTGAAAACACAGTGTACACAATGACAGCTCATATATGGCCATGATTTTATCTTATCATGGGAATTATATTTGTATCTACACTACTGTATAAACATTTACTATGAGCATTAAAAGCATTAGAAATAAAATTGCACATAGATGTACGACCACAAGTATATTGAGATTGCTGCATGTGTATATACTCCAATATGTGTACTTAAGTATGCTAAGGAACAAATACCACACTGATAATAATGATTGGTTATATTAACATAGTTTGATTGGTTAATAACTTCTGTTTTCCATGCTAAATTTCACTATGTATAAATGTTGTGACATTACAAATTGGACTAGTATGAACACCTGCTATTGCATTTTTTTGTATATAGTATACTGTTATTGTTGTCAAATCAGTGAGAATAGTTGATTTTATTTTTTATATGAATTGCAAGTATGTTAATTCCCAACAATTAATGAATGCTTTCAAAGTTTATATTATACCATGAACAAGACATGATGAGAAACAAGATATATAGAGAAAAAAGTATCCCTATGACTGCTTTGTGGTGTCCATCATTCAGTAATCATGGCTAACTTTATGATGCCTGAAACACATCAGCCTATTATAGTTATTATTTTGATTATCTACTCTGTTTACCTTTTAAAGAACCTTGTAGAACTTGTAGAATATATTTCAGGTAGAATAGCTAGCTATTTTTTCCAGTTTCTACGTAAACTACACTGCTTTCTTTCTGCTGGTCTGTAGAGCTTGATCGCCCCTTCTTTTACGCGCCACGCCCATTAATTGACCGCGCCCCCGGGAATGATGTACTTCCTTAACTACGTATACAACGCATACTCGCGTAGGTGACACAAGAATATATATAGTTCGAACCCGTGAAAAAGCAATCATAGGGATGGCCCTACGGGCCATAAAAAGAATCACTATAGTCGCTTTGTGATGACTGTATCAATCATTGCTGGCGATACTAAGGTTTCTTCCTTTCTGTATACTCGAAAGCTGGAGCCTGAGGAAGTAAGTGTAAGTGATTGCAGTCTAAGTACACAAATCTTTGATAAACTGACTGAAGTACTCCTTCAAGGTTCTAAATTATTACTTTCTCATGTCTGAAACTCAATAACTTACTATACTTACTTGTTAAAGAATTTTGGATAACATTTATATTGTTTCTCTGCTATATACAACAGTTATTAGCAGTTTTACACCCTTTCTGATCTTCCTGCTGGTCTGTCTCAAAGTCCGCGTTCTTTTGCGCGCCACGCCCATTAATTCACCGAGCCTAGCCACCGGGAATGACGCAACTTTATTAACTACGTATACAACGCATAGTCGCGCAATTGACACAAACACCCTGTGGAAAGGGGGATGGCCCTACTAAGATCAAACTTTATTTGATAAAGGACAACCTGTGTAAGTAATCAAATTAGTTGAAATAACAAATTATTTTTAACAGTTTTTACAGTCACAGTTAGACAAATCGAATCGTCCGCATAAATACAAATTGCAGTAGAACATTCAACATACTTTTCTCTATAATTTTTAGTTAATCTTACCTGTTAGTAAAACATGTTAACCAATTATCAAAAAATTTATTGTCATTATACTACAGATATTAATGAATGTGCAAATCAAAATGCTGGCTGTGATCATTTGTGCATTAATGAAGAGAGTTCGTACTATTGTCAGTGTCATGATGGGTACTCACTTACACTAGATCAACATTCTTGTTTGGGTAAGACAAAGATATTAACAATAACAATATTAAAAGACTTTCATTTCACACTGTATCACACATGTACAAGGACGAAGTTATCATTCTTTCATTCTCTTTATTTAACACAGCTGAGCCATGTCCAAATATTTCCACAATTTTGAATGGTCGTATACAATGTACTGGACCTCAAGCGACTGATGAGAATTGTACATTTATTTGTGATCCAGGTTATAACCTGACAGGCTCTAGTCTCCGTATCTGTCAGTCAGATCACACATGGAGTGGAGAAGCTGCCTTCTGTCCTCCATTGCATTGTGTAGAGTTTATTGCACCAGAAAATGCATCAATCATAGCACAATGTAATACAGAATATACGTCAAGCTGTAGAGTAACTTGTAATGAGGGATTTGACATTAAGGATGATCCAAATGCATTGGAGTGGATACAAACATGTGGTGTAACTACTGAAGGAAGTGTAGAATGGATGGGGGCAAAGAAGTGCATTGGTACGTATCACACATTTGTAGCTCATTATATAAATAAAGTATTATAAATGAATAATTTTGGTTGCTTGAAAATATGTAATGCTGACATGATTTATTATGGAATTTATAATAGCAAGGTCACACTATATCACACTATAACATGCCATTTTATTTGACCTATTGTTGTATGAAATTACTGTAGATCATGATGAATGCTCAGATGGTACACACAACTGTGATCACAACTGTAATAACACTGAAGGTGGATACTTGTGCTCATGTAATGATGGATTCAGACTAGTTGACACATACTCTTGTCATGGTAATATTTGATACACTACTAACTGTATAATTGTTTTGATGAACTGAATGTGATTATCAGCAGAAGAATAATTATTGCTACTGAAGGAATTGAATTTTGAATAATTAATAATTATTTGTACCACAGATATTGATGAATGTGCAAATGAAAATGGTGGATGTGATCATTTATGTATTAATGAATATGGTTCTTACCACTGTCAGTGTCGTGATGGATATACACTTGCACTTGATTCACACTTTTGCTTGGGTAAGAGTATTACATTCATATGAAATATATTTCATGGATTATGTATTAAAAAATGGCAACAGTATAATTTCTTTTGTGTTCTATGTCTAGTCTTTCCATGTTTAGATATGTAGTTCTACGCTTAAGACTTGTATAAAAAAGATCATAATTATTATGCTTTGAGATGTACTATTGAAGATATTCATAGAATATTGCTTGAAATATATTAACACTTACACTTCTGTTAATTTTAATCCAGGTGATCCATGTACAAATATCTCTAGTGCTTTGAATGGTCAAATACAGTGTACTGGTCCTCAAGTGACAGATCAAAATTGCACATTTACTTGTGATCCGGGTTATAATCTGACAGGTTCTATACATCGCACATGTCAATCAGATCATACATGGAGTGGAGAAACTACTCTTTGTCTACCTTTACACTGCATAGAACTCACTGCACCTGATAATGCATCATTTACATCACCATGTAACACAGAATACACTTCAAACTGTACAGTAGTATGTGTAGATGGTTTCCATGTTGAGGGTGATCTTGGCACAACAGAGTGGACACAAACATGTGTTTTGACTAAAGGAGGCGATGTGGAGTGGACGGAAGGAAAGAAATGCTTAGGTAAAAATCATAAATATTTATAATTAAGAAATGTGCTAATTCACAGCAAGGAAATGACAGAAAAACACTTCACTTGAAGTGTATAATTATAAAGAAAATTTACATTAGTGTGGCTTTGTGGGATGGTTTATTTAGTTTGAGCGTAATATTGAGCCCCTGCCCATTGTCTTACATTTATAAGATACAGTCCAATACAAAAGGGCAAGTAATTAAAAATAATTAGCTATATTATATTCATTGATATGTCACATGTGATCGCATTAGGTTTAATACAGGAAGGCTTGTTATAATTATTATATATCCCACTATCATTAATTTATTCAATGATTGCAATATAGATCATGATGAATGTGTAAATAACACACATCACTGTAATCACACCTGTCATAACACACATGGTGGATATTACTGCTCCTGCTATGAAGGATACAGACTAATTGACAGCCACAATTGTGAAGGTATGAAAAAATACAGCAGATGATATTTTCATTTCAGATTATTTTCCTGAATAAGTAAGGGTGTGCATGGTTTGTTTTTAATACATGCTCTAATTAACACAGCTAATGTGTATTACTTTAGATAATCTTTATTTTATTATTGTATTGAGTACGATCCTTTTTCAACTGCTTTCACCACAGATATTGACGAATGTATAGATGAAAATGCTGGGTGTGATCATTTGTGTATTAATGAATATGGATCTTATCACTGTCAGTGTCGTGAGGGCTACACACTTGGATTGGATGATCATTCCTGCTTTGGTAAGAGAGTAATGCACTTAATTCACCCTAAATAAATTATTATTTAAATAATTATAGTATATTTGTATATACTTATTTAGGTACTTGGTATACTATCTGTACATTATGTCAATATACTTTATCATACAATCTTGACATTTTAGCAGCATATATAGGTGGTAATAAGTGCTACATGTTATATATATGAAGGGACGAGAAGCAGAGTAGGCTAACCCAGAAAACCTAGGCTAACATTAAAACACTATTAAAATTGTTTCAGGAGCAGATAAATTCATATTTGTTAGTTGGGTATTCCCAATGTGTCTGTAATATGCCAGACAATTTCCAGTATTTGAAGGTGGAAGGAATGAGAACTGAAAACACATGTGGTAAACCAAACAAATGTTGATGCATGATGCCTAAAACTCTGCTTTGTGCTGAGATATTAAACACATACAGGGGTAGGTGGCTCGGCCATTTTTAGAGTGATTCAGCAGGCTGTACTGTAATGGTCAGTAAGGATATGCTCATAACGCTTGTAAACCTTTTTATGACCAGACCCACTTTTGGCTAGCCAAATCCATTTTGACTTGTAACTACTTCAGCCTATAGGCCAGAGCAGTGTAGAGAATGCGTCACATGTGCTTGAAATTCACATTGAATATTACAGTATACATATACATGTAGAGTATGTGTTTAAAATGTTATGCAAAACACTGTAATTACTTTGTTTATAACAGAGTACAACAGTGAAGCACCCAAACGATTGCATCTGCAACAGCAGAGAACAACATAGGTGTTCACTATAGATCGAAACCAAGGGCACAGTTGATACATATGATAACCTTGTAGCAGGGACTGGTCATGTAGAGGGATCAGAACTATCTGATATGTAGCTATGTGGAGTAGCCTATACGTAGAATGACAAACATAACTTTGCAGAGATGCAGTTGCTGATGGTGTGGCTTAGCCGGAGCAAAAGCTATATGATAACTCTTCTGTCATTGTTGATTTGGTGTGAGTTGGACGCCAAGCTGTATGATTCTTATTCCTGATGTATAGAAGTGACTCTGGTCTTTTTACTTTAATAGTGAGGTTGCTGCTACTTACATCCTGTAGAGATGTTTGGATTGGTTGTGTGGGCTGTTGAAGAAATGTAGTACATGCCACGATGGTTAGAGGCATGATCCAATCTCTTGCACAGGGTAAAGAACATCCTTTCACTTACTTTCCTAGAATTGTAGGATGGTATTTCATTGCAGGTTAGGGCTTATGACCAAACAGCTGTTGAAAAACATGGTTATAATCGAGGTGGCTACTACTGCCATACTGAAGGGGTTCTTAAGAAGAAGCTGAGTGTAGGTCTGTGGTGTTATCTCCCAGGCTTAGATATCCCAGAGAACGATTGTAGCTAGGGTGAGGTGACCTCAAACTGCTGTAGTAAGGCAGTATTATCTGCTCCTTATTTCCCTGAGCATTCGTGGCTGCTTTTAATGACTCCCAAACCTAAATAATTAGTCAGCTATAATAAAACCACACAAGCCACAGTACAGCCCTAACAATATTCTTCTGGCACTATGTGAGTGCAATTCATATGAGAACTTCATGTGAAAACCTTTAATGTGATTCAATTTACCTATATACCTGAGCTGTAATTCAAGAGTTCAAATCCTTGTAAGCACCTGCCTTGATCGTTCAAAAGATAAGGCAATGATACCAATAGATTACGGGTGTGATGGTAGACTTTTGAGCAATGGGCATTCAAGGCACTTCTAGTTTCCTCATTGCATTGGCTGATGTTGAGGGCCTAGTTGATCGGTGGGTGGTGGTAAAATACAACCTTGATGACATCCTAATTGATGTGGAACCATGTTTATGCTAAATTATTATGTCTTGACTTTCTTAGGCAACTAAACTTTCGTTACAGAAAAAGTAATGAACCTGATACTGACAGATGGTATGATGGCTGATGTACTTAGAACGTGAGGTTGGATGCCTGCAACTATGCACATGTATTAACATGTGTTCAAGGGAGTGGCCCCTCGAGTGTTGAATATCATTAAAACTCCAGTTTAAACTTCATATGTGACAGCGAATGAGAAAACGTGCCACAAGTAACAATGTTATTTCTTTTACATTTTTGGAATCTGCACAAGCTGCTCTTCATGGTGGTGTAATCGCTTTTGAAATCTGATATACCTTTGCTGTGTAATAGTACCAATGTATCACACTTACATACAGCAACGTTTATTAAACTATGCATCCCCATAGTTACTTTTTTCATGCACTCACACTTCGCCCTGACTAGTTTTGCCATGGATATTATAAGCCCGTAAAACTCCACTAAGCATGTTAATGTCTGATACATATACTTAATTGTACAAGCATTCAGAGCTATTCCTATACTATTTTATCCGAATCTTTGTTCTTAATTCACATTTAACACAGGTCAGTCATGTACACATATTTCGAGTGCTTTGAATGGTCAAATACAGTGTACTGGTCCTCAAGTGACAGATCAGAATTGTACATTTACTTGTGATCCAGGTTATTATCTAACAGGATCAGATCTTCGTACATGTCAACCAGATCACACTTGGAGCGGGGAAGATGCTTCATGTTTACCATTGAATTGTGATGACCTCATTGCACCAGAAAATGCATCTGTTGCAATACCATGTAATACAGAATACACTTCTAACTGTAAACTAGTATGTGAAGATGGATACCATGTTGAGGGTGAACTAGGTACAACAGAGTGGATACAGAACTGTACTTTGATTGATGATGAGAATGTAGAGTGGACAGAAGCAAAACGATGTATTGGTATGTTTCATAAAGAAACAGATTGAGGGAATGGGAGGTTGCATATTAGGGTACTATTTGAGCATAAATTAACACAACTACTAATTGTGGTGTGCACTTTATTTTATTAAAAGTAGCAAAATGCAAAATGTCGCTATAATTGTTTTGCTGTTATCATTTTTAAAATTTCATTGAGGAAATGGTTTCTCATATGTTTGATGTCATATTGCACTTCCTAATTTGGTTTTTGCTCTTCTTACTTAGTAAATGTAAAGTTTTTATTACCTAATGGTAGTTGCTTAACAGTTTCATGCAATGCAATCATCTATGCAATACGACAATTTATCGAATGATAGAACTTTCTTACCTGACATAAAAAAATATACAACCTACATGAAAAATAATCCCAGTGATGACTTCTTTGATATGAAACAGTATACTTCATATCATTCTAAAATTACCACAGATCGTGATGAATGTGAAACTGGTACACACAACTGTGATCATACCTGTCATAACACAGAAGGTGGATATTTCTGTACTTGTGATAATGGATACATGCTGATTGATAGTCACTCTTGTAAAGGTAGCTTTATGTGTAATTTATCAAGTCTGAACAAATTTCATTTACTGAATGAACAAATAAACTTTTTCATTTGGAACTGCGAGTCCTTAGTTTGATTTCCACTGCGTTATCTTTTTTTCTTTTTTCTAACAACGTGAATGTGCTATGGAACTTAAGGTGCTTTACCCATGTGCTATTTCAGCTGCACAGTATAACTTCCTTTTTGTGTTTGTTAATTGCCTCTATGAGTTGAAGAAAGTTTTGGTTCTGTTTTTTAAATTCAGCATGATTATAACTATGGCTCATTTTATTACCGAATGACTAACTACTAATGTTTTACCACAGATATTAATGAATGTGCTGCAGAAAATGGTGGATGTGATCAATTGTGTGTTAATCAGGATGGTTCCTACCAGTGTCGTTGTTATGATGGTTACTCTCTTGCACTTGATGCACATTCTTGTTTAGGTAGGAACAAATGATTAATGAACAATGATAATTATTTTAGCATCATTACTTGCAGCTTCTAACAAATTTTGCTGCTTTAAGTGATAGTTTCATTTCTATATGCTTGCATTCACAACTAATTGATTCTGCATAATTTTACTTTGTACCTCAGGTGAACCATGCCCCAACATCTCTAGTATTTTCAATGGGGATATACAATGTACAGGTCCTCAAGTGACTGATGAGAATTGTACATTTACATGTGATCCAGGTTATAATCTGACAGGTTCCGAGCTTCGTACTTGTCAATCAGATCACACTTGGAGTGGAGAGATTACTTTTTGTCCCCCTTTGAAATGTACCGAGCTCATTGCACCAGAAAATGCATTAATTACATTCCCATGTAATACTGAATACACTTCTAGTTGTAACATAATTTGTGGAGAAGGATTTTATATTGAGGGTGATCCAGGAAAAATGGAGTGGATACAAACATGTGCTTTAACTGCTGAAGAAGATGTAGATTGGACAGAAGGAAAGAAATGCATTGGTAGGTTTTCCAAAAATGTATACAGTAGTTAGTATGATAAATGGATTAAAGCAACATTTCATTTATAAGACTGAAGAAGAAGCAAATAATAGGTGCTGGGGATCAACTCCAGGGGCACTGGCTTCATAGTCACCAGCCCTTTGTACAGTGGCTTCATCATTTAAATTATTAATTATTCATATCTTTGCTTCAGATTATAATGAATGTGAGAATAACACTCACCAATGTGAGCATACATGTCACAACACACAAGGTGGATATTATTGCTCTTGTGATAATGGATACAGACTAAATGATACTTACTTTTGTGAAGGTAATAATTGTTTATGCCTTTTATTCATGACTATCATTTAGTTTCATAATTATGACGTATTTTTAGTCATAAAAACCCTTTATTTTTCCTGTATATGAATTCCATGTCACAATAATAATTTTATTTTGAATTGATGCTTTATAATTATTGACAAAGAATTGATGAGTGATATATACATGATTCAGCAAACAGTTTTGTTTTGTAAACTGCAAATGGAAATATTTATATCTTTTGTAATACACTAGATTGTTGTAATGAGGTTTATAACATCATTCATCATGAGTTTAACAATGTGCTTGTAATTTAAGACTCTGTTATACAATAGATATTGATGAATGTGCTGACCAAAATGCTGGATGTGATCATTTGTGTATCAATCAGAATGGTTCCTACCACTGCCAGTGTCACAATGGCTATTCACTGACTCTTGATGATCATTCTTGTATGGGTAAGAGAGAAATAATTAATGTATGCAATGGCATTAGTGGATTATGTGTATAATACACATATTTCATTCTATATTTCATTTGCATTTATTTAGGGGAACCATGTCCCAACATCTCCAGTATTTTCAATGGTTATATACAATGTACTGGTCCTCAAGTTACTGATGAGAATTGTACATTTAGTTGTGATCCAGGTTATAATTTGACAGGTTCTGAGCTTCGTACTTGTCAATCAGATCACTCATGGAGTGGAGAGAATGCTGTATGTTCTCCATTACATTGTGTAGAGCTTACTGCACCAGAAAATGCATTTGTTAAAATGCCCTGTACTACTGAATACACTTCCAGTTGTAAACTAGTTTGTGAAGATGGATTCCATGTTGAAAGCTATCTCAATACATTTGAGTGGATGCAATCATGTGTTTTGACTGATAAAGGAAATGTGACTTGGACGGAAGCAAAAATATGCATAGGTATGTTCCATAAATAACTATACAACCTTTTGAGTATCACTGTCACAATTGAAATGTATACTGGGACATTTTGCCAGTGTAGGAAATATGTGAGATGAAGCAAGCAAATAAATTAACTGACCCAATTACTCAAATATAATCTTGCACACTTGGATATGCCACCCTTATGTTAGGGATTCTATATCAGCAATAGACTGCATGCACACATTTAACTATAACACATACAAAATATTAAATTTAGTTTCATACTTTAGTTAAGTGGAACTTAATACAAAATCAGTTTTTAAAATTGAACTGAAGAGTTAATCTGTTAATTTATTCATTCACGTATACTCACATTAAGTGTTAAATCTGGTTCTCACTGACAAGTGGAGTCATCAGTAAACATTAAAAAGAATATTACTAGCTAATGAAAAATTTGATCTGTTAATGCAGATGTTGATGAATGTGATAATCAAAATGCAGGCTGTGATCATTTGTGTGTCAATGAACAGGGCTCCTATCATTGTGAATGTCATGATGGCTACTCACTTGCTCTTGATGCTCATTCATGTTTAGGTAAGAGAATTAATTATTCTGTGATTTTTACACATTCACTTTCAGAAATGTAATTTATTGAGACTGTAAACTATATATGCAGGTTTCACAAAGCTACAGTTTTTACTATCAACTGTGCTGCACAATTTATCTCTCGTCATCATTTTGTATTTCTTTATAACTTAGGTGAACCATGTACACCACTCTCTGTAATTATGAATGGTTATATAGAGTGTACTGGTCCTCAAGTTACTGATGAGAATTGTACATTTAGTTGTGATCCAGGTTATAATCTGACAGGTTCTGAGCTTCGTACTTGTCAATCAGATCACACATGGAGTGGAGAGACTGCTGTATGTCCTCCATTACATTGTGTAGAGCTTACCGCACCAGAGAATGCATTTGTTGAAATACCTTGTACTACTGAATACACATCCAGTTGTAAACTAGTTTGTGAAGATGGATTCCATGTTGAAAGTTATCTCAATACATTTGAGTGGATGCAATCATGTGTTTTGACTGATAAAGGAAATGTGACTTGGACGGAAGCAAAAATATGCATAGGTATGTTAAATAAATAACTATAAATATAACCTTTTGTGTGTCACTGTCACAATCAGAATGTATATTGAGATGTTTTGCTAGTGGAGGAGACATGGATGGTTAAGCAAGCCAAAATTTTAGTGGGTAGCATGCCCCCACACTCCTAGATAACACAGTATGAGTTTGCCCACAAAAGTATTTAATTTCCCCCTCCTTGTGAAATTAGAAGTTAGTGTTCTGGAGTATGCACAGGGAATTGTATAATACATGTGTAACTATTGTCACGAGTCACAGAGTAACCTCAAGTCTAGTTAATAGTGTCAGTTATGAGAGGCACTGTCTCCCCCCTGAAGGTTATACTTTAAACATAAAGTATATTATATTATCCTAAAATAAAATAGTTGCGACTCGCTTTGTGTCATTAATTGCTACAGATCATGATGAATGCATAAACAACACTCACAAATGTGATCATACCTGTCATAACATACAAGGTGGATATGTTTGCTCTTGTGATGATGGATATAGATTAGAAGGCAACTACTCTTGTAAAGGTATGAAGGAGAAATATACTTGTGTACACAAATGTTTCCTATAAAGATTATTTGCCAGGAAATAATTTAACGGACCAAACGTTAATTACAAATTTTCAGGAAACATAATCTCATAAACTTGGATATACCACCCTCATGTTAGGGATTCTATATCAGCAATAAACTGTGTGTGCATTCTCTAACTATAATACACATAAAGATTAAGTTCAGCTTCATATTTCGCTTAAGTAGAACAGGATACAAAATCAGTTAATCTCAAGAGTCAATCTGTTAATTACCTGTATTCATTCATCTATACTCACATTAAGTGGTAAATGTGGTACTCACTGACAAGTGGAGTCATCAGTAAACATTAAAATATTTAATGGAATATTACTAGCTAATGAAAATTTGATCTGTTACTGCAGATATTGATGAATGTGATAATCAAAATGCAGGCTGTGATCATTTGTGTGTCAATGAACAGGGCTCCTATCATTGTGAATGTCATGATGGCTACTCACTTGCACTTGATGCTCATTCATGTTTAGGTAAGAGGATTAATCATTCTGTGAATTTGCACATTCACTTCAGAAATTTAATTATAAAAAATTCGAAAATTAATTGAGGTTGTAAACTATACATGCAGGTTTTACAAAGCTACAGTCTTTACAATCAATTATGCTGCACAATTTCGCTCTCATCATCATTTTGTATTTCTCTATAACACAGGTGAACCATGTGCACCACTCTCTGGAATTATGAATGGTTATATAGAGTGTGCTGGTCCTCAAGTTACCGATGAGAATTGTACATTTACTTGTGATCCAGGTTATTACCTAACAGGATCAGATCTTCGTACATGTCAACCAGATCACACTTGGAGCGGGGAAGATGCTGTATGTCCTCCTTTGAAATGTGAAGAACTAACTGCACCAGAAAATGCATCTGTTTCCATACCATGTAACAATGAATACACTTCAAACTGTACACTTGTTTGTGAAGATGGATTTCATGTTGAGGGTGATTTAGGTACAACAGAGTGGATACAAACATGTGCTTTGACAGATGAAGGAGGTGTAAAGTGGACAGAAGCAAAGCAATGTGTTGGTACGTTTGTAAAAAAAAGTGTGCTGGACTCCATTAAAATCAATTATTAAGCTTGATCAATAATTAGCTGTTTGCAATATTGAATCAACCTTTGAGAGGCTCCATTAATTTATTTTGCGCTACTTAGCTATAATTGTATATCATTTCATAAACCATTGTTGTATATTTATAAATTCCCACAGATCATGATGAATGCTTAAATAACACACATCACTGTGATCATACCTGCCATAACATACAAGGTGGATATTACTGCTCCTGTTATAATGGATACATACTAATTGACACACACTTTTGTGAAGGTAATATAGGAGAAATTTAATACTTGTTTTGTGACTTGAAAATAACTAATTTGCAAATTGTTGTTTTCAACGGATTTGCAAGTTTTCTGTAAACTATATTGACACACTCTTGATATTAAATATTCTAAGTTCGAATTCAGAAAGTCAGGAACCCACAGCAGTTGGTTATTTCTGTGCAGGCCCACTGAGAGGGGGAGGAGGGGCCTGACCTGTTGGGTGGACCTGGTAAAGCCAAACCATGTGACGGCTCCTTTATGAGCTTAATGGTCAAGCCAGTACTTTAGAATGTAATTATGTTTTTTATGATTATTTAACATCAAATTTGAAAATTTGTCACTTCATGTGGGTCATAGACATTAAAAGCTGCAGAAATATTCATTAATGTGAGTAGATAATTGACCATACTCATCATGAATTTTTAATTAGGTGCTAAAATGTGCTCTACATGCCACTTATTTATTTGAATCTTCTCTTAAAGTGATACACTATCCTATGCATTTTGCAATTAAAAGATTCAAAAGTCGTAATTTTTATGAATTATTATCAACCTTTGTATTACAGATATTGATGAGTGTGCAAATCAAAATGATGGATGCGATCATTTATGTGTGAATGAGCCTGGTTCCTACCATTGTCAATGCCGTGATGGATATTCACTTGGACTTGATGTGCATACCTGCATTGGTATGCTAATTATATATCAACTCACTTTTAATTAATAATACGTCATTGCTAAAGTTTTGTTATCTATAACTAATGAAGAACAAAAAAATATATCAAATGGTATTTGAACACAGGACTTTGGTTAAGTGCTCTAATCACCAAACCATGGGCACTAGAGCAAGTGCAGATACTATAGTTCATAACATACTGATATGTTATTCAATACTTGTTCATGCATAATACCCTGCTAAATGGCCTGGCAGGCAATTGCTATTTGTATTACATTGATGAAGACTTTTTTATGATGACTTAATTAAAGTGCATTTTTTTTATCCTGTAGGTGAACCATGCGTACACATTTCCAGTGCCTTAAATGGTGAAATACAGTGTACTGGTCCTCAAGTCACTGATCAGAATTGCACATTTACATGTGATCCAGGTTATGATCTAACAGGATCAGATCTTCGTACTTGTCAAGCCAATCACACATGGTCTGGAGACACTACCATTTGTGCTCCTTTGCATTGTTCAGAGCTTAACGTACCAACAAACTCAGTACTTATGCTACCATGTAAAAGTGAATACACATCAAACTGTACACTACTTTGTGAGGATGGATTTTATGTTGATGGTAGTCCAGGTGTAATGACATGGATTGAAACTTGCGATTTGGCAAATGATGGAACAGTAGAGTGGAAAAATGGAAAGAAATGCATTGGTAAGTTTCATAAACAAGTCCTCTAATTCAAAACACATCATATTTGCTTAATATCATATACATTGACATTCACATATTATTGTTATGCAAATTATATTAAAATCTACTGCAGATCACAACGAATGTGAAAATAGCACACACCTCTGTGATCATACTTGTCATAACACACAAGGTGGATATTTCTGTTCCTGTGATGATGGATACAGACTGATTGATACCTACTCTTGTGAAGGTAATAGGAACATAATTGTATCATAATTTAGGATAAGGCAAAATTAAACTGATTTAGTATCGTCATTTTTTCATTGAAAATCTGAAAGTTAGAATGAAAGATATGTACTAATTTAGCCATACTTATTTGTCCATTAGATATTGATGAATGTACTGAGAATATATCTGGATGTAGTGACATTTGTAATAACTATCCTGGATTTTTTCAATGCTCTTGTCCTGAAGGTTTTCATCTGTCTGTTCAAGATGACCGAACATGTTTAGGTAAAACTATTTATCATTCATCTATCTATTTACTACTCTGGCCCTTTGATACTAATCTTTCTTTTTCCGTAAACTGAATTATTATTTCAGTTGTTAACTTCTCTCTATTTGCAAACATATAGTACACCTTTTATACCACAGATACTGATGAGTGTGCAAATGAAAATGCTGGGTGTGATCATTTGTGTATTAATGAATATGGATCTTACCACTGTCAGTGTCATGATGGTTACTCACTGGCACTTGATGCACATTTGTGTTTGGGTAAGAGCAACAGTGAACAATCTGACAAATACAAGCACATATAATTACAATGATAATTATTATATATTACATGCTTTTCAAGTAACATGTCTAGGAGATATTAATTCAGAGGCTGTTTGGCCTAATTCAAGATTTGCATTATTCTTTATACCTCAGGTGAACCATGTACAAATATCTCAAGTATTTGGAAAGGTTATATAGAGTGTACTGGTCCTCAAGTTACTGATGAGAATTGTACATTTACTTGTGATCCCGGTTATTATCTGACAGGTTCAGATCTTCGCACATGCCAATCAAATCACACATGGACTGGTGAAACTGCTTTCTGTTCTCCTTTGCACTGTACTGTCCTTACTGCATCAGACAATGCATTGGTTAGAATACCCTGTAATACCGAATATACCTCAGACTGTAATTTAGTCTGTAAAGAGGGATTCCATGTTGATGGTGATCCAGGAAGAATAGAATGGATACAGAAATGTGGTTTGACTGATGAAGGAGATGTCAAATGGGAAGGTGAAAGACTATGCATTGGTGAGTGTTAATATACACTGTCCATACTGATACAATTAAAAAACTTCAATTTCTTTAACTTACTCTAGTCAGGTTCTTCTTTGTTTAATACAGCTACATTGACATGTATTGTTATGTATTATATATACATTATATATAATTATAGTGTGCTGTTAACCCTTTGACTTCCAAGAGCACATATTCATACTCTAGACACATACCTGTATGTGCGCTCTTGCAATCCTGATTTGACTATCTTGTAGTTCATAAATAGAGCTACAGTTTGATATATAAAACATACATATATACGTTATAAACAGCCATACTGCAACAATGGTGACAGAAAATGGTGTCCACTCAATCAGAGAATGACAAAGTGAGACTTCTACAATTGAATGAGCAACTGTAAATAGCTGAACTATAGTTGTATAGTAGAAAGAGAGTATAAAATATGTAATAGTGTAGAATTGGAATCAGAGTAGCCTTGTACTTGAGTTCAGTAGACCACAGTGTTTTGAGCAGAAAGGTTAATTGACCACTTGTTAGTAGTCAAAGGGTTAATTGATGTTCATGCACACTCGCTGCACAGTATATGAATCCTAAAATTCAAGCATGCTTTCAAAACCATTTTCCGAGCCAACTAACTGCACATAAATAAAAACACTTTATGGATTTTTAGTGGTTGTACAAAATGTTAAACATGGTCAAATCTCATTGAAAACGTTTAAAAGATTTCTTTGTGATAGCTAGGGCAATGCAAGTCAAATATGTCCATCATACCTTGCAAGTAAGCTAAGCAATAATTTGCCTTTTGTAGTTCTTCCTCTGTTGAGTTTAAATAAGGCTTCCATTGTCAAATAGAAGCTATATAAAAATAGGTTTATAAACAAAATTGTAATTATGTTATGTTGTGCTTTGAATGCTGTAATAAATGAGCACTGAAGGCAAGTTGTTTATAAATTGCAAGTACACTTGTATTATAGAAAAATAAATAATTATGTAGCTATATAGTTATTATTCTATTGATCTTTTTTTGTTTTCTTTAGAAAATGAACCTTGTGGAAGTAACCCATGTGCTCCTGGAATTTGCTCTGTTAATGATGAAGGAAGATTCCAGTGTGATTGTGATGATACATTTCGTACTGGAGAGAGATGTGAAACTAGTTTCCTTCAAATACCATCTATACCAGTATTGAGAACAAACACTAATTACGATGTTTCAATCACTTCATCACCACAAATTGAACGAGAACTCACTCTTACTGTTACTAATATTTCTGCCTTGAAAATTGTTGGTGAAGAAACTCAAAAGCTTATTCCCTCAGATGATATTACTACTGTTGTTTATACTTTACATCCTAATGAACCTGGGTTGTTTCAAGTTCGTTATAATATAGAACCTGAAAAGAACTTTCAAAAACCAAAAAATTCCGTAGTACTTGTAACATCCTCGGACTCATCTGGAAAAGAAGATAACAATTATTTCCAGTCTTTGGGATTAAGTGATGGTCAACTTGGATTAGGTTGCTGTAGCAACAGTCGCACTCTCTCGTCATCACAGTGTATTTCTAAACTTTCTTTTTTCTCTTCTTGTCAGTGGTCTGAGACAGAGATAGAAGGAGACTTCATATCAAAGGGGGTAGTATTTATTGGTGGTCGTACTCTAAATTTGCCTTTATCGATAGCTGGCATTCATGTTCAGAGCAGTTCCTTACCTTTTAAAGCTTCTCTTCCAATTACGTCTAATATATGGTCAGAGCGGTGTTATAGTTGTGAAAAGGAAACATTTCAGTGTTTTGAGACGAGCTCATCCAATTCTTTTGACGAATATGATATTCAAACTTTCCTCAAGTTTCATTCTCTATCCACCACATTTTTTGACAGCATTAAAGATCTGTTGCCATCTTGGCTTTCTATCAATGTCCATGATTCTATTAGCAGTTCCACATATTCACATTATGACTTCTTATCTTCCATTGGAACATCCTCTGAAATAAAGACCTTGGAAGGCTGTGAAGCATACCCAGCAGACAACAAAGAAGGGTTACTATATGCAATAAGGACAAAATCAACACTATACTTCATTATTGATACTTTTCATACCTTCTTTTATTCGTCATTGAAACCATTGTGTATCTTAGTTGACATGTGTAGCAATTTCCAATCCAAACTGTATTTCATGGTACCACCACTTCTCCAACCATCAGAACTAACAGTTCTACCTTACTTTCAGAAAATATTCACTGATAATGGACAGATGTCATTTAAAACGATCTCTTTTGTAGAAAGGAGAATTTACATTTACTTAACAGATTCCAGTTATTGGCGTGGTGATAGTTACTTCATAGCTGAGATTCCAAAATTTGAATTTGAAGTGGAAATGAGACTAGAAAAGCAATTTACTGGTAATGATTTGGGAGTGCATATTAATTTTATTGGCTCAGTGCTACACCAATCGCAACCTGATGAAGGAGAGGTATGTATTCTAAAAGTAAAGTTTATAATGTAAATTCCTTTCACTTTATATATAGGTGCCAGGATTACTGATAGGGGATGCTTATGTAGTTGTTTCTACAATTGTAAACAACACACTTGTGAGACTTCATTTATCATCAAAGAAAGCGAACTCACTCTTTTCATATCCAGGTACATATATACTGTCTCAATATTGCTTGTTTAATTTTGCTAACTTCTAAAAAATACATGTACAAGACAAACATGATATGTAATTAATACTGTGAATATAATAGTTTGTGTCATAATTGTATAGGTGTCTCAGCAAGTGAGAGTTCTTCACTACCACCTGGAATATCATTCAAGTTTGTATATGAAGCTGTTTCACACCCTTTTGCTTCATTCTTCTCTGAATTCTTTGTCCAACACGAATCATCTGGTGGTTGTGCTATTGATGGTTTCATGAGCCTAGACAACATACTGAACATTAACAGCTTAAGTCTTACTAGTGATTGTCTTGGACTCAAAATTGGAAATATTGTATTGCCTAATGCTTTCAGGCATATCATCTATTTTCCAGGCTTGATTCGTCCACCATTTACTCACTCTGAAACCACTATTCTTGTATATTCAAAGTTGAAGTCCTCAAGAGCAGTTATTGGTGATTTCTTTGAACTGGTCTCAGATGATCGTGACTTGACTGTGTTGGAAATTGCAGTCAGTTCGAAAACCTCACAATTGAATGGTGTTTTGAAGAATGTTAGCATATCTATCTTTGATTCCCAGATGAGTGCTGAAGTAACAATCAAGGACCCTTGGCTCTCATTCAAGGGTAGTACGACTATATTCCATGATTATGAGATTACCTGTTACGGAACTTCGTCAACTGATGTCAATGCTGGTTCAATGTCGATCAATCTAAATGCTGAAATAACAGATGGTGCCGTTGGATTCAAAACAAATATAGCAGAATATCTGAATTCTCATATTAGAGAAGAGACTGATAATGTTTTAAAAAGAAGAGAAAATGCTCAAAAAGGTATCATGATGTTGGAAACTAGACGAAAGGAACTTTTAACACAGTTAGAAGAGAAGAAAAAGGAACGTACTGATCTTCAGCAACAATATAAGCTGGCTAATGTTACATTGACATACTGGAAAGAGAAAATTGAAGAGACAAAAAACAATTTTGAAGAAAGGGCGGAGGAATATGAAAATCAAGAAAGCAAATCACTGTCTTTGGATAGTATATGTATTGAAACAGAGTGTGAATATTTGTGTGATCACAGTAATGTAAGCTGTTCAGCATGCTATAGTAACTCCCGTATAGAAGAATCAGGCATTTGTGAGATGACTGTCAGCAATTACCAAACAGTAGTACAGTATCGTCAAGTAGCTATTACAAGTTGGAGATATGAACTTCGCTGTAGATCTTGTTGGACAATTCGTTGGTTTTCATTATTCTTTGTAACATATGGTGACTGCTGTACAACAGAGTATGTACCATTCACTGACTATCATAAAGAACCTTATTATTCCGAAGAACCCTATACACAGATCGTTAGAGAAACGTGCACAACCAATGTATATGAGGAATCAGTCTCAGGGCAATGTTGTATGGAACGTCCATGCGTCGAACGTGTACAAGATCTTAGCTGTTTGATAAACAATATGGAGTGTCAGAAGGAAAGGCAAACAGCTTTAGCAAATATAGAAAGTACACTTTCGTTGCTATACCAAACTTACAGTGAAGCAAAAATGAATTTCACAATTTCCGAAGTTGAAATGACGAGAATAAATGCAAACTTACATGCAGTGGAGCAAGAATATAAACTCATTAACAATGCAATTCAAACTACACAATTAAACCTCAATATAAGGAAAAAAGCTAAAGAGATAATTCTACAAGAGACAGAAATTTTCAACCCCATCTTAACGACAATGACCAATTTAGTCGATTCTGAGGAAATAGTACAAGTGAAAAATGTAACGTTTGACATTGTTTTAAATACTTCAACACCTATATCCTTCCCTGTTAGTTTCACATATGTGCATGCAAGTCAATCGTATGAACTCAGCGTTATCATTGATTTTGCAAAACCAAGGGAGTACATATATCGTAGAGTATCAGAAGAGATCTCTAAAGACATTCTTAGAAATTATGCTTCTTTGCGAAAAAGGCAAGCTATAGAGTTTACAGATAAGTACACAGAATTTTCTGCCACTTGTGTGTATATAACGAATATTGAATCATACATTCAGCAGATTTCAGTATCGCTTAATGAATCATTACAGCAGCTTCTAACTTCTCAGTACATCGTTTCCAGTAATCGTGTAAATGACACCAAGTTAATTAGCAATGAACAGAAAAATTTGTCGTCAATCTCGATGTTACTTGACTCCTACTTGTATTTTACAAATGACAAGGATTCTTCTATAACAAAAGTAGTAAATACACTCCAAGCGAATTCGTTTCCTCAATGGCAGACCAATATGGAATTAGTACACAGAAATGGTAGTAATGTTGCAGGATTAGCATGTGGAAGCTTTACAGATTGTTTGCAGTCAGCATTTGAATCTGTAACTTCTTTTATTGAAGATACCACATTACAACAGGCACGGCATCTTGAACAAAAACTTAAAGCTATAAAGGAAGATTATTTTGGAATAGGATATAACCACAATTACACATTCGATGAAGCTCAAACAATTCTCTCTCAGTTTATGCAAATTGTGGCAGATTTAAAAGAATTGGAGTACTGGTGTTCTGAACCTCCTCAAATCATTGAACAACCTCCAGCTGAAGTAAATGTCTCAATAGGTGATACCCTTGAGTTATCGTGTAAAGCATTCTCAAGTCTTCCAGTACAATATCATTGGATGAGGGATTCAGTACTGTTGAGTTCAAGTTCAAATACTCTTTCTGTAAAAAATATACAAATATCTGAAGATGGTAACTACTTCTGCTTTGTTACAAGTGATGCTGGAATTGCAACATCTCTTTCAACAATTGTCAATATCTATTATCAACCAATTCTAAATCTTAGTTTAGCCAAATCTGTAGAAACATACGAGGGCAATGACAATGGTGTGACTTTGGTCTGTGACGCTCATTCTTGGCCTCCTTTGGGTTGGAAATGGTTCTACAGAGCTACAAATATAGAAAACTGGAACGAGATTGCAGGTATTGATTCAAATGTACTTTTTGTAGAAAATCCAAAGCTTAGTGATGAAGGTTGGTATACATGTATGGCTTATAACTGGATTGGTAATGTCTCTTCACAACCTTCATATCTTACAGTGTTACCAGCTTCCCTAGCAAGAATTGAATATCCTATTAGTATTGATTTTGCTCCTGAGTTTAATGTCACACTTGCATCCAATATTGATCTCAACAGAGCAGAATATAAACAAGTTGTATATACGACTGTTCATAATTCACTACAGCTTACTTCCACACAAATCAAGGATATCCAGTTAATTAGTGATAACGGTGGTGGAGCTATTATCTCGTTTAAGTTCATAACACCTTATTTTGTGTATAATAGCAGTGAGAATATCCAGAATGTGTTGATCGACAATGTAGAACCTTCGCTATTACAACTTGAACAAGATAAGAATAATTTGATAGCCTTGGTATCGCAAGATAGTGGCTTTGTAATAAACGTTTATGGATTAAGTTTCCGTTATGTTGAAAATAGCCTGGATATTAGCCCTCGAGTGTTTGTCTGTCCTATGGGATACCAAGTTGACTCTAGCCTTGTCATTTGTGGTTAGTATTATTAAACATTAGTAATTGTACATTTATTAAAATGATCATTAGTATTACTTGTATTATGGCTTTGTATAACACAATTATTATTATGTTAATTTGTATCCACTCTATGACACTGTACTGACCTTTTAATTTAGTTGGATGTGCCCCTGGTTCATATGGCAGTGTGTTAGTCAATCAACTCAATGATCTTGGTAATGGAAATTTTATTGAAGAGCAACTTCCTCGATGTTTGGAGTGTCCAATAGGAACATACCAGAATTATAAACATGAAACAGAGTGTAAACAATGTCCTGAATATTACACCACAACTAGCAATGGAGCTTCAGCTGTTGAAGAATGTACAGGTACATATAAAACAATATAGTCATTAGCATAGTTTAAGAGTTAATATTGCTAGCGTTTTATCTGTTCTATATCAATATTATATTGTTATTATTAAATATAATGTCCATTCATTTAGCTATGTGCAAGCCAAATACATATTCTGATACTGGAATAGAACCTTGTACCCAGTGCCCACCAAACCATTACCAAACAGAATATGGATCTAGTGAATGTTCACTTTGTACAAATGAAACAACATTCTTGGATGAGTGTACAACATCAAAAGCAAGCATTACCTCAACAAGTAAGTCGATTTATGTCATATCAAGCATAAATGTAGGAGCATATTTCTTATTGGGTGGGCACATGTAGAGGGATCACTGCATTAAGCCATTTTCACTAAGCAGCATACAAGCATATGATTTTAGCTGGGGGTGGAATCTGATTGCTTAGCAAATGTTTCAGAAAGGAATCTGATGTAGCTATGATAACACATTTGGTAGAGTTATTCAATAATGCAAGTATTGTACCACATTATCATAACTCATACTGTAGATAATAATAGTTTACAGCAAACAGTTGAGGGGGTCATGTGCCCTATGCCTATGTCATGAAAATGTTTTACATTATTTCATCACAGAAATGCAATATTCTACTACTAATATGAGGACAACCACACTGACTTCATTAAAAATGACAGCTTCGTCAACTGTGACACCAGAAACTTCTGTGGTATATATCCAATATTTGTGCTATATACATAATTATATCTATATTAAATATAAAATAATGGCATCATGAATAACTGGATATTCTGTTTTCTCATTAGCAATCAGAACTGAATATACTCACAGTGATAATTCCTGCACTGATATTCATAATTATACTAGGTAAGTCATTCATTGTTCGTATAAATGTGTTTAATTGAAAACATGGTAGAATTTTGCTCAATTAAACAGTTAAATGTTAAGCAAAAACACATGAGACCGTAACCATTAATAGTTCCATATAACTATGAGGATTGCTATAGTTATTGCTATAAAGATGTCAATAGATTGAAAACATAACAAAATAATAATTGTTCAGTAAGAGCACATACAACACTCATTATTTGATGCTTCGTAATTATGATTAAGAATAACAAAACATACTTTGAAATAACCAACAATCATTTGTGCTTGTGTCATAATAATTATTTATTGTATTCATAATATTGTTGTTGATATAAGTGCTATTATAATTAATTACCTTTTCTCAATAGTATCAATTGTAATTTTGATTCTAATCGTGGTTACTATCTGGAAAAGGAGGCTGAAAAGGAGATTTCAGTTTACAGAAACACCTATACAATTGAATGACTATGACAAAAACTATTATCCAGAATGCATGGACTTAGAAGACAAACTCGGAAGTGAGCTGAAGTTGACAAAAGACCCAATATACGAATCTTTACAACAATTGCCTGAAAATGAGAACTATGAAAGTTTAAGTTGTACAGAAGGACAAGTACCCTTGCCACCACCTAACAGGTCACGCCCACTGACTCTTGAGCCTTTCACTGATAAAGGGAATGAAGATAATATATCTACTCATAGCAAACAAAGTGATTATATTCAAATGAAAGCTACTAATCCAATTAGCATTGAAGTTGGAGATTGTTTGCAAACAAGCGAAGAACAGTGAGCAGACTGAAAACATTAATTTCAATTTTGAAATACATTGTGTAGTTGTGTATGTACTTTAGTTGTACAAATAAGTATTGTTTTATTGTCATTACTATTGTTTTATGAATTTAAATGTACATGTACACCTCTCAGTTTTCAATTCGTGTGGATTATTCAGTGCATGATATTAACAATGTTTTTGTTAATAATTATTATACATTAATTTTGCGTTTTTAGTATTTTTTTGAGTACAAAATGTATTTCCTTTTTCTTGTGATACATATGTATGACTATAATTTTTATATACCTTATAATTTTTTTAATGTTTTTTTTATGATGGTGTGACTGAATTAGAAGGTGTGGCACAGATTAAGTTAAAGTTTTCTTTTGTTTATTCCCCGGCCCCTTATAATTTTTGAACCAAACATATGCTCTGACACTATGGTGTCACAATTTCATCATACAGTACCCTATTACTATTTGCTATAATTATATTACTAGTATCTCAGATAACTTCACTATAAAACAGTAGAGTGTACATCTGTTACATATTGAGTTGTGCTTTGAGTAATGTTAAATAGAGTTGTGATAAAGTGCTGTAATTTACTTCATTTAGAAGCAGGTACATCTAAAAATAAATATATATACTCCAAAAAGAAATAGAGTTTGTACATCCAGAAGTATATTACATGTTAAATGCATAAAATGCTGCTAAGAGAACACAAGTTGCCTTTGCCAATTAATGGTAACATGCATAAAAGTTGCTTTTCATTTGATTAAAAATCAGTTTTCATTGATGCACATGTAACTGATAGTGTACTAATTCTGAAAGGTCTTATGTTATGAGAAGCTATTGTGATAAACTGATTAAAGTGGTAACCATTCTAGGTATCAGTTGTGATTATTGCAAAGTGTTCAAATAGGCATTGATCACCTGTAATATAATATCAGTACACATACTTGTAAAATGGTGATCAGACATTGCTCTGGTGTCTGGCAGTAGCTAGATAATACAAAAAAAAAAGCAAGAGCTATAACAGAATAAAAGATACTGTCATATGTTGTATTACAGGAATGTTTTAGTTTACATGTTCAAATACTATAATTATTATTTTGGTTAACAAAAAATGAGAAAGTACATAACACAAGTATAATGAATTGTGCATCCTCATCTCCAGAATATGCTAGGATTGTCTTCTGATTCAGCAATCTAGAAAGCCTTGTAAACTCTGCCCACTTTTCTAATCCTTCTTTTGACACACTTTGGAATATGTGGTCCATTTCAGATTGAAGCTGTTTTGTCATGCATAAATATATGACTGTAATTCACATACCAGATCTAATTTTTTTTTACAATGGTACATCTTCATAATCTCAGGAACTTTTTATATGGCTTCATAATTTCTTGTCTTCTGTTCTTACCATTATAACTGACACTATTTTTTTGTTAGGGTTTAGCTTTTTTCTCTTCAAGTATAAGCGTTTTATGGTTACAAAAGTATATGTAAGGAATGTTCTTCACCAGTGAGATAACCAGCTCACTCTGTATCTGAGGAATTATTTAAATTCTACCCTTGTCTTTTTGGATGGTGATACACTATCACCGATACTTTCAGCCTCATGTTAACTTATTTCATGCATTTCTAAAATACTTCATTTTGTCTTGTAATGTTTTCTTAAATATATATCCTATTGTATTCACAAAAAGTAAAATATGAATTCTTAATTCTGAATATGAAGTATACACTTCCCCATTGTAATTCATTATTGCTAAGTACAAATTATATATCCAGAACCAGATGAAGACCTAAGGAATGGATACTTGCAATGATTTGTCAAAACACATGGTCATATTTCTCTCTGGTTAAGGTAGCTTTTGCACTGAAAGATAGCACTGCTACAGAAGCAACAAACTTTGTTTTTTCTTTGCCAGTAATCATACCATTCTGCAAGTCAGCCATGACTTTCACAGGATATTTATAATGAAGCTCAAATGGAATTGGAAGTTCAATTTCTGGCTGTTAGTACATGGTAAACAAGGGGAGAATACACTTTTGATCTCATTCTCATTCCTTATACCTGAGGCTGATTCTAAGCAATTCACTTGTTTCAACAGAGTTCGATGGAGTGAATCAATCTGCTGAAATACGGTTAAATCTCACATTATATTATATCTCACATTACCCCACATATTATATCTCACATGAAGGCAGATACATCCAATGCTGTAGTTCTACAGACTGCTTCCAAACTACACGCCATCAAGTGGGAGGAATCCAAGTTGATTGACTAGGAATCCAAATGGTGAAGGAAGAGAATTAAAGAAGCCATCTACATCAAAGAAACTCCCGATACCCTTAACACTGACCCTGGACTTCTACTTAACCCAACCTAGAACTGCCTTCTACAAACTGAAAGGTCATGACATCATCACCCCAGGACCAACACCTTGTAATACCTTGTTTGTACAAAGAGATATTATTCATTTTGTACCTCAAAGTGTAACAAAACTTCAGAAAACATTAAAAATTTGCTACCTCAATACTTAGAAATAGAAGCCGTACAACTTGAGTTTTGTATGGTTTCACATCTCAACACATACTTACAAAGTTTGAGAGAAATCTGAGACGTGTGTCAATCTTTTGTGTTAATCTCACATGGAATGACCCTATATTCACATCGAGTTAAAAAAAATGAGGTCTCATATTTCACACATGCAACAATTCAAATCATAATTATAATGCTATATATATTAATACAAGTTGGGAAATGAAAACCAAGCTGTATCCCATCCATCCATATATAATTATATATACCCTTATGCTGCAGTCTATAGCATAATAAGACTATAGTACTAATTGTTTTGAGCTGAGTACTTCAAATAAATATATTATTAGATTATGGGAGTTTTTGTTGCTTATGATAACTAGCTACATCACTAGGCAGAGAATGAGCCACGTCCTTACACTTATAATTATTATAATAACTATTTTTCTTATCATCATCTGGTAACGCAAGGCGCAGACTAGCAATTATGATACCAGATCAAGCTTCGGTTATCATCGGGACGTGCATACTAGTATTGCAGCTCGTCCCAGCCACACCCACTAGCTTAGCTAAGCACTAGATGTACCTCAATGTTGTGTCTCGTATTTCTCTTCACTGATATCTTGTTTTTCACTGTGCAACCAGACCACTTGTCGAGAATCAGACCACGCCTGACTATATATTACATTTACGATCTTTCCAGAATAATATATAGATTGAACACTCCCAGAAGAGACTGGATCTGAGAACCACTTTGTGACTGGTAAGTTAAAATGTAAAGTATAGATTTATAATAAAATTTATATATATATACTAGTGCCATATTTAATGTTTTAACCTATTTAAAAAAAATCTAACAACTTCGAGGTTTCACTAGATAAATATTTCACCCTTTTGGTCAAAAAATTTAGTAATCTTTCTGATTTTTACTGTCAGTTATTTTCATGTGACTGGATAATTCCTTTTACCAAACAGGTGGTAAATAAATCACCAGTAATGATGAAGAAGTGATTCTACACTATGATTATGTAATTATATTAGTAATGAAGTTCACAGAAAAACAGACACTTCCTTTCCTGGAAACAACATGAACATAGTCTAAGTTAGGGAGTATAATAGAACTTTGGTTCTCGGCAATTGATAGACAATGGTCTTATATACACTTGTTGTGTGTATGTGGTTTAGTCACTCCCATCAACAAGTCCCAGTTTAATGGGCACTATTTTTTTGAAGGCAGTGTGGCATAGTGGTTAGAGCTTGAGACTTCTGATCGAATGGTCAGTGGTTTCCTAGAACGAGAGAATCTGTTTTTCTGTGGTGTTCATTGCTAATAATTGCAGAGTGTGTGAAGTTCAACCCTGAACAGTATTCACCAATTCAATGAAATTATAGTATATATATATATATGTTGAGCAATGAATTCTAGCAATGATGTCTTTCAAAAACAATCTTCCACTCAACAATCTTTAAATGGTTGAACCTACAAAATGATATTGATATTGATTCTCGTGTTGTCTGATAAGTTTCAGATTGAGTATCCAGATGGAAAGAGTATCTTAACTATTATTTAAGCTGTAGTTAACATACTAGTAGCGGGATTAATCTATTAGTAGCAGTAAACGTGATCATTGATCTTAGGTTCTAGGACTTGTTTTCTATTGTAAGTAATAATTATAGTAAACCATCCCCTATCCCCATCAAGTGAACCGACTGTAGTTGTTCACCTACATAATTATAATTTATGTCCATTTGTTGTTTCATTGTGAATTCATCGATTACTAACAAATTAACCATTTTATCTATAGTGATATGATATTATTATTCATACTAACAACACTTATACTACAAATGCCATACCAAGATCGATAAGTGAACTTACATATAAATACATGGCAGATTGACAATTATCTAGTCAATTCTTCACACTTATAGTGATGTGGTAGTGATAGAGAACAACTATGTATAAATGTAACATAATAATTATTATATTTAAAATAAGCTGGCAAGTGCTATCAGAGTTGTATTATAATAATATAGTAAATCTTATACAAACAAATAAGGTCAGACACATGCAGCTTTGTGTAATTAAAATAACAGATAGTTTTGTAT
The DNA here is from genome assembly GCA_947044365.1 of Petrosia ficiformis. Lineage (NCBI taxonomy): Eukaryota > Metazoa > Porifera > Demospongiae > Haplosclerida > Petrosiidae > Petrosia > Petrosia ficiformis. Next base: position 17,008,751 of record OX345636.1, on the reverse strand, counting down.
TCTCTATAGGCCTGATTGTAACAGGTTTAACAAGTTTAAGAGGTGCTTGTTTAATAATTGTAGTATATACTAGTATTGTGTATACTAATTTATATATCAGAGATGTATTATTGTATTTGCAGTGTCACTTCATCTAACATTTTATTTCAGTTCTAAATAAAATTATAATTTAATAAGTGAATTGTAATTAGTTATTGGAAATGTTTGATGCATTTTTCACAATCCCTAAACTATAAAATTATAAGATTAGCAGAAAGAAAGCTGCTTGTAGCTTTATGTAGAAACAGGAACTAATAGCTGTTCTAGGTGCAATACTTACCTAATTTTCTACAAGCAACTCAGTCTAAAAAGTAGAAAATCAAAATAATAACTATAATACAGTGTAGTCCACATAATTCGAATTCGCTTACCTCAGGTTTTTTCCACTTATGTCAAATAAATCTTGGATCCCACCATAGAACTAATACAAAAATTCAAATGGAAAAGATCGTGTAATTCGAAATCTGAAATAAATTTATTCATCTACTGCGCACGCGTATTAGCTAGAGCATGCTGTCTAGTTTAGTTAACTTTGCCTCCACTGATTCTTTAGCACTACATATAGCGCTAGCCTTTGGAACCAAAACTATGACAAGTGGTTCACAGGAGCTAGAACCCAGGGCATTCCTATCAGTGGAGAGATCCTGAAGACCGAGGCAGAAGTATTGAACCAAGATATTTTTGTGTTGTTAGGAGTAGACTTGCTCCAGTGGCTGGCTCTCATGATGGACGGCTTGATGCAACATCAGATACCGAAGCGTAAGTGGTGAAAATACTGCTGTTGATAGAGAAGTGTATTCTGATAATTAGAATTTTTATATTGCAAGAAGAAAATTCAATTTAAGTGGAATTCCTACAATTCGAATTTTCTGATAATTCAAATTTTCTGCTTGGATTTTGAGATTTGAATTATGTGGACTACACTGTAGTATGTTGAGTTTCAGAGTCAGCCATGGGATACCTTTTCTCTATATATCTTGTTATTTCTAATTTCATAAATATATTTTTTTCTCTCCTTTTCGTACATATCTACAGGAACACAAAAGTGCTTGTGATATAATTATTATTCCCATTCTTCCAGTACTGGGTCATACAGTGTGTAACATTAACTGTGAGGTTATGTAATTTCAGTATTATTTCTATAATAATAATAATACAGGCCAAACATAGACCATCTTCATAAACAGGGAGTGATATATACTACATATTATAGTTTTACTACTGAGTTGAAGCAATACGTTTAACTGCCGTTACAATCACTTGACAAGGTGATTCTTAATGCTGCATGGCTAGGAATGTTCATACTTCATTAGTTGGTGTAAGCAATTGAAACAAAGGTGTGTGTCCTAACTATGGACGCTATTACTAACAATAGAAACCTTTTATGGTCTCACATAGATTCTGTAGTTGAGCAACTTAGGAAAGCTTTTGAAGAGAAAGAATGTGAAAACGTAGCACAGCTTTTACCAGAGTTAAGTAATCCATATTGTCGATGGAGGTGTCAGTACCTACTTCACTTCGGAGCTCGTAATGAATGGCTTCAAGTATGTAGAAAATTAGTTTTTTGTTTTGGATACAGTCCAATAGAGCCTACCAAACATGGTATATCTCCTGTGCATGTTGCTGCAGCATATGGTTCGCTGGATATTCTACATTTTCTATTATCAGAACGTAGAGAAGGTTGTGAAAATAGAGATGCGGCTGGCCATACACCATTACATTATGCTTCCATGGGAGGGAAAGTAGAAGTAGTAAAATATCTAATTACAGTCATGCATTGCAATCCTAACACTTGTACAAGGCAAGGCTCAACACCTCTTCACATTGCTTGTAGGGAAGGTCATTTTAATGTTGTCAAGTGTCTTATAGATGACTTCAACTGCAATCCTTTAGTTATGAACAAACACAGCTTCTCAGCATTGAATTTTGCTGCAGGTTATGGTCATTGTGAAGTCCTATACTACCTTATAGATAATTGCAATATCGAACCTTCAACATGCCTTGATGATCATGACAACACTTTGTTACATTATGCATGTGGAGGATGGCTGTTAATGACTAGCATACAGAAAGAGAATCCAATAATTTTCAACGATTTTGAAGCACTGCTACATCTAAAATATAAAAAGCAACACACTACAAAAATGATTGAAACGATGAATCATGAAGCTTGCTTTGAGGTTGCAAAATATCTAGTGAATTATTTGCATTTGAGTCCAAATGCTTTAAACTCCAGAGAGGAATCGCCACTTTTTATTGCTTGTAAAAGTGGATACCTGCAAATTGTAAAATTCTTAGTCTCTCTTGGGTGTAGTCTTAATTGTCAGGATAAGTACAGAAATACTGTACTACACAATGCCTGTCGTAGTGGGAATCTTGATCTTGTACGCTTTCTTTCTCTTGAGCATATGCTAGATCTTAGTGCCAAGAATGATGAAGGAATGACTGCTTTGGATATTGCTGCAAGAGAGTGCAGTGATCCTAAAAATGCTACTGCAATAGTGGAGTTTTTGATAGTCAAAATAAAGTGTGATCTATCGGTTTGCTGGAGAAACAAGACAGATCAGTTCACACCTTCATTTTGTTCAAATGCATTACACTGGGCATGCATGTATGGTGACGTTAAACTAGTAAGTTACCTTATTAACCAGTGTGGTATTAATGCAAATTGTAGACTAAAGCAAGGTGAGTCTCCTTTGCATGTAGCATGCATGGCTGGTAATATAGACATCGTGAAGTTACTGATCAACCATTTTGGCTGTTGTTCCACAGTAACTGATAGGAAAGGAACTAATCTTCTTCATGTTGCAGTGAGAAATGGTCATTTAGATGTTGTAAAATATCTCTTGGAACTTAGGAAAATTGATTCTCATTTGAAGACCAACATGGGAGAGGGTCTTTTGGATATGGTAATTCAGTACGACATGCTTTCATTTTTCGAAGTTGAAAATGGTTTTGCATTGGAAACTGATGAAATAGCAAGACTTCATGACATGGTACTTCAGAAAGGTATTTCTGTTCTGCATTCAGAGAAAAAAAATAATTTAGAGCAAGTTCTAATAAAAGGTATTTCATCTAAAGTAAAGTATGCAGAATGTAAATATTCAAGCAAAAATGAGAAAGGGGAAGTTGTGAAATTGCTTTTGACTCAAAAGGTTTTAGTAGTTTCAAGTGATGAAGAAAAGATTCGGTTAATGCATTGGGCTTGTCTACACAGTGAAACAGAATTAATGAAATATCTTGTAGCTTATGAAGGTTGTGACCCCTTGTCTCGTGTCACACATTCAAATCTAACAACCTTCCACAGAGTTCGTAGCATGTCAGCTATTCGGTTCCTTGAAGATACTTGCCTTGATCTTTGTTTATCAGAGTTAAGTGGATTTCTAAGTGGAACACCACTTCATCATGCAGCAGCATGTGGTGATCTGGATGTTTTTAGTTACTTGGTTTATCATGGATGTAACCCAGAAGCCTGTAATTGGGAAACAAATACTCCTTTACATATAGCTTCTTTGTTTGGAGAATTAGATATTGTGAGATTCCTTGTTAATGTAGCAAAATGCTCAATTACAAGCAAAAATGCTATGAATGAATCTCCAATCGATTTAGTTTATTCGAATACATATTTTTCTGTAAATGAAATGGAAAATTTTATTGCAACATTAAAATACATGTGCATGGTTTCCAAAAATCCAGAAAATTTAGAATTTGATGGAGACTTCACATTTCTATTACATTATGCATGTAAACTAGGTCAAGTTGATTTGCTTAAGCATTTGGTTGCTTTAGGATTTTCTGCAAAGCGAGAACTTAGTGAGGGCTCATTACCATTACACCATGCATCCTGCCTTGAAGTAGTTCAGTTTCTAGTTGAGAAATGTAATGCTCAAAGTGAGTGCAAAGATGATTGTGGTAACACTCCCTTGCATTATGCCAGTAGTAATGGTCAACTTAGCATTGTTCAATATCTTGTTAAACACTGTAACATTGTATGTGAAAATGATAGTGGAAACATTCCACTGCATTTAGCCTGTGTGCAAGGAAACAAATCTGTAGTTGATTTCCTAGCTTCGAATGCACCTGAGAGTATAAACTACTGCAACAAAGATGGCAACTCTCCCCTTCATTTAGCATGCAGATTAGCACATCCAGCTGTCGTGAAACTGTTACTGGAGAAGTTTCACAGCCACCTTCATATTCTTAACAAATCAGGGGTTACTCCAGTAGACTGTGCCTTTATATCAGGTGAAGTAGACAAGCAATGGGAAGTTCCAAGGTATCTTTATCGCAAACATGCAGCTACGGGATATCTGAAAAAGGAAGACCCAGTACACTGGGCCAGTGCCGAAGGAGACTTAGAGATCATTAAAACGTTGATGAGTCAGAATAATTTTGTTTTTACACGAAATGAGAATGGCTTCACGCCCATGCATTTAGCATGTAGAAGTGGACGCCTTAATGTTGTTAAGTTTTTGGTTTCTGTTAAAGCTGATGAGTTGGTAGTTTGCAACAACGAAGGATATACACCACTTGATTTAGCACTCATTCGTGGTCATGTGGAAGTGGTGATGTTTATATTGAATAATTTTGACTTTAATGCTGCCTACTGGAATCCTTTTGTAAGTATTCCACTCCACAATTGTTGTCTACAAGAAAGCCTTGACCTGTTAAACCTTCTAACAGAGATGTACCATTGGGATATTAACAATCAAGATCACAAACTCTGTTATACTCCTCTAATGTTAGCTACTGAATTAGGGTGTTTTGACATAATTGAATATCTTGTGACAGTATGTCAGTGTGATGTCAACTTAGCAGATGAGGATGGGCGCTCTGCTTTACATATAGCTTCAGCTGAGGGTTATCTTGACATGGTTCAATTCTTTGTTGAACAAACAGAGTGTAAATGTTACTCTGAAGATGGTACATTAACACCTTTACTTCTGGCTTGTGCACGAGGGCACTTACATATTGTTGATTACTTTCTGAATAATGATTTGTATGATCCTCTTACAACATGGAATGACACAACTGCAGTACACATAGCTGCAATTGGAGGTCATAGGCACATAATTGAGTACCTTGATGATAACGATTACTTAAAGGTTTCTACTGTTACCTCATATAGTGCAAGTGCACTCCATCTTTTAAAATCCAACGCATCTACTGCTGCTTTTTTGGTATCCAAAGGTTGTGACCCAAATCAGATTGATTCTGATGAAATGACACCATTATATTATGCTAGTATGAGAGGCAATATTGAACTAGTGGCTTATTTTGTTGAGAAGTGTAACACTATTGCCTCTACAGTAAGTAAAACAAAACCCTCAGCTCTTTATTTTGCTGCTTTTTATGGCCATTTACAAATAGTCAAATACCTAGTTCTTGGAGGTCATTGTCTGCCAGATGTGAACGATCCATTGCCAATAAATGCTATTCAAATGTCTGCTATCAAAGGCCACGAACATGTCTTTGAGTTTCTCCTTAAATATTGTAAGCCTAATGATCAATGTTTAACACCAGACCAGGAAACTCTTTTGCATCTTGCCTGTTCAAGCCTCTCTCTTCCAGTTATTAAAAAGCTTTTAGAAATATTTCGTTTTTCAATAGAAAAAACCGATTCTAGTGGTAATAATTGTTTACACAAAGCTGCCGGTAACAAAAAAAGTGGATACGCCATATTCAAGTATCTTGTTAGTAGTTGTAATTGTAATCCAAAACTAGGCAACAATGATGGTACAACACCACTTCACTTTGCTGTGATGAATAATAACACAAACCTTGTTAAGTATATTCTTGATGAGTGTTACAGTGATAAACTTCCATTTCCTTGTGTAGAAGCACAGGACACTACTGAGCCCTACTGTGCAGCCGTTAACATAGCAGATTCAAATGGTTATACTCCACTTCATTTCGCATGCAAAGCAGGACATTTGAATATAGTGAAGTATTTAGTGGAGGAGCGTGAATGTGACACTACTTGTTTGCTGACTACATCTGGAATAACAATATTACATCTTGCAACAGCGAATGGGCATTTGGATATAGTGAAATATCTTGTTAGTAAACGTATCTGTGATCTCGATAATGCAGAGAAATTTGGATTTACTTTTCTTCATTTTGCTTGCTACTTTGGTCACTTGGAAATCGTAGTATATCTTGTTACTGAACTAAACCAGCCATTGAACATAAAGGACAGTGATAATAACACACCAGTACACTTTGCTTGTGAATGTGGTCATTTGGAAATTGTAAAGTATCTTGTTAAACAACATCAAGCTAATCTGAACATCCCAAACAAATATAAAAATTACCCTATACACTTAGCATGTATCCAGGGGTCTTTATCACTTGTTCAGTATCTACTGGAAAAATGCAAGTCAACTCCCACTTTGAAAAATGGGAATGGCAATAATTGCCTGCATTTAGCATGTATTAATAATCATGAAAATGTAGTCCAGTATCTTGTCGAAAATTACTCATTTTTAATGCTTGTTAAAAACAAGGACGGAAGAACACCACTTCATGAAAGTGTTTTGAATGGACATTTTTCCATTGCTAGGTATCTTATTAAAGACAAACACTGTGATCCTCGTCAGAAGGATGGTAATAATCTAGTCCACCTTGCAGCGCTTGCTCCAATTGAAGATTTGGAGTTTGTGCAGATGCTCATTGATGACTTTAACATTAGTTGTCACGAAAAAGGTATCAGTAATAACACTGCACTTCATTATGCTTGCAGGAAAGGGCACCAAAACATTGTGATGTACCTACTAAATGAAAAGCAGTGTGAAATTCACCAACATTTAGTGAATTCACAAGGCAACATTCCTTTTCATGAGGCTGTGCTGGAAGGTAGACTACACATTGTAAAGTTAATGATTGAAAAGTATACCATATTTGCAGACGGTGTTACTCGTACTGGTAAGACTGCAGTTCATATTGCAGCTGAGGAAGGTCATTTAGATGTCCTATGTTATTTGATTGACAAGCACAATTGTGATACTAGTGTCAAAGAAAGGAGCGGATATACACCTCTACACTATGCTTGTTACAATAATCAGATAGAAATTGTAAAGTGTTTAATAGAGACATACAAATGTGAAGTTAATGTCACTAGTATCCTATTATCCACTCCACTACACCTAGCATGCCTACGCCACAATTGGGAAATTGTAGAGTATCTTATCCTCTCTTCTCATGCTGATCCCTTGATTCATCCAAATGATGATAATTATGGTTACGAAGCTCGTCCACTTGGAATGATTGTTCGATATGGCAGTGAAAGACTGAAGGAGACTCTACGAGACTACTTTACAACAAGTCTTTCAGAAATGATTGTACCAATTGAGAAAATATTGCAAGTTTTCCTTTTAGGTGACTCTGGTGCAGGAAAAACAACACTGGCTGCAAACTTGGAGAAAAGAGATGGAATATGGTTCAGGTACTTCAGAGAAGTCAAGGAAATTGAGTCACCCACAGCTGGAATTGTTCCAATACATGTTCACAGCAAAAATCTGGGCGACATTGTTCTGTATGACCTTGCAGGTCACAGAGAGTTTCATTCCAGTCATAGTGCTGTAATGGAGCATCTTCTACACGATTCACCAGCTATATTTGTGTTTCTAGTAGATATCAGTAAACCAATTAATGAAATCAAAGATACACTTCACTACTGGATTACTTTCATTCAAAATGAAGCTAGAAATATTCTTGAAAATTCCAGACTCTTTGTTATTGGTAGTCATGTTGATCAAGTCAAAGCAGACAAAAATAGTTTGCAGGTCATGGTTACAGAGATAAGCAACCTCGTGACTGAGAGAATGAATAACACTCACATTTTCGTAGATGTTATTTTTGTTAATTGTCTCGATTATTATTCTAGTGCTTTGATGCGTTTCTTTTCTCGCTTTACCAGTGCCAGCAAGGAAGTTTTGAAAGCCTCTCCAAATATGTCAATTACTTTGCATACTCATATTTTTTACTCATTTCTCATGACATTAAAAGAGCATCCAGCATATTCCTTGCATGACATATTACGTCTCAGTACACAATCTTCAATCAACAGTCTCCCCCGAAACATTGAAGAATTAATGAAACATTTGCTTGTTCTTAAAAAAAAAGGATTAATATTTTTGTTTGAAGATGATAATACAATTGATGAACTAATGGAAATTAACACCCATACCACCTGGGTAGTGGTGAACAAAAAATCACTTTTGTCTAAGGTGCATGGAACGCTTTTTACACCTACTGGATTTCCTAGACATCAAGAGATTGCTAGTGACATTGGTGTGATTACGCAAACCACATTGAAGAATAAATTTCCAGATTATGACTTTTTAATGCTCATCAGTTTCCTGAAATCATTAAAGTTTTGCATAGAAATTGATCAAGAAATGCTCTTAGCTGTAGGAAGTAATTTAAAAGTTGTAGCAGGCTGTTCCGTTTGCCCTGGAGAAAAAATGTTTTTCTTTCCTTCAGTAATAAATTGTACAAGAGATCACCCAGACATAGTGCACAATCTCCAACAAAGTTTCAAATTTGGTTATTGTTTGAGGTGTAAACACGACAAATATTTTATGAGTAATCGATTTCTTCATGTTTTACTACTACGCCTTGCATATGAGTACTGTACATCAAAAAGCAAACATGAATGTATTGTTTGGTCCACTGGAATAAAATGGGAAGATGACTCTGGTATTACAACATTAGTAGAAATGGTAGAATCCAGTAAAGCAGTAGTAATTTTGATGTCGTATGATGATACAACAAATATCTTAAATTTATGCAGGCATCGTTCTCGTGTTATTAAAGATATCCTTTATTTGAAGGAAACATTTTGCTGTTCTTCTAATGAAGTTGAACATTGTCTGCTTCCAGAGAGATTAATATCGCCCTATCATCCTGATACTTTATCATCCGTAAGATTATATCCTCTGGAGAGAGTTGCAAAATCCATTGTTTTTGGAAGAACCCATGTACGAGATTCTGAAGGACAAAATTCCATGGATATTTTCCAATATTTAAGGTATGAACCCTACTATGGTATTGACCAACAACCTGTAGTCGACAATTACCCACCTACTATCAAAATTCTTATGGAACTGATTCAAAAATCCATCACAAATGAGCGCATGACAAATTCTTTTGTCTTAGATCTTGCCACAAATATAAGTTGTAACTTTCGTCCTGAAATACTTCATATTCAAAGAAGCACTCATGAAGCTATCCTAAGAAATCTTCAGGGAGACGTAAGAGATATAAGACCCTGTGCTGAATATATATGTGAATGGATGGCTATCAGTGGTTCTAATGGAGGAACATACGAGTCTTTGAAGAATTGTTTCGATGAATACAGCATATTTTGTGGAAATGATATTATTGTAAGTATATGTGTTTGTGACTGTACTTTCATAAAAGGAGACCTGCAAACATAGATCTCTTTTTATGGGAACAAATTTCATTTGCATACGGTATATGTAAAATTTCAGAAAAAGCTCCCTTTTTTAAACTAATCATAATAAATCAAAGTACCTCTGAGCATAAGGTGCAAGCATGCTTTTTTTAATCCAAGATCAGTTGATTTGGTTTGGTCATTATCTAAGCCTCAAAGAGATAGTGGTGCTGTACTACTATTGACATCATTTGCACACCATCTTATCTGTGAAATTTGTGTGGTACCACTAGAGAACAAAGCCTAGGGACAATCTTGGCAACAAGTCTCTGTTTTCATGGCTTCCCACAGGATTGGCATGCTTAAACCATGACTTATCTAACAATAATTCATGATTATGGCACTGGCTATGCGTGGATGGATAGTTGTAGTCCTATTCACACACAAACGTACTACTTGTATAATAAATGTATTAGATATTAACCTGCCTAGCAAGTGTTATGAACTTATAAGAAAAGTGGTCAAGTGTGAAGCCCAAGACCACTTTTTCCATGTGTTGAGTAAGCCCATAACAAATACTTGCCAGACAGTAGACATGCAATGTCAACAATTATAGTTTAATGAAATATTTTGCCCAGTAAACTATCAAAGAACAAACTCCTTATACTTATGACTATTATGTTAACTTCACAGGAATATCTGGACAAGTAGTATGAGAACTAAAAGAGAACCACTTTTGTCATAAATTGCACACATGCACGTAATGATTATTTGATATACTCAATAAACAAAATGTCATTGTAATTAGTTTATTGTGTCACTTTGAATTACATAAAACACACTACAGAATATTATTATTGAATATTGATATTCTATCAAGTTTGTTTTTAATTGTTGCTAAGCTTATTTAGTTATTAATTGTGGTATACTGATACTTTTTTAGTATTGTTATTATTATTATTACAATTTACTGTTATCTTTTTTTGTTATTTATATTTTTATGGCCCGTAGGGCCATCTCTATGATTGCTTTCCCACGGGTTCGATGTATGTTTATATGTTATAGTTATAAACCGCACGCGCATTTTATAACTGTTTTCTAGCCACCCACTTCAATTCAAACACTCGCCTTGCTACCTTCCAGCAACTAACGAAGGATAATGTTTATATGTATGGCGTTCTTAGAAGTTCTTCTATACATTCAAACAAGTTGAAAGTCTGTACTGTTAAAAATACGGAAGTTATGAAACTTAGCCAGAGTGTGGGCGTAGCCCGGGACGTTTCATACACTCGCCTTGCTGTTCTTCTGCAACTAACGAAGCATGAATTTCACATCTGTAGCTTTCTTAACACTTCAACTCACCAGTAAAAGAAATTACAATCTTGAATCTTGTAAAATGCAAGAGTTATCGAGCTAAAAACAGTTGTTTCTGCAACACCCCGCCCACAGAATTTTCTAATTTACGCATGCGCTATACTATTACCTTGGTTACAGCGTCTGCGAAACTGGGAAGTTATAAACCGGTCTATAACTTCCTTATAGTTGAAATATAACACATAGCAACAACATAGTAACAAGCTAGAAATATATTTCTAGCCTGTTACTATGTTGTTGCTATGTGTTATATTTCAACTATAAGGAAGTTATAGACTGGTTTATAACTTCCCAATTTCCCAGACATTTTTCCGGTCATTGTAATAATAATTTCTTATACATTATAATAATTGAGCTATGATAATCAGTCAAATTTAAATAGTTCATCCATATCAATTCCTTCAAGAAGACGAGCTAGAGAAGGTGAAAGAAGATTAGACTGAGGTACAGACGGTACGGTAATGTTAAAAGTACAGTTATTAAATACAGAGCGTTCAGAAGCCATATGTGTGGTAGGTGGAGTAACAACAGGAAGTGGCGAGACAGATATGGTGGAAGAGCTTGTCTGATTTTGTGACTGGACGACCTGGATTTCGTTATTGAATGATTGTTTTGAACCACCAGATGATAATATGTTGCTTACTGCTTGGTGTTGTTCCAGAGTTGTCCTTTCGTATACACGGAGAGCTTTAGTTGATCTATGACCAGTACGCTGTTGAATAATCTTTTCTGGAACTCCAGCTGAGAACAGTTCTGTTGCTCCTGTAGCTCTAAGACTGTGGTTTGTTTTATTTCCTTCAACACCAGCAAGTAAGCACATGTTTTTAAGCATTGAGGACAATAGGTTTTTTCCCACTGGTGTCGAGTAATACCACGACTTTCTAGGATCTGGTGATGTTGAAGGTAAAGGACGCAAGTAGAAATTGTCATTTTCGATAGCTTCAGATGGCAGTTTACTTATGTAGGTGTCAAGCAAAAAGACATGACAATGGATGTCTACATTTGGTACAGCGTAAATTGGAACAGATTTGTGTGAAACCTCTAAATTCTTAAATCCTCCAGGACGGTTTTTTGATGAAAATTCTGTGTATATGTAACCTTCAGGGTTGTGAACTCGTTTGAACTGTGAGAGCTTCAGATCTCTATGTTCCATACCTCCTCTCAGGCATAAATTTCGGCCATTGTAAAAGAAAACAGCTCGTAAAAGTGAAATGGGATCATGGATACCAATGACATTGCTAGTCCAAAGAAGATCTTCATCTTCTTTAGTTAATACTTCTGTGTGTTTTGTTTCAGAACCTATGCCTTGTCTTCGTAATTCTTTGAATAGGTTGTCTATTGTGTTGTGTAGTGGTTTAAAATTGGAATCTTTTGTGTCTAGAAAATTAGGACAAGAAAAGTCGTTTACCCTTGCATATCGTAACAAACCACTGAGAAGTTGATACAGTGTTTTGGGAGGGTATTTTTCTCCCCGACAGTTGCGGGTTTCCACTATGTAGAAGGACAGCCAATGGTTCAGATCATGGATGTTACTGTTTTCAAGTAAATCTAAAGGAACTGAACATGTGGTAATTGATTCATTTCTTGACTTCCTCCATGTATTAAAGTTTCGTACAGCCCAGTCTGTAGCATATTTTGTAGTAGTTGTTGGTTTTTGTGTTGACAACTGTACTATATCTTCATTTTTAATAAAATTAAACCTTTTATTTGGGCAAACACACTCCTGATCTGCTACGTGAGCTCTTTTAGCCATGTTCAATAAACAAATGATTGGAAACATTCCTAGCTATAATACGCAAATATCACTTAGGAGCTGTTCGCGCGACATTCCGCGTTGTTTAATCATTGGCTAGAAAACAGTTATAAAATGCGCGTGCGGTTTATAACAGAATTCTAAGCCCGCGCACTCGGGCGTGCCGCCCTCGTGCTAGGGCTTAGAATTCTGTTATAAACCGCACGAGCATTTTATAACTATAACATATATTCTTGTGTCACTTACGTGAGTATGCGTTGTATACGTAGTTAAGGAAGTTACGTCATTCCCGGGGGGCACGGTCAATTAATGGGCGTGGTGCGTAATAGAACGCGCGCTCGAGAGTACAGACTACAGAGCAGCAGAAAGAAAGCTGTAGCTTTACTAGCTTATGTAGAAGCTGGAACTAATAGCTGGCTATTCTTCCTGAAATATATTTCTAAAGTTCTAGAAGGTCCTTAAAAGGTAGGAAGAGTAGATAATCGAAATAATAACTATAATAGGCTGTTGTATTCCAGGCATGATAAAGTCAGCCATGATTACTGAATGCTGGACGCCACAAAGCAGTCATAGGGATACTTTTTTCTCTATATACACTTGTTGTTATTATCATTGTTGTTTTTTTGTTATTATAATAATTTTTATCACTACTGTCAGCTATGATAGCAGCAAGCAAACTAGGATTTTCGATGTGGTGAAATGAGTCATTAGGCTCATTCTATATACAAAGGTTGACACAGCATTGTACTCCTGTTCATGCACTCCTGGTGGTTCTAATGGAGGAACATGTTTAATTTGGTAAATGAGTTGTCATTCATGTAATTTTTCATGGTTTTATGCAATAGGGATTTTAGTTTAGAAAACGTTGGACAGGGTGCATTATTTTAGTATTCAATCAAAACTAGGAATTTCTCACAGCTTTATGTGCTGTTTAGTGACTAGAGATTCTTCATCACATAAACTATCATCAACTTCATTATGACAAAGTTGTATACGTAGAGGCATTTGGAAAAATTCTTTTCCAGACAGGCAGTGCTTTAACACAAATGTTGCCCAGCATGTTACATTGTTTTTTTTTGGTTCTTTAGTTGCCTTTTCCACATCCAAAGCATATGACTTTGACCATGCTTCAACACAGGGACTGTTTATAATTATAGCTGCACCCGGGAATCTGTCGCCAACACAAAAAAACTGTTCCGTACTGGTCCCAAGGGTAAGGCCTCGCCACACTAGGTTTATAGAGAAACAATCATACATAATAGGTATCAATCAACTTAAATCAGTATCGATCAATAGGCTTCTGGTGAGATTGAAAAGGATGAGAAACATGAGGTTGATGTACTCTCTGCAGGTGGTCTCTTCTTTCCGCTAGTGGTGGAGACCCTAGGCCTTTGGACCCACTCAAGTTTGAAGACCCTCAAAGACATTGCTTCCAAATCCTCCTCTCTCAATGGTATTCCACTCTCTACAGCTGTGTCGTACCTCCATCAACAGCTTTCTATACGCCTCTGGAGATATAATGCGCAAATGTTGTTGACTAGAATTTTGGTTTTTTCAGAGAGGTTTCCTTTTGCTTAATTTTTTGTTTTTGTTTTTTGTTGTTTTTTTTTGTTTTTTTGTTTTTTGTTTTTTTTTTTGTTTTGTTTTTTGTTTTCCTATTGTTTTATTTATTTATTTATTTATTTATCTATTATTGTACATCTAAAATGCCATCTCCTCAATAAAAAATTATATTTATTATTATGCATTTTTCCATATGCTTCTAACTCTTCCAATGGCATTTCTGGGGTCTCTTATTTTCAACCAGCCTGGTATTCAGAGTGTGTCCTGTTTCTCCAACATACGTTCTTCCATATCTTTTATAACTATTTGATTGATTTCCACAAGTGTGAATTGTGTGTTGCATGGATATTAAATCTTCTCAGGGACTTGGTTTAATCAACATACCTGATCCGACTGATCACAAAAAGCATTTTGCAATTAAATTATCTCTTGTTAATGCAGAGCTATTAGATATTTTTCAAGCAAAAAATAGAAATCCATATATGATTGATTATTGGTGTGCAAGTGCTCCAAACATTACACCCCACCCTCTTCTATTGTGAGCATATACAATGTCATGAAACTCTCTCTCTCTCTCTCTCTCTCTCTATTGCTTGGCTGAATAATGCCTCTCTGATTCATATAGATGGACAAAAGACAATATAATATTTTTGGGTTCTATATACATCTTCTGATTTAGTTGTGAAAATATTTTGTGACATGATGTGATGAAGGCATTGATATCATGAATGATGTTTAAGTATAAGATATCAAATAAAAGATAACATATCACATTTATAGTCCCATGTGGTCAAATCAACTATCTTCTTATTAATCACCTAAATTATTAGAGTATTGTACTTATTGCTTAGGTAAATGGATCCTACATTGTTCTGTTGTTATTCCATTATTGGTGTACCAATTACGCAATTCAAATTAGTAGATGTTTTTCACACAGCTCTTAATGGTTACTGCTGTTTCACATGTTTGCTCCATATGATGGTGTCCTGTAGGAACATATCAAAATCATGATGGAAGTATCAAATGACTGCCCATCATTTTAGCAACTACTAAGTGTGAGGGTATGAGATATTAAATGTGTATTCGAATCAAACATTTCATTTTATTAATTAGACCTTCCACCTTCCCCTTAGTTAGTGTTTTGAATTTGTCTGCTGATGGTAGACAGATGTAACTGAGTACATGGGCTTGAATTAATTTTATCGAACAGCAGTTCTCAGTACTTTGGCAATTATTATTGTTCCATTGTTGTTTGTGTTGTTGTAATCGGTTAGCTAGTACATAGGGTGATTTATAGCATTATTTATGTATGATTGTTATATATCCAACCACCCACCCACCACCCACCTCCACACACAAACACACACTGGTCCCTCTCTCAGTGGACTGGGTTATTATTACTTATGACATCTCTTAACACTAAATAAAGCTACTCTAATTTAGATCTAGCCATTTATGAAGATGCAACACTATCACTGAAGAAAACAATTTTAATCAAAAAAGAAACAGTTCCAAAAAATATAAATTATTATAAATACTATATAATTATGTAAAACAATAAGTACAATAATTATGTCCAAAGGGGAAACAACAGTATAATAATTATAATATAGATGCATGTATACTTATATTATTTTGTCATTATAACCTTTAGTCAAGTGAGATAGCAGATATGGTGTCTGGATCTGTAGGTAAATCCAAGAGCACAATATGTTTGCCCTCCCCTTCTTCAATAAATATGGTTTTCTCCTGTTTGGGTGTTTCTACCTGCTCTGTAGTGGTAAGCTGTGGTACATCATTCATTTCGTCTACATTCGTAATTACTGTTTCTGGAGGTGTAGAAATCTCATCTGGGTTGTTGTCAAGCAAGTCAAGAATTTCTTGGGGTAGCTCAAATGGATTCTCGGTGGGTTTCTCCTGGGTTGGAAGTAGCATTGGATTGTCATCCAAGGTAATGAGTGTCTCCTGAGGTGGAGTTAACATTGGATCATCATCTGAAGTAATGAGTGTCTCTTGTGGTAAAGATAGCTCATCTGATTCCTCATCTATTGTATTAAGTGCATTCTGTGTGATAGTTAGGTTATCTGGAGGCACTTTAATATCATCATGAATTGAATCCACTGTCTGCTCATCTACTCCTTCTGTTGCGATCTCATAGAAATTTACTTCATCATTATCTTGTGGTTTATCATCCTTTTCCTCATCTAAATCAATGTAGTCATCAAGTAAAGGAGTGTTGTCACCTATGTGGGTTACTTTTTTTGGTTTGCTTCCAAAACTGCTGAAAAGGGCTGCATTAATGGCATTACTGACAATCTCATTAGCTACTTGTTGGTTTGGTTCAACAGTTTCGCTATCAGGAGTAGTCAAGAGAGGGGTTTTCTCATCATCTTTCATGTCTAAATTGGTTTCTTCAACAGTATTACTAACAATCTCATTAGCTACTTGTTGGTTTGGTTCAACAGTTTCGCTATCAGGAGTAGTCAAGAGAGGGGTTTTCTCATCATCTTTCGTGTTCAAACTAGTTTCTTCAATGTTTTCATCCAAGTCATCAATGTACGTAACTTGAGTAGTTCCCTCCATTGGGTTAGAACTGCTTGGTTCTACAGTCTTCATTTGAAGAACATCGGATACATTCTGATATAATGGATTTTGGACTTTTAGTTTAGCTGCAGTTTCTCTAGCTTCTTTTGGCATTTCCTTACGAGCAGAGTCTTCTTCGTCAAATATGCTGGTTCGTCCAAAAGGAACAATGTGCTCATCAATAGGCTTCTTTTGTTTACGTTTTTGTCTTATCTTTCGAATTCCTATTACCACCACGATTATTATTATCAGCAATATAACTGCAATGATAAGAAAAAATGAAAGTTATACAAAATTTCACTTTCAGTACAGAATTCATTTCTTATTCTTCAAACATTTACCTAATATTCTAAACATTGTACCTATTATTCACACAATTATGCACAAAAAAGTATCAGAAAACATTATATAAGCATATTATTTTACTTGATGTTGTTGTAGCAATGTTATTGTTAATTTTTCAACATTACTGAGGCTTCTACATGCATGTAGTCTTACAAAAAGTTATACTACAAAAATCACTGAATTAGCAGGAGCAGCTGGAAATAGTCATGTGGGGTGTGGTTAACCAAACTATTTTTAAAATTTCTTACTGAAGTGTTTGAAATTAGATACTTTAAATATTAAATTATTGCTTGTGCAACCATAGTTTTCTGTGCAATGGTAAGCACTAATTGAAAATTACATGTATTTGCATATTACGATATTTGTCACATAGACACAATAGGAAATTGTAATCAACTCACTAGCAACAAATACAGTTCCAACGACAGCAGTTCCAATGATCAGAGGTGCTGTGTCTATCTATATTGTAATCAATGTTCAAAACATAAACAATTTGTTTAACATTCATTAGCTACATTAAAGTATGTATATCCTCTTTAATAAATGCTTAATTAAACATTTTAATGATATTATTGAGTAACTTACAGGTGATTCTTCAGTTGGAGTAGATGATGGGATTTGCACTGTGGAAATATTATTGATAACATTATTGATAAAATAAGTATTACCATGGCATATTCATTACAGCCATGCTATAATTTAAATTAGTGATTCATTATAAATGTAGTAGTTATTTAGATAGGCATAGAAATCAGAGGAGACAAGGAGCATGTGTGGCATGCCTTACCAATAATGGCAAAGACTATACTAAGTGCCCCACTCCCCCATTCCCTTTATCTTATCTATAGTTGTGATATATTATTATTTTACCAAAATGTATTAGCATACCTATTAAACAAGCTTCATCATCTGTAGGAAATTGCATACAGGACAAACACTTCGTTGCCCCATACTGCGGTTGGTAATACCATTGTGGACATGGTTCACATGGTTGTATTCCATTAGATGAGTATGTTCCAGGATTACAGAGAGCTGTTTTAAAAGAAAGAGATGATGATTAACATATTTGTTCAATTCAATTTCAATAGCTATATTGCACTTAAATAATAATTAAATTTATTGTTTTGACTTTTATGGGCTAAATTCATAACTTACGTTGACAATCCCGATTAGAGTTTGAAGATGTGGTGAGTGTGGTATAGTAGTTTCGGCAAACAGAGCATTCTGTTGTTCCTTGATTAGACTGATACTGACCTCTAGGACACTCTGAACATATAGGTACTTCTACAGTGAAGTAGTTACCACTCTGAATGGAGCGATATTGTGTTTCATAGCCACTTGAGTATTGACCAGGTGCACATGAAACTGTAATAAAGAAGTTAAAAGTATAAATTCAAAAATATATACACTGACAACATACCACATAGAATATAGTTGTCATGAATCCCTTGTCCCACTGGACAGGTATATATCGGTGTAAATTCATCCAGTGAGCCGTTCACCACCTCAAACATCCAACTCATGTGTGTAATGACAAACTGGTTACTCTCCTCATTTAAATAATAATGTGTGTTTAATTTAATCTCCTCAAGATCGCGAACTGCTTCCCTTACATCTTCTGTAATATCTTCCAAAGACTGATAGGCAATATTTTGCTGCGTCACATTCTTACTGGAAAGTTCCAAATACACTGTATAATAGAATTCATCATCGACACTCTCCCAAATCTTCATATTTTCTAAAGTTACATTAGAATTTTGCAATACCCAATTGGTCAAATAGGTATTCACAGTTTGAAGTAGACTACTACCGTCTCCGAGACTGAAATCATGAGGAGAACCAGACCCTTGCTCTCCACCATCAGAACCTGATACTATATCATGTAAAAGAAACTGCATAGGGTATCTAAATTGTGTCACTGTTACTTGTAGGAGAATAAATTGTGCAGCTTCAGATCTGACACTACCATATTCATTTGCTGCTTCACATTCATACCAACCTTCATGGGAATAGAGTGGTTTACTAATGGTAAGCACATTACTATCACTAGTGTTAAGTTTAATCCATTCACCATTAATGGTGGCTTTAAAATACCAACTCCAATAATGATGAGGTTTCGAAACTGCATCACACCAAAACTGGACGCCAGATTCATCTCCAGCATATGTTGACTGTGTATTTGGTTGGAGTGTGATTACTGGTATAGTATAGTATCCAACCCATGAAGGAGGAGATTTTGTTGACCCTATATCATTAATAGCTTCACAAACATACAATCCACTATCAGAATCTTTGAAGTTTGCTATTACTAAAGTGGTAGATGTTTCACCAGGTATAATAACACTGTCCTTCCACCACCTGTAGTTTATTGGAAGCAGCGAATCTGCTAAGCACTCCAACGTTGCTGTACCACCAAAAGTAACATAAAGTTCTGACACCGGATGCTGGGTAATGTTTGGTTTGCGTGCACACCAGTAGTTAAGTTGTTTGATGTCGCTAACTACATTCACAACAGACAGAATCAATTGCTGAGCTTCAGAGATGCTGATGTTTTTATTCCAGGCCAAAGTACGAAGACTGTTTCTGATTGTAGGAACTTCTGCTAAGAATTTCTGTGCTCTGTTTTCATCTAAGATTACTAAGTGTGTAATAATAATATCTGACGTAGTAGCCAAACAATCGGTGAGACTGTTACAATATAGATTACCAACTGTATGTGTTACATTATGATAATCATTTATTGCCTTGAGCCAGTGTAGTAGCGATGCATTCCTGATGGCAGCCTTCAAGTCATTGTATTTATTTTCTGCTATGCTACGGTACTGTATCTGGTTTGCCACTAAGCCATTCTGGTATGTATCTGAAATGTTTGCGCTTGATGCAATAATCCAGTCCACTTTCTCGACAACGTCTTCGTATATAGAGTCAGTATTTTGAATAGCCAATTCTGTTTCATTTTGAGCATCTTGTAAGCTTTGATTCAAATATGAAAGGAAATTATGTATTTTCTCTAATACAATGCAATTAGTTTCGAAACGTAGTTCAAGATTAAACGGATCTTCATGAGAATCTCTCTTTTTGTCAACAACAGATCTCTTTCTAGATACCGTGTTTAATACTGACTCAATTGCATGGTTAAAAATAATATCAGATAGTTCATCAGTAACAATATGAACTGGAGCACCAAAATCAACTATAGTAGGTACTTCATATGTTGCATTCAGGAATGGAATGTCGTATGTAATGGTGACTGGTACAATAGTTGATGATTGGGAAATCACTGTAATGGAAAATGTTGCTGATTTTATTATGAGGAATTCATCTACTGTGTATGTATTCAATAAACCTGCAATTAATTCTGAGGCTTCTTGGGAATCTCCAATGACTGAATTATAACTCGATAATGCAATTTCATAATCAAATAAAGCACTGTTGTAAGCTTCTTGAGTAAGCCATAGTTCTTGCTGGGATAGTTCTCTCTCCAATGATTTCTCATTCAAGTTCTTTTTTGCTAAGACGACAGCATCGACTGCATTCTCGCAGTCTTGATAAAGATCCACTAAATGTTGAAGGGTCGGGACTGGAGCATCAGTAGCTAATTCAATATATTTAAGTTTTCTTTTGTTATTACAGTCAATATTAGCAGTAGTGCATGGTTCTTCATCACTTTTATAATTACACAAGTCACTGTTAAAGCATGCCTTTGGCCGTAATGTCTCAAATTCATATAAAGTGTATGCATACAAGTAAGATACATTTTCCTGTGAATATGCATCAACAATGGTTGTCTCAATTCTCTGGTTAAACTTGCAAACATTGATGCAAAATTTATCAACAAAAGGGAAAGGTATTCCAATTGGGAAATCGATTGTGATTGGTCCAACAGGAATAGCGAATTCATAAGATAGCCATTTAACGTCATTCCTTGTGTAACATTCCTCTACAATTCCACAAAATGGTACCTCTCTTTTTTCAACGTTCTGTGTCTTAACAGTATTCAGCTCTTTTCGTTGAATAGTTTCATCTACAGGATATTTGGCATTACTTTCACAAATAGAAACATCAACTTCAAATTGACATTCCTGTTTACAAGTGTCTAGATCACAAACTGCCCTTCCTTCCGCCTGTTGCTCAGGAGACAGAGGAATATCAAGGTATGTTTCAAAAACAGAATTGGTGTTGTTGAGAGCCATCATTGCTGTCTGGTATTCAGTTACAGCATCCCAGTACTCACTAGTCAAAGTATCTAATTTCTCTTCATTTGCCTGTACCTCATTTGCATAGTAATTAACTTTAGAATTAGCACTTTCAAGGTTTGCTTGAGCAAGATCTATTCTCTCTATCAGAAATTGGCTATCATACTGCAAGTAATTGTAAACGTATGCCTGGAGATCAGAGAGGAAACTACCATCTCCTTGCTCAAACCATCCTTCAATGTTAAGTTCCATAGACTCCCAAGGATTAATCGAACTAGCCGACCCATCAACAGTCACTTTATAATGATCAAAAATAGTCGTTTCTGTACTGAACGATAATTCTGGAGTAAAGTAAACATCAGATTGGATATTGACATCAAACAAAGATATACTTGCTCCATATAATACACTCGTAAAAGAACCATTTGCATATACATCAGCTTTCATTTGTGTAGTATCATCTTCAGTAGAAGGAATAGAAAAGAAGTTTCCAAGCTGTATTTCTCTTTCATTGTTATTAGTAGCGATAATTCTGATGTTTGTATCAGGGCTTGATGACCAATAGGATTCATTAGCTGGAATGGTGACTATTGAAGTTAAGTCTGGAAACTGAAGTGCAGACACTTTCAATCCAAGGCAGTTTGTATTAAAGCTTGTCCATTGAGGATTTAAGTTATTATCAACATTAACAAATGCATTAACAGCACAATTTGCATCATTTTCAGTATAAAAGATGTTGCCAAAGGTTCCATAGTTGTTGAGAGGGGAATAAGTGAGGGTCATACTGGCTCCTTTTTCAAATGTGGTATCTACAGTTGCTGTGGAATAACAGAGAAGAGCATGATTTAACAACAGTTGAAGCACTATAACTCAAAACAATGATATTATTATAAATATATAAATACTCACTCTCATGTATAAAAAGACCGTTTTCTTTTTCTGACATCAGCAGAAGAATTTCCAGCTGATCCTCGATAACAGTTGAGACTTGTAAACTAAAGTCTCCCCACATCTTTGAAGGAAGCTACAAAAGTACAATATGAAAGTATATACCGTAACACAATATTTAGCATGATGGTGTGTACATAACAATAATTCATTATTGTGATTAACAATTATAACAAAATATAAATATTACCTTTTCATCTGAATCATAGAGAGAATAAATCCATCCGTCAAATGAGAAACCAACTCTTGGACTGTCATTGATAAGACTTCCAGATACAGAAAGTGACATACTGACATCATAGTTTGGAATATCAAATGAGACGGTGCTTGCACCATTCCAAAACCATTCAGCTACTAATGAAGGATAAACACCGTAAGATGACAGAGATACCGAGTAAATGTCAAACTTCCAGTTTGCAGATATGTAGGATTCGAAAGGAGAGAGAACAGTGAGGAGATCTTGCGCTGATGGTGGTATTGCAATGTGCAGAGGTGACTGTGGAAGTTTACAAAGGCCAACTGCAAAGCAGACAGGTATCCATTGTTTGTTATGACTATATTTAACATTCTCATTCCCAACATTAACATTAATATCAGTATCTACTCTGATGACATACATGGATTCCTCTGAAACACCATAAACATTTTCACAGCCTTGAAGAGTGGAAAGAATTTTAGGTGAAACTATCATGGAGTAGAAGTTGTAGGGAGAATAGTATGAAACACTCCCATCTCCCGAATATTCTATTACACTGTCATCAAATGTAATTCCTGATGGAAGGAATGGTTCAAAACTGCTTAAAAATGTTCTAAAAAGGCTCTGATATTGCAACATCTCCACCACATCTGATGGCTGTATATCCCAACGATAGCATCGATCAACTTCATCGTTCTGTGTGGTACACTGTCCACAGCTACTTGAACTATCTGCAGATAAAGATACATTAGTAGAAAGCGAGGTCTCAATTCCTATTATTGATAGTGGTAGGTGTACACCTCCAGTGTGAACAAATGTGATACCATCTGATTTAAAGTTGGAATTATCTTCCCATAAGCATGAGGACGACAGAGTAACATGTTGGCCACTAATGGAACAGTATGTCTCATGAAGTCCAGTGTCTATTGTGCAACAACCAGGAGCTATAATACCTTCCGAAAGACCATTATCAACAAAGTAATTGCCAGTTGGGTTTGTTGGATGAACTATAAGAAAACTGCTTTCTGGTTCCTGGAAGTTTTCTTGTGTTGTTGAAGTGATTTCATACTCTAATGTAAAGAAACCTTCTTTTTGAGGTCTGATAGTGAATGAAACATTACTATCATTCTTAGTATAGTATAATTCTCTGCTTGGTAAAATGTCAATCGATGAATCAGCAATTATTGTTATCATAATTGATTCATATGTTTGAGTATAAAGGTATAGCCATGGTGACTCCTCATTCTCACTAAGAATAGGCAATTCTGGAGTATGAAGAATACGACTTTCACAATAGTCTCCTGAGTAATATTCATCACATAAACAAATGGCTTGAGTCTTATCATTTGATAATGAGCAACTTCCTTGACATGGATTAGGGTCACACAAATTGATCTCTGTATGAAATAAAAAATAGTTTTTTTTTACTTTGTTTATAAGTAAATTATACTACTAAATCTATCATTATAATTAATATTTCTAAAGTATATTCAGAATAATTTCCTTAGCTGAAGAAGGCCAAAATGTTCTGCTATAATAATTTCAGGATTATGTTTTACAAAGCTTAATAACAACCTAGGGAATTATGAACAATGCAATAATATTTTCAGACTGTTAGCTACCATAAAATATAGTGTATACTCAAACTAACATCATGCATGTATATAGCAAGACTATGATTCAAATCTGTGTCATGAAGGTGATTCATTGTATAGACTGTTATATCGAAATCTAAAATCAGATCAGGTTTTAATTCTTTATTTGAATTTGGACTTATTATCTCCTCAAGCTCTATACCATTAATTTACTTTAAAAACATATAACTATGATAACACATGTTAAAAGTACATTGTTATATTCACATGTTACTTAGTCCTTTAAACAACATTTAATTTGTGTAATGTTTCGTACTTGAGCATGTTTTAGATTCAGTCCAATCAACTATTCCATCTGATGATAAAAATTCACAGGTACGAATATAAGATGCACTGTCCTCAACAGAATATCCATCATAGCATGACAGAGTACACATGGACGTATACTCATTGTTACAAGGTAGAATCAATAGAGAATCTGTTTGAGGTTCCAGCTCAGGGCATTCCAAAGGTGGGCAAAAGGAATTTGTTCCATTCCAAGTTGCATCAGGTTGACAAACACGGACTTTTGAACCTTTCAAGTTATATCCATCATCACACGAGAATGTGCATGATTCGTCTGTCACTTGAAATTCTGAAGTGCACACGACCGAGCCATGTATTGGGTCTTTCTGTTCATATGAGCATGGTAGAGCTGTATCGAAACAAGTATTGAATAAAATCAATCTAGATGTAATCGAACCATTTAAGTAGCTTACAAGCACCAAAATTAATAACTAACAACGTTAACTTATGAAGGATTAATTATTAAATTTAACACTTACCAACACAAGAAAATCCATCATCTTGAAGTTCATACCCTGGGTTACAACCACAACTAAAGTTACCATTACTGTTGAAACAATTATGATCGCAGCCTCCATTATCCTCAATACACTCATTAATATCTGTGTATCATAGATGGAGTTTTGGTAAAATAATGATGTACATTGTAAGTAGATGGAAAAGAATAGCAGACGGCATGAAATAAGAAAGTTGATTGTATGATTGACAGATAGATAGATAGATAGGTAGGTAGGTAGGTGGTAGGTAAGTGGATAGGTAGGTAAGTATGTACACGTAGGTAGGTAGGTAGGTACTAGGTAGGTAGGTAAGTAGGTAGGTAGGTAGGTATGTACATGTAGGTAGGTAGGTAGGTACGTACATGTAGGTAGGTAGATGGATAGGTAGGTAGGTAACTAGGTAGGTAAGTAGGTAGGTAGGTAGGTAGGTAGATACATGTAGGTAGGTAGATGGATAGGTAGGTAGGTAACTAGGTAGATAAGTAGGTAGGTAGGTGGGTACATGTAGGTAGGTAGATGGATAGGTAGACAGACAGAGAGATAGATAGATAGATAAATAGATAGATAGATAAATAGAAAGATGGATATAAAATTATTTACATATTTAGAGAGAATACAGAGAAAACTTCAAATATTTATGTATTAATTATTCATACCTGCACAAATATGTTCATTATCTGTCAGATAATATCCTTCATAACATGAACACACATATTGTCCATCTAGACAGTGTACATTTGTACAACTATGGTTACATCCATCGGTGTCTATTAAACATTCATTAATATCTAAAAATAAACAAAATATGATACAAGCTTATATACATGTACACTGTATATCAAAATTTACATTTTCATTAAGAGTAGACTATTTCATAAAAATTTACATCCATGTACTACAATGATCTTTTGACTGAAAAGAGTTTCTGGGAAAATCATATTCGTAATTCACGAGGTAACACCCTTTCTTAAACACTTGGTATTCTGCTAGAAGCAAACTACACTAGTATTGTATGTATATTTAGGCAAGAAGTATAACAAATTTTGTTGGCTTCTTAAGAAACAGAACAGAGTGTTTAAAGAGATAGAATTGCCTCTTAAAATGAATACTGAAAGTGCTGATTTGCAAAAAACCAGTCACAAATGATATTTATCTGTTGTCTAAATTAACTTTTTGTTTCCCATAGGGCCATCCCTATAATTGCTTTCGTACAGGTTCGAACTATATATATATATATAATATATATATATATATATATATATATAAATTATATATACACATGTATATGTTTGTGTCACTGGCATGAGTATGCGTTGTATACGTAGTTGCATCATTCCTGGGGGCTCAATTAATTAATGGGCGTGGTATGTAAAAGAATGGAATGTGCACTTGAGCTACAGACCAGCAGGAAGATTCAGCAAGAATGTAAGACTTCAACTAATACTAATAGTCTAATAGCTGTTGTATATAGCAGAGAAACACTATAAAGATGATGCAGGAATCTTTAACAAGTGAGTACAATAAGTTGTTGAGTTTCAGACACGAGGAAGTCAGAACCTTGAAGAAGTACGTACATGTACTTAGACTGTAATTACACTTACTTCTCTAGGCCCCAGTTTTCAATCAAGTACACAGAAAGGTAGAGAAGCTAGTGCTATCAGCAATGATTAATATATAGTCATTGCAAAGCAATTACAGGGATACTTTTTTCTAAATATAATTATCTTGTTTAGTATTAGTACAAGCAATAATTAATATTACCTGTGCATGTACTGCCATCACCATTCAGAGTACAACCTTCCTTACAGTCACATGTATACGAAGCAATATTATTTATACATATTTGCTCGCAATCATCTAGATCCTCCTCACATTCATTAGTATCTGTACGATAAGATTATAAACTTTAAAACAATTAAAATAGTCTCAAATATTCTTGTACAGTATATGTGTCTTTGCTTTCAGACATTATTACTATTTCAGAATTAAGCTGTTCCTAAAAAAACACTTTAGGAGATTCAAATGCATATTAAGAATGAGAGGTAGATAGAAGATCAGATGGATAAATAGATACATATATACACATACATAGTTACAATGTATATAGTTATCAGCAATAGACCTGTAATTTAGTTACATAAGAGCAGTTTAGTTATAGTTGACAACATTATAAGATAAATAGATACATACTTAGATGGAAATATATATACATGTAGTTACATGTAGATAAATATATAGTTACATATATTCAAAGGAATCTATTTACATGTACTTCCACATCTAAGGAACTACCAATCCAAGATATACATGTATGTACCATGTACTGTAATTGGGGTGAACCTGAGCGAGCCCCATACTTATCAGGTAGCTTGAAAGTTTGCATTGTATATAATATATATACTATACAGTGTATATATAATTTTTGCACGGTATGTATTCCATAAATATCTTAATGTTTACAAATTTTCTGAAGCCATGTGCATGTCAATGTATGAAAACAAGCTACAGAGACTAAAGCCAACCCATGAACTGTTGCATTTTGCTCTTCTTCCATCTCACACGTACTAAATGCTTGCTTTTGCTCAGTGTCAAAAATGTGGCTATTCTACAGATGTAGCTACACCTTCTCAGGCTTGCCCCACATGATTGCATGCATGCAAGGATTCTCTAGTGTAGTTGATAAACAGACTATAACAAGCAAACAATATTTACTGAGGAGGCAGGTCGATAATCTGGAATTTTTTGTGAATGCATGGGATGGGGGGACTATTGATATTAAACATAATTTGTTGACACTGTTTACAAATACATAGCACTAGGATGTTAGTACATATAAATACATAAATTGTCAGGGGTGTGGAAATAGTGAGCCAATTGCCAGACATTTTGGCCTATTGTCAGCACTCTTGTCCTGTTCCCCATATACTTCATATAAAGTTAAATTTCCATTTACTGGACATTCACTAGATTTATCGAACAATGTCCTGTATGACTGGCTGTTTCCACATCACTGTAAATTGTCATTATTATTTGACACAATTTCTTCTAGCAGCAATTATATTCTCTTACCAATACAGGTGTGTTCGTCACTTCCAAGGTGATATCCCGGCCTACATGAACAATAATATTGGCCATCTTGACAATCTAAGTTGTGACAGAAATGATCGCATTCAGAATTGGCACACTCGTTGATATCTGTAAAATAAAGATACAGTATCCTGTAATGATATTGCAATCTCACAGGTACATGTGCAAGTAATTCAATACAATTGTAAGAAAACATAACTATACTAATTATATTCACTAGCTACAGCACCGATCAGCCGTAACTTTACACACGCTCGTACATTACTCGCGTGGGACACGCAAAGTACACGCAGGGAGCACGCGTGTACGCGAGATCATGAGCGTGCGCGTACTCGCAGTACACGTCTCCACGAGTGGAATGTATATCTAACTCTTTTCACCTCTATACCTCTCTGGTTTTATAAAATCAGAGTTTCTAACTTACTTTGCTGAAAATAAGAGTTGTTAAGAATGTCATTGATGTAAGCTTTATGCTTCGCTATCAGGAGGAAGGTAGCAAGGCGAGTGTTTGAAAGTTTAGTGGTCCGAAGGGCAACGCCCACACCTTTACTTACCTGTATAACTTTCTCGTTTTACACAATACAGACTTCCAACTTACTTAGTTAGAGAAAGGACGTTCTAACAACGTCCGGGATACCAAAATCATGCTTCGTTAGTTAGAGGAAAGCAGCAAGGCGAGTGTTTGAAAGTTGAGTAGTCCAAACGGCAACGCCCACACCTTTACTTACCTGTATAACTTCCACGTTTTACACAATACAGACTTCTAACTTACTTTGGTAGTCAGAGGACCTTCTAACAAAGTCAGAGATACCAAAAGCATGCTTCGTTAGTTGGAAGAAAGCAACAAGGCGAGTGTTTGAATGTCCAGTGGTCAGCGCCAACACCTAGACTTAGCGTTCGACACGTTCGTACAAAAATTACGCGAATACGAGCGCGCGCGTGCGTCCTGCGAGTCGCTCGCATTGCACTCGCGAGTAACTCGACACGTACACGCACCCCTCCGTTAAGTTACGGCTGATCGCCACTGTAGTTAAACAGTACAATTATCTTAGTTTAATGATTAAGGTGTACCATCACATGTTTTCCCGTCAGCATTAAGACTGCATCCATAGTCACACTCACACTCATAAGAACCAATTGAGTTAACACAAGTATGATCACATGTTTCATTGTATTTACATTCATTAATATCTGTGTAGAGAAGATGATGTATAATATACTGTACAAACAATAGGGTTGGAGAGTTCTTCAGTTAAATAAGCATATTACAATTAGGACTGCCAAGATTGGAAATTAACCAGTTCTTATGTCATGGTACTTCATGTTGTGATATGATATATACATGTAATGTATGTCATGAGTCGAGTGTTGTTTTAGCTTGAAAATAATGAGTACTTTTAGTTATAGTCATAGTATGACTAGTTTTTCAAATGTTTAGTTTAGTTATAGTTTGATTAACTAAAATAGTATTAAACTTACTAAAAGGGTTTAGTTTTAGTTAACTAACTAAAAGGGCCCACTATTGGCAGGTATGCTTATGTGTATAGAAACAGAGCAGCTGCTAGAAAGAACAGTAAAGAGCTAGGAGTAGGTTTACTTGTATGTGAGAGTACTGTGAAAGGTTTAAAAAGGTTTTCATAATAATTCATTTACAGTATCTATTAAATCTGAGAAATCGCTAATTTTTTTCCTGTTACCAAATTTTGATGAAATTTTGATGATTTCACCAAATTTTGTCCCTTTTTAATTAATTCTCTATAAAGTAAGTATTATCCTTGTAATAAATAATATAATACCTAGACAAGTGTGTTCATCACTTCCTAATTGATATCCATCATTGCAAGAACAAGTATATCTTCCACTATCACATTCCATATTTGTACACACCTGAGTACAGCCAGAATCTCCATCAGTACATTCATTATTGTCTAATGTAAGTAATAATGTATTATTAAACTCTTATAATCATGCACCCTTGAGTATGTGTGGGAGCATTAAATATTTCAACTACACATACATGTATGTAATCAAGCAACTCTGTACATTTTAGTGTCCACAGGACCATCCCTAATAAATTATAATTACTTTCCATGGGGTTAATTCATGTCTACATGTATAGTGGACCATCATGAAGTCATTTATGAGGTTCACTCAAGTAATGGTTGTGGCATGTAAAGACATTCATGCTCAAGTTACCAAACAGCAGAGAATGTTTACAGTAGACCCTCGATAATTTGAATACCTTGGGACCAGGGCTTTAGTGAAAAATTCGCTATCAACTCTAACCGGTAACAGTAAAAGCCGAGCACATATAGACTTGTAGAATAATTCATATACGGTACAGTACGTGTATAATTAGAATTAATTATTAATATACATAACTTTTCTCCTTTTGGATTTGCAGTATCAATTATTTCTGAAAGATGTAACTAATATTGTAATACATGTAAGTGTACTGATGATGTCACTTCTTGTGACTATAACATCATCATCATCATCATTATCAGGCTTTAGTTTTAGTAACAGTATCTAATACATATAAGTGTACTAATGATGTCATTTCTTGTGACTATAACATTATTAATACCGAGTAGTTTGGGAATCAGGATCGATGTGGTATCAAGTAAGAAAGGAGCAATGGATTATGGTTTAAATGTGTTAAGTTGATTTCTATTCCCATCGACTGAACTCATGTACAGTCACTATGATCCCAATTGTATGCTATTTACTCTTCCTCCTCTCTGACTGTAGTTTAGTTGCTGGTTCAAACAAAAACATTTCACTTTATACCTTTCAAAGTGGACGCCATTTTTTTCATCATGAACTTTCAACAACATGGCTACAGCTTGCTGCTATACAGCATAATATTATTAAGTACATGTGTATGTTTATATATCAAACTGCACCTCTATTTATGGGCTACAAGATTGGAAATCAGAACTGCAATAATGCCGTAAAAATGCTCTAAGATATGAGTGCAAATACAAGTAAATGTGTTTAGAGCCATATATGCATGCACTGTTGAGTCAATAGGTTAAAAAATGGTGGAATAGTAAACATCATTTATGTTCATCTTGACCTAAAAAATATTTGCTTCTTGGGTAAGATGGCTGAAAAACCAGCGGTTGATCAAATATTAGCATAATTATAATCTTACCAGCACAGGTTGTACCATCAGAATCAAGAGTACATCCGAGAAAGCAGGAACAAGTATGTCCTCCAACATGATTATTACAAATTTGTGAACAGTCATGATTATCACTAGAACACTCATCATGATCTAAAAGTCAACATAACAATAAAAAATACTTGTCAATTGAATGTATCAGCATGTAGATACAATTAAGCAATTTAGCAATTGAGAATTATCCTAATCAACTACTTAATACACAAATCTGTGCATAGATTCGATAGCTAGATGATATCTTAAGCATCAAACAGTACCACCCACATTTCAAATGAAACTGATCCTAGCTTTGCTTCACTCAGAATAATCATACTACTATATAGCCATAAATTTGCATGGGGTATGAATTTAACATTTTTCCCAAAAGTGACTGAGCGAGAAAAGTTTATTCGCAAAATAATGGTCACACCTACCACAATTATGATTGTTATATCGTTTTTGGTGAACGCGATACTTTTATCGCAAAGTAGTTGAATATTATTAAAGTGTAAACATTTACCAGTAAAACTTTAGAGCTATACGTACGGTAAGTGTCTCGAATAAACTAATATTATTATTCTATTTCTTTGTATAATGGGTTGTTTCTGGATGTAACAGACAGCCATATGACATCATACATTCTAGGCAGTATCAATGTTAGCTGTTTTGTTACTATAAATAGAAGATGGTTTGTGGTTTTGTTGCTATTTATAGTGGTGAAGGTTACATGCAAAAACTACCATATAATACAATATTGTACAATCATTATTATAATTGAATTCATATCCAGTTGGAAGCAAATCGATATTCATGAAACCTAAAGAAATTCAAAACCATGTTTATTAATTTTCAAATACTAGTAACTAAGTAACTAGAAATCTCAGAGGAATAAAACCAACATTTGAAGCAAAATATTAATTGCATACAATAACAAAGTGAAGTACTTTGAAATTATGTTTTATATACACATAACGTACCCACACATGACATCATATCCACATCATCTAAAAAGTATCCATCATTACAGGAGCAAGTATAAGACCCAATAGAATTATTGCAAGTATGCCAACAGCCACCATTGTTATCAAGGCATTCATTGATATCTTGAAGGGTAAACAGAATGATATTGCATACATAGATAATTATAATAATTCTAACTAAAATATATGCATAGTTATGTATGTATATAGGTATACAAACCATGGTTGCTACCTTGTTATACGCTTACTCTGCAACTAAGCTAGTTAGAATCATGCATGAGTTGTTTTAAATTCAAAAAGAGTATATAATTATTGAGCTGAAAATGAAATTTGGTACATGTACCTTCTTATACACTATTAACTCTGCAACTAATCTAGTTAGAATCATGCATGAGTTGTTTTAAGTTCAAAGAGTATATATAGAGCTAAAAATGAAATTTATATTATGTTCCTGTGACAACATGGGATGTATAGTGTATGTTGTATGTAATTATGTATGCATGTTGTTTGTAATTTGAAATCAATATTTGCATGTCTAATACAAAAGATGATATCTCTACAAAGTAGAAACTTCATTTACCATTGCATGTGAGACCATCAGCATCTAGCTCATATCCATCGTTACACAAACATGTATAAGACCCCATTGTATTAGAGCAGTCTTGACTACAGCCATCAGTGTCCAAACCACATTCATTAATATCTAAAGATAAAAAATGGATTAGATATCTCTACAAAGTAGAAACTTCATTTACCATTGCATGTGAGACCATCAGCATCTAGCTCATATCCATCGTTACACAAACATGTA
Organism: Petrosia ficiformis; assembly: GCA_947044365.1. Classification (NCBI taxonomy): domain Eukaryota; kingdom Metazoa; phylum Porifera; class Demospongiae; order Haplosclerida; family Petrosiidae; genus Petrosia; species Petrosia ficiformis. The sequence continues at coordinate 16,975,876 of OX345636.1, read as the reverse complement.
TAAGACCCCATTGTATTAGAGCAGTCTTGACTACAGCCATCAGTGTCCAAACCACATTCATTAATATCTAAAGATAAAAAATGGATTAGATATCTCTACAAAGTAGAAACTTCATTTACCATTGCATGTGAGACCATCAGCATCTAGCTCATATCCATCGTTACACAAACATGTATAAGACCCCATTGTATTAGAGCAGTCTTGACTACAGCCATCAGTGTCCAAACCACATTCATTAATATCTAAAGATAAAAAATGGATTAGATATCTCTACAAAGTAGAAACTTCATTTACCATTGCATGTGAGACCATCAGCATCTAGCTCATATCCATCGTTACACAAACATGTATAAGACCCCATTGTATTAGAGCAGTCTTGACTACAGCCATCAGTGTCCAAACCACATTCATTAATATCTAAATATAATCAACAAAGAATTAAGAATCTACATGCATAGTTATGGTCCATAGGGCCATCCCTATGATTGATATCCATGGGTAATTTGGGTATTACTCTATATAATATATATTTGCTTGTGAAATTACATCATTTAAAATGCACACAAGCCACAGACACAAAAACAAAATAATGTAATTATCAGATAAGCTATAATAAATTATTATAAATAGTGAGAACTTAGAAATTAAAAAAAAAAAGGTACAACTAAAAATAGAAATAATGGTAGGTTTGTATTATCCATTATTTAATTTCTTGCAATAAAATTATGCAGTGCCAGAAGTAGGATTATATTATGTTAAAGGTATTATCAACAATTATAATAATATAAACATGCAAAGCTGTTCACAGCCTCCATTGTCAGTATCACACTTGTTTATAATTATCTAACAATGACAGAATTCATGTAAATAATCTTAACAAGGATGTGTTTATCAGATGTGATAAATAGGCATTTTGTTAAGCAATAATACATGCAAGTTAGAGTACTACATGCCCAATGCATTTACCAGTGTTACAATCATTTTCAGTCCAACCAGTATTACATTCACAAACATTTAAAGAGCAAATTCCATTGACACATGCAGGAACACATCTATATTTGGGAGTAAAAAGAAGTATAATATTCAACAAAATAAATAAAAATTGAAGAGAAATCTTACTGTGCTTTTGACTGTGCTGCTAAGCAACCAACAGTAATAACAAGCCACAAAAATAAGGACGAACGAGACATTTTGTGGCTTCTTTCTACCATCCAGGGTGTGGCTGGTTTAGTTTTTAGACCACACAAAGTACTTCATCGCGCAATGCAATTAATTAATTAAGGGGTGGATCCAGAAAGATGGCGGCTGATTCAGAGTCTGGTGAAAGGTTAAGATCTGGAAGGTAACTAACATGTTATAGATGTTATTTACTAGTTATGTTTAGTAGCTTTAACTTATTGTATGGGCATTTTTTTGTAATACATGTGGTTTGTGTATCTATATATGAAAAGTAAGAAAAGAAACCCCACTGACCTACTGATTAATTCACTCTTCTTATTTCTTTCAGCTAGAACAACTAGGAATCAGTATTTTAAAAATGTCTTTCTTCTTGCTACATTACATGTACATTTTAAAAATGATCATATCCTTCTAGAAGAAATCCGGTAATGATGTTATTTATCTTAATATCTTTCCGAATTGTGGTACACCAAACAGTCTAGGACACCATGTTTGCTGAACCATAGGGTCTAAGGACCATGTTTTGTCAAACTGTAGGGTCTAAAAATATTATAGGGTTCTAATCTGAACAAAATTGATGTAATAATAATTCCTCATACCCACATCCACCATCCTCTGTTATCATGGTCTCAAACTCTCCCAGTGTCATTGTGCTGTGGGTAAATTAATAACATGCATGTGACCTTACCCATGATATTTCATATTTTCTCTATTTGAAGGATACCATCCTGTCTCTTAGAATGATATCATTTCCTTAACTTTTTCATTATGCTTGTTGTACATGTATATAATGCTTATGTGATACAAACATTATGTTTGTAATTGTATACAACAAGCATAATGATATTTATATACATGTTTGAAACATGTATATAAATATCATTATGAACATTATGTACTGCTGCATAAGCATGAAATACATTGTACATGTACATGTACTTACAAATAAGTTACATGGAAGTGTTTAGTTGAAGGTAACATCCTGATCAATTTTGCTCACTTTGGTTTAATACTATTATTATGTGTCATTACCCTTGCCATGAAGTGTAGGCGGAAGGGTATGATAATCATATTGTGTGTCTGTCTGTTTGCAAATTTCTAGGAAAACTACAAACATTGGCGGCTTGTTTAGAAATGCAAATACTTGCCTTTCAATATGTACATGTATATTCCCTATCTATCCATGTGCTATAGGAACTAGTGTTGCTTTGAGGTTAACTATAACTAAAACCCCTTTTAGTAAGGCATTGTGACTTTTAGTTAACAAAACTACAACTAAATTAGTCTATTGTAATAACTATACATGTATATAGTGTAAATGGCCAATATTCATTGTAGCCTTATTCAATCACCATAATATTATAACAAGATAATGAAGCTATAATAATTGAGATGATTGCTTTGTGATGACCATAAATAATGGTCAGACTACATTAATCATTGCCGATGACTTTCTCATGTCCAAATTTATTTCAACATGCAACATCTGAAGGCCTAAAATTAAAAAGAATTTTTTAGGGAGTAGACCCCACACCCCCAGGAACAATGTGCTTCACATGATCTATTCTTTTCCCTTCCTAACAACAAATCTTGTATGAAGTCCTGGTTGTGTACAAGTACATTGTATACATGTATATATATGTATTATGTACATGTAACACAAGAAATAAATCTAAACATGGAGTTGCTATAGTAGTAATTATTAAATAAGGATGTTTGTCTTGTTATTTCATTGTAATTTTTCGTGATTAATTTGTGCTTAAATATTTCAAGTATTTGTGTATAATAATTGTATTTACATGTACAATAAAATGTTGTGAGGTCTATACCCAGTATATCCATATTACTGTAAAATTGAGAATGCTATTCAATGATTGTTTACTTGTATGTTCATGAAGCAGGTATTATACATGTACATGTACTTCCAGTAATTACATGTGTGACAATATTTACCACTTTTAGTTATAGTTATAGCTGAATAACTAAAATAATATTAGGCTTACTAAAAGGGTTTTAGTTTTAGTTAACTAACTAAAAGTGCCCATTAATACCCAATTTTCAATTTAGTTAGTTATAGTTATTGCAATAGACTTGTAATTTAGTTATAGTTTAGTTAACAATGTCTTACTAAAAATGGGTTTTAGACTTTTAGTTATAGTTATCTAAAACAACACTAATATCTGGTGTAGAGTATTTCTACTGTACTCAGTTACTTAGTATATTATTTTTATTATCATAATTATTAGTGTATCAGGAGATAAATCTCCTTATGAGATACTCGGTGTTGAAAAGCAAGCTACTCCAGAAGAGATCAAAAAAGCATATCGGAAATTGGCTCTGAAATATCATCCTGATAAAAACCAGGATAATCCAGAAGCAGAAAATATTGTAAGTAGAACATATACATGTACATGTACAATACATGTACATTAGTGTTATTGTAACTATAATTAAGTTAACCCCTAAAGCAATGTGCATTGTTACTGTTGTACATGTAGCTAAATTACCTTACATGTATATGTAGTGTATAGTATACTAAATGGAAGTTAGGCCAGCAATCAGTCAGTGTTCAGGCACAGCTCATGTAGAGTGGTGGTCAGATTTTAACTTGCATTTAGCTCAATGAAGTTAGTTGTGTCTCGTTAGCCTACATATACAATGTATGTATTATCTAAGAGGTGGTTTATTTATCTAATAGGTGGTTATTCCCGAACAATGTGGGCAGAACACTAAAGAATGGACATATTGTTTTGTAGTTATACAATGTAATTACATGTATGTACATCATGTACATGGTGTACATGTACTTAATTACTCTGGCAATTTGACTTCTACGTGTACATGTACATTGTAGCTACAGTGTACAGTACTGATTGCAGTACATGTACATGTAATGTACAGTATACATGTATTTACTAATTTGTAAATCGAAGCTAGCCAGCTATGGACATTATTGTTTAAGTTATAGTATTATTTTACAACTGTAACTATAAACAACTCGCCATACTACAATAACTAAAAGTTTTAATGTATATAATTGTTTTATTTTGTACATAATAGTATTAATGTACATGTACAAAATAAAATAATTGTATAATTACATGTACATGCAGTGTTTCCCCTAAAGAGTGGTAACATGGTGCTCCCCCACCCTTTAGTATTGCTCCTCCACCCTTTAATTTTAAAGTTTATGCTAACACAGATTGAACATTGTTAACCAAACGTCATGTACCCACTGATGCACTCCCCCACCCTCAATTTTTATCCTGGGGAAAACACTGTACATGTACATGTATATGAGTGGTGGTAAAAAAAAATGATCTTTATAATTTTCTTCCAACATGTTGCTCACACTACCTGTATACATGTGGTACTGTATAAGATGTGCTACTGGTGTAGTTAAAGATGTGCACTTGTAATACATGTATATAGTGATATGTAATATGTATGAATAATTATATAAAATTATTGATATTTTTTTCAATATCATGATACAATATTGGCTTTTGGGGTATTGATAGACCAGTGTGGGCAGTTTAGTAAACCTGTGTTTTTTGTTCCAATTTCCATAATTACAATGTATATACCTAAAATACACTATACTTCCATTCACTACAGTTACTTTGTGAATGAAGTACATGTTTACACTGTACTTCAAATGTACTACACAGTATTACATACATGTACATGTATATATGGAAAGGAATTCATAATTGAAGTGTACAGTGCTTGAAATAGTTTTTGAAACTATCCAGCAGAAATATATGTACAAAAGAATATTTGACCAGCAAGTTGTGAATTTTGTCCAGAAAACCAGCACTGTTCCCATTTGTGGCTTATGACATAGAAGTAACATAATAGGCCATGACTGGTCTTGTTGTGAGGTTACTGTTGTATTTTTTGCATTATTCTCATAACAAATTGTCCAGTCAAATGCAATTTTGTTTAGACAAAGAGCCAAAATGTCCAGAAAATGGGCAATTGTTGGACTTTATTTCAAGCACTGCACAGTGTAGCTCCTGTAATACCTACATTATCAATAAGCTCAGGTGCATAACCAATAAGGTCAAGTGCATAACAAATTGTCCAGTCAAATGCAATTTTGTTTGGACAAAGAGCCGAAATGTCCGGAAAATAGGCAATTGCTGGACTTTATTTCAAGCACTGCACAGTGTAGCTCCTGTAATACCTACATTATCAATAAGCTCAGGTGCATAACCAATAAGGTCAAGTGCATAACAAATTGTCCAGTCAAATGCAATTTTGTTTGGACAAAGAGCCAAAATGTCCGGAAAAGAGGCAATTGCTGGACTTTATTTCAAGCACTGCACAGTGTAGCTCCTACATTACCAATAAGATCAGGTGGTACTGTAGGTATTACAATATCGAGCACTGCACAGTGTAGCTCCTGTAATACCTACATTATCAATAAGCTCAGGTGCATAACCAATAAGGTCAAGTGCATAACAAATTGTCCAGTCAAATGCAATTTTGTTTGGACAAAGAGCCAAAATGTCCGGAAAATAGGCAATTGCTGGACTTTATTTCAAGCACTGCACAGTGTAGCTCCTACATTACCAATAAGGTCAGGTGGTACTGTAGGTATTACAATATCGAGCACTGCACAGTGTAGCTCCTGTAATACCTACATTATCAATAAGCTCAGGTGCATAACCAATAAGGTCAAGTGCATAACAAATTGTCTAGTCAAATGCAATTTTGTTTGGACAAAGAGCCAAAATGTCCGGAAAATAGGCAATTGCTGGACTTTATTTCAACCACTGCACAGTGTAGCTCCTACATTACCAATAAGGTCAGGTGGTACTGTAGGTAATACAATATCGAGTACTGCACAGTGTAGCTCCTGTAATACCTACATTATCAATAAGCTCAGGTGCATAACCAATAAGGTCAAGTGCATAACAAATTGTCTAGTCAAATGCAATTTTGTTTGGACAAAGAGCCAAAATGTCCGGAAAATAGGCAATTGCTGGACTTTATTTCAAGCACTGCACAGTGTAGCTCCTACATTACCAATAAGGTCAGGTGGTACTGTAGGTAATACAATATCGAGCACTGCACAGTGTAGCTCCTGTAATACCTACATTATCAATAAGCTCAGGTGCATAACCAATAAGGTCAAGTGCATAACAAATTGTCTAGTCAAATGCAATTTTGTTTGGACAAAGAGCCAAAATGTCCGGAAAATAGGCAATTGCTGGACTTTATTTCAAGCACTGCACAGTGTAGCTCCTACATTACCAATAAGGTCAGGTGGTACTGTAGGTATTACAATATCGAGCACTGCACAGTGTAGCTCCTGTAATACCTACATTATCAATAAGCTCAGGTGCATAACCAATAAGGTCAAGTGCATAACAAATTGTCCAGTCAAATGCAATTTTGTTTGGACAAAGAGCCAAAATGTCCGGAAAATAGGCAATTGCTGGACTTTATTTCAAGCACTGCACAGTGTAGCTCCTACATTACCAATAAGGTCAGGTGGTACTGTAGGTATTACAATATCGAGCACTGCACAGTGTAGCTCCTGTAATACCTACATTATCAATAAGCTCAGGTGCATAACCAATAAGGTCAAGTGCATAACAAATTGTCTAGTCAAATGCAATTTTGTTTGGACAAAGAGCCAAAATGTCCGGAAAATAGGCAATTGCTGGACTTTATTTCAAGCACTGCACAGTGTAGCTCCTACATTACCAATAAGGTCAGGTGGTACTGTAGGTAATACAATATCGAGCACTGCACAGTGTAGCTCCTGTAATACCTACATTATCAATAAGCTCAGGTGCATAACCAATAAGGTCAAGTGCATAACAAATTGTCTAGTCAAATGCAATTTTGTTTGGACAAAGAGCCAAAATGTCCGGAAAATAGGCAATTGCTGGACTTTATTTCAAGCACTGCACAGTGTAGCTCCTACATTACCAATAAGGTCAGGTGGTACTGTAGGTATTACAATATCGAGCACTGCACAGTGTAGCTCCTGTAATACCTACATTATCAATAAGCTCAGGTGCATAACCAATAAGGTCAAGTGCATAACAAATTGTCCAGTCAAATGCAATTTTGTTTGGACAAAGAGCCAAAATGTCCGGAAAATAGGCAATTGCTGGACTTTATTTCAAGCACTGCACAGTGTAGCTCCTACATTACCAATAAGGTCAGGTGGTACTGTAGGTATTACAATATCGAGCACTGCACAGTGTAGCTCCTGTAATACCTACATTATCAATAAGCTCAGGTGCATAACCAATAAGGTCAAGTGCATAACAAATTGTCTAGTCAAATGCAATTTTGTTTGGACAAAGAGCCAAAATGTCCGGAAAATAGGCAATTGCTGGACTTTATTTCAAGCACTGCACAGTGTAGCTCCTACATTACCAATAAGGTCAGGTGGTACTGTAGGTAATACAATATCGAGCACTGCACAGTGTAGCTCCTGTAATACCTACATTATCAATAAGCTCAGGTGCATAACCAATAAGGTCAAGGGCATAACAAATTGTCTAGTCAAATGCAATTTTGTTTGGACAAAGAGCCAAAATGTCCGGAAAATAGGCAATTGCTGGACTTTATTTCAAGCACTGCACAGTGTAGCTCCTACATTACCAATAAGGTCAGGTGGTACTGTAGGTATTACAATATCGAGCACTGCACAGTGTAGCTCCTGTAATACCTACATTATCAATAAGCTCAGGTGCATAACCAATAAGGTCAAGTGCATAACAAATTGTCTAGTCAAATGCAATTTTGTTTGGACAAAGAGCCAAAATGTCCGGAAAATAGGCAATTGCTGGACTTTATTTCAAGCACTGCACAGTGTAGCTCCTACATTACCAATAAGGTCAGGTGGTACTGTAGGTATTACAATATCGAGCACTGCACAGTGTAGCTCCTGTAATACCTACATTATCAATAAGCTCAGGTGCATAACCAATAAGGTCAAGTGCATAACAAATTGTCTAGTCAAATGCAATTTTGTTTGGACAAAGAGCCAAAATGTCCGGAAAAGAGGCAATTGCTGGACTTTATTTCAAGCACTGCACAGTGTAGCTCCTACATTACCAATAAGGTCAGGTGGTACTGTAGGTAATACAATATCGAGCACTGCACAGTGTAGCTCCTGTAATACCTACATTATCAATAAGCTCAGGTGCATAACCAATAAGGTCAAGTGCATAACAAATTGTCTAGTCAAATGCAATTTTGTTTGGACAAAGAGCCAAAATGTCCGGAAAATAGGCAATTGCTGGACTTTATTTCAAGCACTGCACAGTGTAGCTCCTACATTACCAATAAGGTCAGGTGGTACTGTAGGTATTACAATATCAAGCACTGCACAGTGTAGCTCCTACATTACCAATAAGGTCAGGTGGTACTGTAGGTATTACAATATCAAGCACTGCACAGTGTAGCTCCTACATTACCAATAAGGTCAGGTGGTACTGTAGGTATTACAATATCAAGCACTGCACAGTGTAGCTCCTACATTACCAATAAGGTCAGGTGGTACTGTAGGTATTACAATATCGAGAACTGCACAGTGTAGCTCCTACATTACCAATAAGGTCAGGTGGTACTGTAGGTATTACAATATCAGTCACTGCACAGTGTAGCTCCTACATTACCAATAAGGTCAGGTGGTACTGTAGGTATTACAATATCGAGCACTGCACAGTGTAGCTCCTACATTACCAATAAGGTCAGGTGGTACTGTAGGTATTACAATATCAAGCACTGCACAGTGTAGCTCCTACATTACCAATAAGGTCAGGTGGTACTGTAGGTATTACAATATCGAGCACTGCACAGTGTAGCTCCTACATTACCAATAAGGTCAGGTGGTACTGTAGGTATTACAATATCAGTCACTGCACAGTGTAGCTCCTACATTACCAATAAGGTCAGGTGGTACTGTAGGTATTACAATATCGAGCACTGCACAGTGTAGCTCCTACATTACCAATAAGGTCAGGTGGTACTGTAGGTATTACAATATCAAGCACTGCACAGTGTAGCTCCTACATTACCAATAAGGTCAGGTGGTACTGTAGGTATTACAATATCGAGCACTGCACAGTGTAGCTCCTACATTACCAATAAGGTCAGGTGGTACTGTAGGTATTACAATATCGAGCACTGCACAGTGTAGCTCCTACATTACCAATAAGGTCAGGTGGTACTGTAGGTATTACAATATCAAGCACTGCACAGTGTAGCTCCTACATTACCAATAAGGTCAGGTGGTACTGTAGGTATTACAATATCGAGCACTGCACAGTGTAGCTCCTACATTACCAATAAGGTCAGGTGGTACTGTAGGTATTACAATATCAAGCACTGCACAGTGTAGCTCCTACATTACCAATAAGGTCAGGTGGTACTGTAGGTATTACAATATCGAGCACTGCACAGTGTAGCTCCTACATTACCAATAAGGTCAGGTGGTACTGTAGGTATTACAATATCGAGCACTGCACAGTGTAGCTCCTACATTACCAATAAGGTCAGGTGGTACTGTAGGTATTACAATATCAAGCACTGCACAGTGTAGCTCCTACATTACCAATAAGGTCAGGTGGTACTGTAGGTATTACAATATCGAGCACTGCACAGTGTAGCTCCTACATTACCAATAAGGTCAGGTGGTACTGTAGGTATTACAATATCAAGCACTGCACAGTGTAGCTCCTACATTACCAATAAGGTCAGGTGGTACTGTAGGTATTACAATATCGAGCACTGCACAGTGTAGCTCCTACATTACCAATAAGGTCAGGTGGTACTGTAGGTATTACAATATCAGTCACATCCAGTCATTGCAATGTTATTGCTATTACCTTTTAAAATCATTATAATATTATTATCTATTACTAATACCTCCTAATTTAGTGTAATATATTACTATAACTATTATTATTACATAGTGGATTACTATCACTATTACTGTCCAAGTCGGCATTACTGTTATGGATTACTGTAACATTGAGGTTACATGGATTACTGTAGCATTGAAGTTACATGGATTACTGTAGCATTGAGGTTACATGGATTACTGTAGCATTGAGGTTACATGGATTACTGTAGCATTGAGGTTACATGGATTACTGTAGCATTGAGGTTACATGGATTACTGTAGCATTGAGGTTACATGGATTACTGTAGCATTGAGGTTACTTTGAAATGCTTTCATGTTTCAAACTAAATGACCATTGCATTTAATGTTCATGAGTTTCCCAAAAACAGAATCAATAAGTCTGCACCTTTCTGGCTGAAACATTTCCCTAAAACGTCTATCTAATGGCCCTACTATAAATGACTTAAGGTCAATTACTGTTACTATTACTAATACTATTATCTCAACATTGAAATTGTATAAAGATACATTAGTAGAAAGTGAGGTCTCAATTCCTATTATTGATAGTGGTAGGTGTACACCTCCAGTGTGAACAAATGTGATACCATCTGATTTAAAGTTGGAATTATCTTCCCATAAGCATGAAGACGACAGAGTAACATGTTGGCCACTAATGGAACAGTACGTCTCATGAAGTCCAGTGTCTATTGTGCAACAACCAGGAGCTATAATACCTTCCGAAAGACCATTATCAACAAAGTAATTGCTAGTTGGGTTTGTTGGATGAACTAAAAGAAAACTGCTTTCTGGTTCCTGGAAGTTTTCTTGTGTTGTTGAAGTGATTTCATACTCTAATGTAAAGAAACCTTCTTTTTGAGGCCTGATAGTGAATGAAACATTACTGTCATTCTTAGTATAGTAGAATTTTCTGCTTGGTAAAATGTCAATCGATGAATCAGCAATTATTGTTACCATAATTGATTCATATGTTCGAGTATAAAGGTATAGCCATGGTGACTCCTCATTCTCACTAAGAATAGGCAATTCTGGAGTACGAAGAATACGACTTTCACAATAGTCTCCTGAGTAATATTCATCACATAAACAAATGGCTTGAGTCTTATCATTTGATAACGAGCAACTTCCTTGACATGGATTAGGGTCACACAAATTGATCTCTGTATGAAATAAAATATAGTTTTTTTTTACTTTTGTTTATAAGTAAATTATACTACTAAATCTATCATTATAATTAATATTCCTAAAGTACATATGTATATTCAGAATAATTTCCTTAGCTGAAGAAGGCCAAAATGTTCTGCTATAATAATTTCAGGATTATGTTTTACAAAGCTTAATAACAACCTAGGGAATTATGAACAATGCAATAATATTTTCAGACTGTTAGTTACCATAAATATAGTGTATACTCAAACTAATATCATGAATGTATATAGCAAGACTATGATTCAAATCTGTGTCATGAAAGTGATTCATTGTATAGACTGTTATATCGGAATTTAAAATCAGATCAGGGTTTGATTCTTTATTTGAATTTGGACTTATTATCTCCTCAAGCTCTATACCATTAATTTACTTTAATAACATGTAACTTTGACAACACATGTTAAAAGTACATTGTTATATTCACATGTTACTTAGTCCTTTAAATAACAATTAATTTGTATAATGTTTCGTACTTGAGCATGTTTTAGATTCAGTCCAATCAACTATTCCATCTGATGATACAAATTCACAGGTACGAATATAAGATGCACTGTCCTCAACAGAATATCCATCATAGCATGACAGAGTACACATGGACGTATATTCATTGTTACAAGGTAGAATCAATAGAGAATCTGTTTGAGGTTCCAGCTCAGGGCATTCCAAAGGTAGGCAAGAGGAATTTGTTCCACTCCAAGTTGCATCAGGTTGACAAAAACGCTCTTTTGAACCTTTCAAGTTATATCCATCATCACACGAGAATGTGCATGATTCGTCTGTCACTTGAAATTCTGAAGTGCACACGACCGAGCCATGTAATGGCTCTTTCTGTTCATATGAGCATGGTAAAGCTGTATTGAAACAAGTATTGAATAAAATCAATCTAGATGTAATCTAACCATTTAAGTAGCTTACAAGTACCAAAATTAATAACTAACAACGTTAACTTATGAAGGATTAATTATTAAATTTAACACTTACCAACACAAGAAAATCCATCATCTTGAAGTTTATACCCTGGGTTACAACCACAAGCAAAGCTACCATTACTGTTGAAACAATTATGATCGCAGCCTCCATTATCATCAATGCACTCATTAATATCTGTGTATCATAGATGGAGTTTTGGTAAAATAATGATGTACATTGTAAGTAGATGGAAAAGAATAGCAGACGGCATGAAATAAGAAAGTTGACTGAATGATTGATAGATAGATAGATAGATAGATAGATAGATAGATAGATAGATAGATAGGTAGGTAGGTAGGTAGGTAGGTAGGTAGGTAGGTAGGTAGGTAGGTAGGTAGGTAGGTAGGTAGATAGATAAATAGATAGATACATGGAGATAAATAGATAGATAGATAGATAGATAGATAGACAGACAGATAGATAGATAGATAGATAGATAGATAGATAGATAGATAGATAGATAGATAGATAGATGCTGTCTATCCTTGTCTCTCATGGCTATTAACGACTGAAGAATTTTCACTGGCTACACGCTTTATCAAAAAATGGGCTGGCCTATCTAAATCTGCTAATACCTCAGTACTCTTTCTCTCGAACTGTGAAGGTGGTCTTCAAATTCCCTCCCTGATCATGCTATACCAATGCCTTCAAGTGTCTCATTATGCCCAACTACTTGCATCTCCTGATGCATGTGAACACAACATAGCAGAATCTCGACTACGGAAGGAGGATATGGCTCATAGGATGAAGTTCAGACAGCAGTTGAGGTTAGAAATAGTATGTGTGAGGACCCATCTATGTACAGAAAGCAGCTAATGAAGAGAGTTAAAGCCAAAATGACAAAGGAAGGAGACCTACATGTACATGAGAAAAACCATCTTACAAGTCTAACCCAACAGGGGCAGATGATGAGAGCTTTAAATGAAAAGAATGCAAGCGTATGGTCTCACGTTGTTACATCCCTCCCAGATAGGATCATGAAATTTGCTATCAATGCTTCCCTGGAAACATTACCAACCAACTCCAACCTGTTCAAGTGGAAAAAGATAAACAATCCTTGCTGCTCATTATGCCAATCACCGAACCAATCACTACTTTATGTCCTAAACCTGTGTCCTGTTGCATTGAACCTCCGTCAGTTCAACAAGAGTAATGATGGTGTTGTAGAAGTACTTGCATCCTGGATTAATGATCACATCCCATTGACAGCCAATGTTATAGTAGACCTTCCCAATAGTGAGTACAACTTTCCTACACATATTGTGAAACGCACAGACTGACCCAATATCATCTGGTGGGATGAAAACCAGAATTTTTTCAACATCATTGAACTTACCATTCCATATGAGACCAATATCAACAATGCTGCAGACCATAAGGAAGGCAAATATACAGAACTCTTGACACCAGCAAAGGACAATGGATATCAGTCAACACCTGTTACACTGGAGGTGGGCTCAATAGGTCTAATTAATGAGGCTGGTTTCAAAGATCTAAAGAAGCTGCTTAATCCCTCACCTAAGAAGTTCAGGACACTCTTAGAGCAGTGCTCACGTCAAGCTATTATTGGATCATTTTCCATATGGTGCTCAAGGAATTCTTCCAAACCATAACACTATCTTATCCCAGTACTATAAATAAATATATAAACTCCTCCCAGTTATTGTTTTGCAATGTAGATGATTTAAAAAAAAAAGATAGAAAGGTAGGTAGGTAGGTAGGTAGGTAGGTAGGTAGGTAGGTAGGTAGGTACATGTAGGTAGGTAGGTAGGTAAGTGGATAGGTAGGTAAGTAGGTAGGTAGGTAGGTAAGTAGGTAGGTAGGTAGGTAGGTAGGTAAGTAGGTAGGTACTAGCTACCTACTTACCTACCTACATACCTGCCTACTTACCTACCTATCCACTTACCTACATACCTACATGTAACTACATTGTACCTGGTAGTTAGGTATGTAGGTATGTAGGTATGTAGGTAGGTAGGTACATGTAGGTAGGTAGGTAGGTAGGTAGGTAGGTAGGTAAGTGGATAGGTAGGTAAGTAGGTAGGTAGGTAGGTAGGTACATGTAGGTAGGTAGGTAGGTAGGTAGGTAGGTAGGTAGGTAGGTAGGTAGGTAGGTAAGTGGATAGGTAGGTAAGTAGGTAGGTAGGTAGGTAGGTAAGTAGGTAGGTAGGTAGGTAGGTAGGTAGGTAAATAGGTAGCTAGTACCTACCTACTTACCTACCTACTTACCTACCTACTTACCTACCTACCTACCTACTTACCTACCTATCCACTTACCTACCTACCTACCTACCTACCTACCTACCTACCTACCTACCTACCTACCTACCTACCTACCTACCTACCTACCTACCTACCTACCTACCTACATGTACCTACCTACCTACCTACCTACATACCTACATACCTAACTACCAGGTACAATGTAGTTACATGTAGGTAGGTAGGTAAGTGGATAGGTAGGTAAGTAGGCAGGTATGTAGGTAGGTAAGTAGGTAGCTAGTACCTACCTACTTACCTACCTACCTACCTACCTACCTACTTACCTACCTACCTACCTACCTACCTACCTATCCACTTACCTACCTACCTACATACATGTACCTACCTACCTACCTACCTACCTACCTATATACCTACCTACCTATCCCCTTACCTACCTACCTACCTACCTACCTACCTACCTTTCTATCTTTTTTTTAAAAATCATCTACATTGCAAAACAATAACAGGGAGGAGTTTATATATTTATTTATAGTACTGGTTCTTGTCCTAAAAGGTAAGTAGGTAGGTAAGTAGGTAGGTACTAGCTACCTATTTACCTACCTACCTACCTACCTACCTACTTACCTACCTATCCACTTACCTACCTACCTACATACCTACATGTAACTACCTGGTAGTTAGGTATGTAGGTAGGTAGGTACATGTAGGTAGGTAGGTAGGTACATGTAGGTAGGTAGATGGATAGGTAGGTAGGTAACTAGGTAGGTAAGTAGGTAGGTAGGTAGGCATACGTAGGTACATGTAGGTACATGTAGATACATGTAGGTAGGTAGGTACATGTAGGTAGGTAGATAGATGGATAGGTATGTAGGTAACTAGGTAGGTAGGTAGGTAGGTAGGTAGATACATGTAGGTAGGTAGATGGATAGGTAGGTGCATGTAGGTAACTAGGTAGGTACATGTAAGTAGGTAGGTAGGTAGTTAGGTGGGTACATGTAGGTAAGTAGATGGATAGGTAGACAGACAGAGAGATAGATAGATAGATAAATAGATAGATAGATAAATAGAAAGATGGATATAAAATTATTTACATATTTAGAGAGAATACAGAGAAAACTTAAAATATTTATGTATTAATTATAATTCATACCTGCACAAATATGATCATTATCTGTCAGATTATATCCTTCATAACATGAACACACATACTGTCCATCTAGACAGTGTACATTTGTACAAATATGGTTACATCCATCGGTGTCTATTAAACATTCATTATTGCTGATCATGTGACCTGTGGCCAATCGGAGTGCAGATATTGCGTCACGTGATTGACCATTAAATCACTTATTGCACACTTTTGCGTGCAATAAATAGTTATTGCACACTTTGCTCACCTCTACTAACGAAGCTGCTTCAACAACAGTGGTAGTTCACCAGATCGTCAATAAATCACTTAGAACACACTTGACAGTGCATCGTGTGTTTCAATGTAGCACTTGGGCAGTCAATAAAGGTCTCGTTTACATAACGCACTCGCCTTCGGCTCGTGCATTATGTAAACTCGACCTTTATTGACCTGCCCTCGTGCTACATTAAAACACGTAATCACGGTAAAGTGTGTTCTAACTATTATTTAACATCTAAAAATAAATAAAATATATGATACAAGCTTATATACATGTACACTGTATATCAAAATTTATATTTTCATTAAGAATAGACTATTTCATAAAAATTTACATCCATGTACTATAATTATCTTCTGACTGAAAAGAGTTTCTGTAAAACATTACCCACTTAGGGAAAATCATATTCATTATTCACGAGGTAACACCCTTTCTTAAACACTTAATATTCTGCTAGAAGCAAACTACACTAGTATTGTACGTATATTTAGGCAAGAAGTATAACAAATTTCATTGGCTTCTTAAGAAACAGAACAGAGTGTTTAAAGAGATAGAATTGCCTCTTAAAATGAATAATGAAAGTGCTGATTTGCAAAAAACCAGTCACAAATGATATTTATCTGTTGTCTAAATTAACTTTTTGTTTCCCATATAGGGCCATCCCTATAATTGCTTTCGTACAGGTTCGAACTATAATTATATATATATATATATATATAAATTATATATACACATGTATATGTTTGTGTCACTGGCATAAGTATGCGTTGTATACTTAGTTAAGGTAGTTGCATCATTCCTGGGGGCTCTGTTAATGGGCATGGTACGTAAAAGAATGTGCACTTGAGCTACAGACCAGGAAGATTCAGCAAGAATGTAAGACTTCAACTAATACTAATAGTCTAATAGCTGTTGTATATAGCAGAGAAACAGTATAAAGATGATGCAGGAATCCTTAACAAGTGAGTACAATAAGTTGTTGAGTTTCAGACATGAGGAAGTCAGAACCTTGAAGAAGTACTTAAACTGTAATTACACTTACTTCTTTGGGTCCCAGTTTTCATTCAAGTACACAGAAAGGTATAGAGAAGCTAGTGCTATCAGAAATGATTGATATATAGTCATTGCAAAGCAATTATAGGGATACTTTTTATGGCCCGTAGGGCCATCCCTATGATTGCTTTCCACAGGGTTTAATGTATATATATATTTTTTATTTTTTTTTTTCTTGTGTCCACTACGCGAGTATGCGTTGTATACGTAGTTATTAAGGAAGTTACGTCATTCCCAGCGCTCGATATCAGCAAAAAGAAAGCTTACATAGAATTAGAAACTGGAACTACTAGCTAACTATTCTACCTGAAATATATTCCTAAAGTTCTACAAGATTCTTTAAAAGGTAAAGAGAGTAGATAATCAAAATAATAACTATAATAGGCTGTTGTGTTTCAGGCATGATAAAGTCAGCCATGATTACCGAATGCTGGACACCATAAAGCAATCATAGGGATACTTTTTTTCTCTATATACACTTGTTTCTAAATATAATTATCTTGTTTAGTATTAGAACAAGCAATAATTAGTATTACCTGTGCATGTACTGCCATTCAGAGTACAACCTTCCTTACAGTCACATGTTAAGTGAATTATAATTATCTGCTTGTTATAAAATGCACTGATGTTTATTGATTTCGCTACATGTCTGTATAATTATATATTATATATATATATTATATATTAATGTACATCACAATATATTAATTTTTGTACTTTGCAAAAAGTTGGACTTTAATTTTCAAGACTTTGATGTTACCTCAAGGGATATTGTATTTAAGATGTATATAATTATGCAGAAAACAAGTCAGGCAGTTTTAGTGCATTTTGAAATTATGTATAATGTACATGTTCACAAGTAAAAAACTTCAAATTTAACAGCTCAAGCACCACAATTAATTAGCAGTGATAAAAGTAGTAATTAATGTTCGTGATTCTGTTCCTACCTTCAATCAGTGTTGTTATGAGTGTTCAATTTCCTGTTACCACAAAATTAAGATCTGAAGGATTTATTTTCCATAATGTTTGGGGAATTAGTATTTCATCATTCTCATGGCATCCAGGCGATGATATCGATGATACAAGTGAACATCAATTTATACTCTTTAATTATTACAGTAATACCTTCACTGATGATTCAATGGTCAGTTCCATAGAGTTAATAAAATTACTATTAATTTTAATAATAAAATAATAACTAATAAATATCACTAATTATTATTATTATTACTGAAAAAGATATTAGATATCATCCGGATGTGAGATGTTAGTTATTTAGTATCTGAAAAGAATATAAATTAGACATGAAGTGATGTTTAAGATAACTATTACCAGTAATTATAGTACCCTTTACAGTGCAATATGTGGCGGCATGAGGTTAATGCATTATGTGATTTAAAGTGCTGGTGATGCCTTTCCTGCAATTTTATTGGTCAGAATTTCACGAGATCCATTAAATAAAACTAAAACACCTTTCAGTAAGGCACTGTGACTTTAAACTTTAAACTTTAAACTATAACTAAATTACAAGTCTATTTTAATAACTAAAATGAAAGTAGTGAACACTTTTATTTAGTCAGTTACCCATATTATGTGTATATACTATATAAGCTAAATCTAAGTAAGGAATCTCTCTCTCCGGACACCTCTTAAAAATAAAAAGATTGACGAGAGATTAATTAGAACTTTAAAAAATCATCTGCTTTATCATGTGTGTCCATAAGAACCCTATAAAATAAGGGCATCTAAAGGCGGTTGCAATACACACCCAAAATAATTTGCAACAATACATAAAATTAATACTACAAACAAATAATTTACAATTCTACAAATTTCTACTTTATTAGCTATCTTCAAAATCTTATTAGTTGTAGATAACAATAGATACACTGGATGTTATCTATTGGCACATCTTTTAATGTCTTATTTGTAATTTATAATGTACATGTATGGAGGACCATTTTTTCCACAGGCCATCCCTTTAAATTAAGAACATCTTCTACAATAAGGACACACTCATTCATAGTTTTGGGCCAAATTGGCTCAATAATGGTTAGTGTGTGTGTGTAAAAAATTGAAAGTAATGATCACAATCATGTCACATGTTAAGTCAGCATGATATATCTAGTCTCATTTCCAAATAATATAACTAGCTGAATCTTTGTTTACTCACTTTCAAAACAGTCAAACAATTAATATTGTTTAGTTTTAAAATTGTTGTATCATAAACGCAAATTCTTTGCTATGTGCATTTTTATTACTTAGCCCCCCACTATATTGGGTGGCTAATATTACCTACACACAAAAGTATGCATAACACAATGACTGACTTGTAATAATGTGGTTTGAATGGTCCATTTTTAGGTACCCTAAGGTACTTAGCTTGTTCTTCTGATAGTTCAGTTAAATGAGCATCAAATGAAGGGAGATGAAGACTGGCTACATATTCATCTGTAATTATGTATTCTTATAATTATGTACAAAAAGAACTGGTTTGGCTTACCTAGCTTCTTTGGTAGTAGTACAACTTCATTTTTGTAATACTCAGGAGGAGCTTTATATAGTTCCATCAATGCCAATGACTACAGGAAAGAATATGACTGATTAAAATATACATTAGCTATGAATTATGCAAAGTAAATTGATGATAGGCTTTATATATATATATATAACTCATGGTCATTCTCTTTTCTGACCTTGAGAAGATAGATGTCCGGTAAGAAATGAATATATTGATCTTGATAATATTTTTTATGGTCATAAAACATTAAAAATAATTATAATTATGAGTCCATTTTCTATATATACGACAATCCTGTACCATGGCTACATTTAATTTATAATGTTTAAACTTAAATAGTAAAAAAAACACAAGATATATGGCAAAATTTATCCCTACAATTATTGATGTTGTTTCTGAATATCTGATTCGAAGCAAAAAGATCTATTTTTTTATGGCCCGTAGGGCCATCCCTATAATTGCTTTCCACGGGGTTTAATGTATTGTATACGTAGTTAAAGAAGTAGTGTAATTCTGGGAGGCTTGGTCAACTAATGGGCGTGGTGCATAAAAGAACGTGCACTCAGAGCTACAGACCAGCAGTAAGATTCATGAAAAATGCAAAACTGCAACTAATACTAATAACTATACTATGTATATAGCAGAGAAACAGTATAAAGATGATGTGAAAGAAAGAAAAACAATGCAATAAGCAGCAAATCACAATTAAGTAACACTACGTTTTACTAAAAAATATTTACATGTATATACAGTAGATAACTCCAGTGGAAAGCAATCATAGGGATGGGGCCATAAAGGAATTGAACATTATTTTTGTTACTAACTTGTGTAGCTGAAGTAATAGAGAAAACAAGAGATGGAACCTTTGAGCACACCTGATTCAATAGCTTTCCCTATAGGTAAGATAAAACGTACCTTCATCATCGTGATTCTCATGAAGAAAATAAACATTCACCATACAGTACAGTAATTACTCAGTAGTTTCACTTCTGCACTACTGTAGTTGAAGAGTAGTTTTAACAATAATAGTGTCAATTGAACACCACAGTATATAGTGAGACGATAATTACTACATGTATTGCAATTAGAGGCTGATCTCAGGGAAATTCACTCCACAAGATTTTAAACATTAAAATTTTTAATTTACATGTACAAAAAAAAAATAACAATGTCTAAGAAGAACAGAGATAAAAATGATTGAATAGAATTTGATGACACAAAGTTTCCACAAAGACATTCATTTTTTACTATATCTGATTATACATGTACATGTACCTGTTTAGTAAGTATAAAATCATACAGTATACATGTACACATTGTGATTTCAGGCTAAGTTTAATTTTAAACCATGCCATATTATAAGAGTCACATGACAATATTGACTTGCAATAGTTTCAAAATTAATTAGGTGAAATCTTACTAAACATTTCCACTAAACTGAAAATTGCTGAACTAATCATAAAACCTACCAATTATTACTTTAATAATAAAGTACACATGATTATAGTGATTATCCAAACTTAATAACATAATTAATATATAAATTATATAATGAATTTCATTAAAATATATATACATGCATGTACCTCAGCAAGAAGAACTATTCTCTTATCATCGGGCCAAATATAATGAGTTACTCGAGGTCGTATTCGTTCTTTTTTAAGATCTTTAAGAGACTGAACATCAATTTCATGACTTGAGTGACCCATGTTAGCTAATATACAACCATCTTTGAGTTTATTCATGTGTTTACGACACACAACTTGTCTAGTACCTATATACAATGTATAGATGAGAACTATAAATAAGAATCCCTATGATTGTATATTCATTGAGTATATTGTATGTGAACTTTGTGAAGACTCTTTCTCTACATGAAATCATACAATCATATACACACATGTACTGGTTAGTTTTCACATGAATTTTAATACATGTAGTTCTATGCAGTTTCTTCAAACAAGACTGCTTTCTGGTCTGTACATGTAGATCTACCACACATTCTTTTCATGGCTGTTTATTGACAGAATCATTTGAGTTCCTTAACTACATGTACATATACACGTGCTTAACACAAGCATATATGTACATTGTATATAATGTTAGGTGATTTATACACTGAGGTACATAGGCATGAGAGTGATGAGATGTATAAATCACATACATGTAGCAACCAAGACCGAGGTACCGACTTATATCATGGGAAGTGAATAAGTTTTCCTGGGAGCAATCTGATTGGTCAATTGAATCATAACAACTTGTTTTATCAAGTAGAATATAATATCATTGAGTTATCCTATCCTGGCAAAAAATGGGAAGTGAATAAGTTTTCCTGGGAGCAATCTGATTGGTCAATTGAATCATAACAACTTGTCTAGTACCTATATACAATGTATAGATGAGAACTATAAATAAGAATCCCTATGATTGTATATTCATTGAGTATATTGTATGTGAACTTTGTGAAGACTCTTTCTCTACATGAAATCATACAATCATATACACACATGTACTGGTTAGTTTTCACGTGAATTTTAATACATGTAGTTCTATGCAGTTTCTTCAAACAAGACTGCTTTCTGGTCTGTACATGTAGATCTACCACACATTCTTTTCATGGCTGTTTATTGACAGAATCATTTGAGTTCCTTAACTACATGTACATATACACGTGCTTAACACAAGCATATATGTACATTGTATATAATGTTAGGTGATTTATACACTGAGGTACATAGGCATGAGAGTGATGAGATGTATAAATCACATACATGTAGCAACCAAGACCGAGGTACCGACTTATATCATGACCAATCAGATTAGTTGTTACATACTTGTAGAGATACATGTGTCTTAAATAATTGTCTCTGGATACAGTCAGTCTGCCTGATGAGTCTTCTAAATGAATGCTGAAAGACTAAATCAACTGCCATAAATCAACACCGCTAAGTTGTAAAAGCCATATCTTGACAGAAGAGCCACTCCCCTCCCCCCACACATTTACCACAATGATTAATGAATGCATGCATACAATATGCATGGCAGCCCCTCCTTTCTGTTAGTTCATGATTTTGGGCGCTCAGTCTTTTCTCATCGATAGATCTATATTATGATCTTACTTGATGCAACTCCAAAAAGGATACTAAACTACATAACATAACTTGCATATTGGAAGTTATATTTACCTTTCTTCCTGACAGCCACTACTGTGAAGGTATTTTTATTTAAAGGTATAACATTACATTTTGTTTTATCAAGTAGAATATAATATCATTGAGTTATCCTATCCTGGCAAAAAATGGGAAGTGAATAAGTTTTCCTGGGAGCAATCTGATTGGTCAATTGAATCATAACAAGGTATAAAGTTATAAACATAATTACGCATTGACCTTTGCACACAAGAGCTAAGGAACTTCATTTTCAACATCATATCAGGCTGCCTCTGAAGCATAGACGTCAATGGAAGAATTTACAAGTTTCAAACCAGGCGGTTTAGCTATACCATTATTTTATTCTATTTATCAGAACACAGTGAAAAATTAGAGCCAAGGAGCTTTATTGCAATGCCTGAAGTGAGAAAATCTGATGCAGTATGAGCAAGAACAAGGTATTTTCATTTCTGTCCATAGAAGAGTAATGTTTTACAGATAAAGAAATACACTAGAGCAAAGGTAGATGCAAGTGAGCAGCCAGAGTGTACTGCTTGCACCGAGATGATTGCTTCTCTATTGCAGTATAATAAGAAAGCAGTAGCAGGCTCTCATCCATATCAAGCTACATTTATTTTCTATTAGGATTACTTGGAAATCAACCAAATAAGAACTCAAGACCCTGGCCTACAAGTACATGTAGATTATTGCTGCACACAACACTGCACTTCAACACATTTTCTCACTTCAAATACAGCAATAAAACTCTTAGGCTCTTCTTATTCACTGTGTTCTGTAAATAGAATGAATTGTCACTTGTGAGGAAATTTGTAAATTCTTCCATTGACGTTCATACTCTGGACATGACGCAAGATGGTAATTATAATATTTGATACATACTTTGCCTTGGTCTATTCAACATAAGTACATGTACATATACCCTGAGATAAAGCCTTGTTTAAGGTCACTTTGGTGATGTGTACATTTAGTTAATACTAACCTGTAGCAGTAATAAGTATATCAATGAAAGAGGCAACATCTTCCAGTTTTACTACTCGAAACCCATCCATACTGGAAGAAAAGAGTGAAAATTTAGCAAACTAATATGTAGAAAAGGTTGCAATTTTTGTCATTTGGATATTATTACATGTAACGATCCTAGTATTTCCAGCCATGATGAGTTGGTATACCACATGAACTAGATAGAAGCACTAGGATCTCATTATGTCATTTGTATAAATTGTGGTAATAATCAGGAGAAGATGATTAAACATCATGTGTATGTGGTAGGCATGATTATTGGGCAAGATGGCCTTACTATGCTGTGTTATGCAATTTCATAAGTGCCACTACTTTGAGACTAGGCTTTGAGTAGTTCCACACTAGCTATCTTTTGAATTGTTTGAAGTCTCATGAGGATCTAACAACAGCAACTGTCAGACATTATAAGCTTTTAAACCAAAAGTCTTTAGAAAAGCCTAGCAAACAAATAGTTTGCTTATTTATCCATTCCATCTATTAGCACTTCAATTAGAACTCCACTGCTTTTAAATTCAGCGGTGACCTTTTGTAACAGACACACACACACAGTACAACACTACTGTATTCTTCTGCCTAGCATGGTGAGGGTTAATGATACTACAAATGAACAAATAATACAGTACATTGAATAGCACAGGCTACAGTGGAGAAAGTAACTACCGTATATTGGGAAATTTTCGTCCTGAAAAAATTTTCGTCGATCACCTTCAACAACGAAAATTAAACAAGCGAAATATTTTCTTCAACAAATAATTAGAGTAAGTTTATTCACACGTGTACGTACGTGTCAGCGAGTAGTGTCCAGTGCTAGCTACTGTTTGAGAAGATTGCTCTACTACGATATATGAAGCCTGTTGATTGTCTTCCAGATCCCAAGGGACCACTCACGTCTTCTATATCTGCCCAGGCGATAGTAGAGTCTTTGATTACCGCTACAGCATACATGTCTGTTGCATTACCATGCTCCCGTTGACACTCCAGCTCCTCTCCAACAACTGCATCCCAAAGCTCTCTGTATATGTGATACCCTCTGACACAGGACTCCTTCTGAAACGTCTCCACACTCTTTTGACAAGTAACTCTTCGTGAAACGTGGGAAGAAAAATTGAAATATTTACGCATAATTACAATTACGTTTACATACGTATGTAAAATTTCGCCTTACACTAATTTTCGTCGAGTGATCATAGCGACGAAAATAAAACCACGTGAAAATTTAACCGGCGAAAAATTTTACCAGCGAAAATTTCCCAATCTACGGTAGTAATTGAAGTTAGTACAAATACTACAAAGGAAATTTTAAAGGATATACAGCTATAGAAGCAAATATTAGTAGGCTATTGGGTTTCAGATACATGTAAGTAAACTTCTTCAACAAATAAATTCTGTAAAACTATAGGAGAATGTTATCTTACCATGCTTGTAGAGCACATATAGGGTCAACTTCTGTGACATAACAGATTGCTCCTAATCCTTTTACCAACCTGTATGAATAAATTGGTTTTGTGGATTAATTAAAACTATAACTATAATTTTTGGAAACTATAGGGCATAGAGCTAAAATTCACCTAATCCTGTTTCATCCAATATTGAAACTGTTTTAACATAAATTACATTTTTAATTTTTTAACGGGCTGCAGGGACATCCCCATGGTTGTTTTTTTATGGGTTCAAACTATATATATGCTTATACAAATGTATATTTGTTTGTGTCCAATATGCATTGTACATGTGTATGTAAAGTCCGTTCGCGTTGAGTTGGGACTTTTCTCATTAAATATTCATAGGTGAAAATTACTCGTATACACTCATGAATATAATTAAAAGTATGCAGTGGTAGTAAACGAAAACACATCCCTGTCTTACTCTCTGTGTGTTTAACTTGGAACGACAAAGTTACCTCGAGGTAAGTAAAATGGGTGTATAATATAATAGATGATAATGTGCTTCGTGAGTGAATAAAAATTTCTAGTTGACGATACATAAATAATACGATAGCGTATTTATATTACAATATTATATATATATATAACTCGCTATTTTGATAAACATGAAATAAGTAATGAATGACAGTAAACAAAAAAAATTCAAAAAAATGAAATGACAGTAAAAAGAATTATAATATGACTCACAGTTATGGACTACACATGAAAAAGCGTGGTTACTATGGTGGGATGTGCGTCACTATGGTAAGTTTTAATTGCATAATTATTGAAATTAGATGAATATTTAATGAGAAAAGTCCCAACTCAACGCGAACAGACTTTAGTTAATGAATTTGCATCATTCCAGGGAGCTCAATCAATCAACAGGCATAGTGGTGCATGATTGGATGGGCACTCGAGCTCCACAAACCATAGGGATACCTTTTTTCAAATCTTATTAGAAAAAGTATAATATTCAAAAATGTTCATGTAGTATCATTTTTCCAAATCAAGTGGAAATACACATCATGTGTTACGGTAATGTTTACACTCAACAAGATCTTGGGTACAGAAAACCACGGGTGTATAACTAGTGTCATTCCCTTCTGAGAGTATCTCAAAAAGCTGATTTAATTAAGGAAATGTTAAATAATCCCAATAGCATAACGTGGTACATGTGTACTTCAAACTATCATACACTTGTCAATACATTTAAGGGGTATGAACTTACCTCTCCATAGCCACAGACACAGACCATTTTCCCTCCAAACATTATATCCATAGTGCGTTTTAAACTGTAAGAAAACACAAAGTGATTAAAGATATCTATTAATGGTTATGACCATGGACTGTGATCTGGTGGTGTACTGTACCAATAAGATATTTTAACCATTATTACTTTAGATATGTACCGATAACCAATACTGATCCAATATTATATTTATATGTACCTTCTGGTTCTAATTCTTTTTATCAATAATTATGAGCATCATAAAAGTGATTAACAATGTTATAATTACAAGAAATGACACTATTAGTACACATATTACAATATCAGTTACATCTTTCAGAAATAAGTGATACTGATTACCAATCCAATTATATGCACCGTGATCCAGGTTATGTATACCTTTGCTCAGAATACAGTAGACCCTTGCATATCTGCACCTCGGTTAAACGAACCCTCGGTTTATCTGAAATGCGTGCATAGCGCATGCTAATAGTAACTGTACATAATACTTACCTTGCATGTGCAATGACCTAAAGCGTAAGGGAGTTGTTTTGTCATTGGAGAACAAGCTAGCACAAGGTGAAATGATGACTAAGCTAGCTAAAGAGTACAACGTAGGCAACTATACTCTAACAGATCTGAAAAAGAATGAATCAAAAATTCGAGAATTTGTGACCACAATGGAGAGTCTGTCTGTCTGCCCAAAAGAACGAAAGATAATGCGTCTTGCTAAGGATGGTCAGCTAGACGAGGCCTTATACATGTACCTCTGGTATGTGTAATTAATTTCACATACTGTTTATGAAATTTTCACAATTATGAAATGGGGTTGGTCCTAACCATATCGGATAAGAGTGGGTCTACTGTACAGGAAATCAATATCTACATGTGTATATTGTATTGTTATACACATGCATATTTTATAACAATGCAATTATGCATCGATGACCATTTCAGAAAATGTACAATGAGCCATTCAGTTTCTATAATAGTCCATAATTAATTAAATTTGACTGACAGAAACCACTAAGAGATATAAAAAATCTGAACTATATTAAATAACTCATTTCCTGTTGCTACATTTACCTACATGTACATGTACATGTAGTATACTAGCTATAGTATCATCACTTTTTCATACATGATTTTTGTTATGGAGGGGAAAGAATGAATCAATGAAGCACACTTCTCATGTGGGAGTCTGGGTGGTACGGAAATATTTTTAAATTACATCTGGGGCCACAGAAGGCTAGTAGCTGAGATGTTGTTGCATGTTGAAATACGTTTGGTCCAACATTTAATGTGGGGGGCTCAAGTTAGTGGCACATCACGAAACCATTATCACACATTAAACTCACCTATCAATTACAGATTGACGACAGCTATATAAGTTATCAAATTTTGTCTATTGGGAAGATAAATTGTTTGTTACCATGACAACATGTACATGTACATGTGAAATACATAGAGTGCATGTACATGTGACATACATGTACGTACATATGTACATTGGATATGCTAGATGTATACACTTACTTTTACTACAGAATCATGGATATTTATTGCTGACATCGGTAGTTTATCCTCTTTGGAGAGTTGATAAAGTCTATGATAAACATAATGTACATACATAAAAGTAATATGTACATATATAATACAATTCAAAATGATTGTAATATAATATGTGACCACATTAAATTTAAACTTGTTTATCGACATCTTATATACAGTAGGAAGCTACTAAAATTTGGTATCTAAGAAGTAGCTCTTCCTGGATACCAAATTTCAGTAATTTCCTGTACAAAATAGTGGAATAGTGAGGAATTAAAGCTAAGTATATTTTATGGGAAAATGTCAAATTTGGTGACATGTACATTTACATGTAGCTAAAAGTGCATGATTTAAATTTTAAAATGTATGTACACTTTATGTCATGCCTGGAGTGCTATATCAGGTTTATAATCATTGAGCAGGAGGCCCATAGAGGGAGGTGATTGCAAGCCTAATATTGCTTGCACAAGGAGGCATGACATTCCTGCTTTTTGCCCACACCTCAAATTAGCATTAATAAACTCATAAACCATAGCGTCTATATCACAAACTACATCCCAATGTATGATTCTTATATTATGGTGAAAAGCTTCGAAGCTATGACAAATGACTTCACCATGATATGTTGACTGCAGTTTGTGCTCTGTTGTTTGTACATTGAATGGCTACATGTATGTGTGTAATGTGGGCAAAAAGCTTTAAGTGGCAGAATTGTGTCAGCTCACTTGTGCAATATCAAGCAATCACTCTGCCCTATATAGCGCCTGCATGTAACCTGATAAAATGTATTGTAATAATAAATAAAACTGTGCTAGTGCTAGAACTGCTTTGAGGGCTCCAGAAATTTTGAAAAGTATTTTTAAGAATAATTATTATGATTCGGATCATCTGGTAAATATCATGATACATAGTTATGAATGATCATGATATTTGATGAGGATAGTTAGTTATGATCATGATATTTGATGGGGATAGTTAGTTATGATCATGATATTTGATGGGGATAGTTAGTTATGATCATGATATTTGATGAGGATAGTTAGTTATGATCATGATATTTGATGAGGATAGTTAGTTATGATCATGATATTTGATGGGGATAGTTAGTTATGATCATGATATTTGATGGGGATAGTTAGTTATGATCATGATATTTGATGAGGATAGTTAGTTATGATCATGATATTTGATGAGGATAGTTAGTTATGATCATGATATTTGATGAGGATAGTTAGTTATGATCATTAATTTCCAAAAGTCCCAGCATTAGTGTAAAGGTAGTTACTAACCTATGAACACCTGTTATACTCTCTTCAACTACACCCTTCATATATTTGGCAGCTCCAGGATATTTGTGCAACATTACATGAGTCGCATCCCCTCCATCATCAAGAATCTATAGTAATACACTATATATATTCTACAATATACACTGTGTATCATCTAAAATATCGTTGATATCGTTAATTATGTTCACTTATCCTAAACACCAAGTACATGTACTTACATAGCATACATATTCATGTGATATATGAAAGTACACATGTATGCATATTTAAATACCCATTAAATTACCATATCAGGCTGCCAGTTTGGGGCTTGCAAACACTTCTCAATACACCACCAAAAGTCTTCTTCAGATTCTCCACTCCAGGCAAACACAGGATATCCTGCTTCAGCCAAAGCAGCAGCAACTTCATTTTGTGTGGAATGAATATTACAAGAACACCATCTGACACTAGCCCCACAAGCTACTAAAGTCTCTATCAAAACCTACATTGGTATTAGTTTGTTAAATAATTTGTAAAGATCTTCTAAATGATGACAAAACATTTATAACATGGACACCAGTTATAACCAGGGGTGTGGAAACACCCAGTCATGCAGGACATTGTCTGATAAATCTAGTGAAAGTCCGGTAAAATGAACTGAACTGTATACAAAGTACATGTATATGGGGAGCAAGACAAGAGTGGCAAAAATAGGCCAAAATGTCCGGCAGTTGGCTCAATGTTTCCACACCCCTGGTTATAACACAGTGTAGTAGAGATCAACACAAGATCTTCCTTCATGTAACCAGGAGCTTATGAGTGAAGAAACCATGAAATAGTCCATATATACCTAATTAAAGGTTACATGAAGCATACCCTCAAAAGTGCTTCATGTGACACTCTTACAACACATGCTTCGGCAGTTTCTACTAAAACCCCCTGACATATGAACTGTGTCAGGAGAAAATTTATACTTCGAATTGAAAACAAGATATAGGAGAAAAAAGAGACACAATTATACTGACTTTGTAATCTGAAACCCAATAGTCTATTATAGTTATTACAATTCTTATATTTTGAAGGTCTTGTATAACTTTTGCTCATCTACAACAGCTATTAGTTGCAGTTTTTACAAGCTTCTTTCTTCCAGCTGGTCTTTAGGCAATTGTATGTGGCTAGCATGTGTTCTTTTACATGCTACATCCTTTAATTGACCAAGTCAGTGGGAATGATGCAACTTTTTAACTACAAATACAATGCATGCGACACAAGCATATGTTAATATGTATACATGTAGTTCGAATTCATAGGAAAGCAATGAAACGGGACCATTAAAAAAATGACATGTGCAGTTAATTCAATATTCAATTTGAACTGAAATATTAATTATAATAACAGTGTGTTAGTGCATTACTGTGAATATAACATGTATTATCATCAAAATCTGTGTAATACTGTCAATTGTCCATGTAATATACCTTGGTTTAGAGTGGTGGTTGGATTCTACATTGCATTTAGTGCTGTTTATTGAGTATATACTTAATTCTGTCTTAGTAGCCTATATACATGTATGTACATGTATTATCTGAGAGGTGGTTAATTCATGCTAGTGGCGATTATTCCCGACCAGTGGCGACCAGCGTGGGCACAACACTGCATTACAAAGCTGTAAAACGACAAGCTCTTTTTAAAGCACTAGCACCATGAGAAATGTTAGAAATGTAATTGGATCAGTAATCGGTATATATATTTCATTATCAGTTGATACGTTGTAATAAATATATCACTTTGATTACAATATCAATATTTGTTATTTAACATACAATAGAAAGTAGATGCTAGCATCATTCAGTTTCAGTTGCTTCTAAAAGTCATTATTGAAATATCAGATTTGTAAAGCCTACCATCCAATATGCAACTTTGGAGTTTGCAACAAGTTGCCTACTCCAAAGTTGCCTAGTGGATGGTAGGTTTAAGGTATACCCTTCATATCCAAAATCATAATAGTTAAAATATAGTTTGTAGTGTACTTTAAACAGTGATGCACTGTAGTACTCCACATACATCAATTGTTGGTATAGAAAATTTCTTGTTTGTGTTTCATCTTTCAACTTTTAACATACTAAAGTCTTGTTTTGATGACCTGGTAAGTGTAATTCACTCAAAAAGTACAACGTAGTCAATGGAACCACAGCGATAGTACGTAAACACAATAGAATGTACTACACAGTATTACACCTTAGTACTATACTATCACATAGAGAGGTAATGAGAATTCACATACATGTATTACTATGATTACAGTACAAAGTATTGTTATAATACTACTGAGAAGTACAGTTGACTATCACCTTATTAAAGCGTAGCTCCCATCATAATATGCAAACTTAATAAAGGCAGGTACTGTATAAATGGACTTGTCACACAGTACAGACTACAGTCCAGTAGGAGGAAAGTTGCTTGTACTAATAGCTATTTTAGTCTGTTGATATTGTTACAGCAATTATCCAAGAACCTTCACAATGTTAGGAAAGTGGAAAAACAAATAGCTATAATAAGCTATTTGATTTCAGGCACGAGAAATGATTGATGACACCACAATACAATCATATAGGCCTGAGATACATGTACATGTATCTTTAAATCATACTATCAAATCCATACAAACTTCTAGTAGTCACACTATATACAGTGTATTATAGAATTAATATTACAGGGATTTCTACAGCATAACATTTATCTACAGATGTATAATATTATGTACACACATGCATTGTACATTTCTGTATTGAATTGCCCTATACAATGTATTAGTGATACTTACAGCAGCTTGTGCAGTGATATGTGTACAACCCACAATTCTGGCTCCCTTCAAAGGTTTATCACCAGTGACTGTAGTTTTTCTTCTCAATAACATCAATCCAGACATTTCTGCGTAATAATAGTAAGTCATATACAAATTGCATACACATGTACATACATGTATGAGCATGCCTAAAATAAAGATATAATAATTACAATGATTGTTTTTTGGGAAGGAGTGGGGGATTATGAAACACGAAATTGGTTGATTTTGAACTATCTTCAACAAACACATTTCAAATTTAATAAAGCTGCTTCAAATTAGGAATTGAAAGAGAGTTCATGTTTTGTTGGATACTAGATTACTAGTACTATTGAATATTTCCATCATTGGTTCTCACAGCAACAGTCTACCCACTTCAAATACAAAATCTGTTACTACATGTACTTCATTATCTACATGTACATGTACATATTAACAGTCTAAGTGGGTTCTCAAGCAAATTTAAAATAAAAATGATTTTTAAAATAATGTTTCCACCAGGAGCTACTGGAAACACAATAGAAACTAAAGTCTGTTCACATTCACAATGTCCTCAAAATTAGAAAATGATGACTTCATGTAGTTTATATGTAATATAGTGTATAGTTTAATGTCATGGTTAATACATGATTATACTGTAACTCAATAAAGAATGGGAATAATAATATGAAATGGGAAGAATAAGAATATGAAAGATTGTAGGTCATTCTCAAACTAAAGTTATGAATGAATATTTTTTGAGGTCATGGTGAAACATAAATGACATTTACTTTGAATAGTGATTATACTCATTATAGTGTATATATCCACTGTTAGGATACATCAAATACAATCCCAAAACACACCTTTCTCTGCAATATGTATTTCCTTTCTACCATATGATGCCAATTTAATATCTTTTATACAAAAATCTTTGTGTCCCTTTGAGTTCACCTGGGAGCGATTTCGAGGTGAGGACTCATCATCGGAGGAGTAACTGTCATCACTATATGAACCTAAACAAATAAATCATTACAATATTTTAATGTATTGAATTATATTGCATGATACATTCAAGGAACTCTAAGCCCTAAAAGAAATTGCAGGCACAGCACTTCTTGTCTAGATGACAAACGTTTCATAATCAAAATGTTTAGAGATAACTGCAAGTGTATTTCACAGTACAATATAGAATAGAATAGTATAGAGATGATATTTCCCAAAAATACTACCATACTTTATAACATTAATTATAACTATGATATCATGTACAAATGTTTTCTCTACATATCAACAAATTTATGCATAAATGTATATATTGTTGATGACATATTCCTCATCTTTGGCATGTATTGTTGATTAAAATCTCTCAACTACACATATCTTTTCATGAGTTGTTACCTATTGTATGTGTTCCATTGTGTAGATATGTAAGTTACAAAGTGATAATAACACACTTGATTTTCTTTCATATATATTCACTTCAAATGTCTAGTAACAAAATGCACCATTGTAACTGATGTGTTTGCATGATATTATTGGGCCGACTCTGAGCGAGTCCCACGCTTGTCAATCAGTTTGAAAGTTTACATTGCATGTACATATATATATATATACATATATATATATATATATATATCTTAATGTTCAAATTTTCAAACATTTTGAATTAAACTTTTCTTAAGCCACATGCATGTCACTGCTTGATACACTGAGTTATGAAAGAGAAGAGCTAGGGACAGAGCAAAACGAGCTGCAGAGACCAAAGAGAAGAGAGAAACAAGACTGTTTAAAAGAAGAGAAGCTTCATTTTTCTAAAATAGATTGAGTTTCGAGATCATTCTAGTTGAGATCTTTTACAATAAAATATTTAACATCGGGATTATTCCTACTTTGTTCAACAGGTGAGACCTCTATAACTAACCAATGAACTGTTGCATTTTGCTCTTCTTCCATCTCACACACAAAACGCTTGCTTTTGCTCTATATCAAAAATTTGGTTATTCTAACCACACCTTCTTAGGCTTGCCTTGCCCCCACAATGATTGCATGCAAGCATTCTCTAGTATAATCAAAAGTTTCTTGTAAATAACAAAAAATATATATTTCAGAAGTGTGCTATGATTATAATAACCCACTCGACTAAACAAGAGAGACTGTATAGCGCCCTCTCCATGTATGAAGGACCCAAGTTATCAAATGATTTTATTTAGAACATCTCAACAAAAAATGAAAACAGAAAAGCACTCTCAAATCCTTTCCTAGTGGTAAAAAGAAATCTGCAACCTCAGCAAATGTTCTGCAATGCTTTCTGTGTCATACAAAGACTTGAAAAGACCAAAACAGTCATTTCTTTGCTTCAACTGCCGTTCTAATTCTACTGAAACAGCTGAGAAGTCTTCTTGCCTTTTGCATGGTGCCAATGTCTTCACAATGATATGAATCGCTTATCAATCTAATAGATATTGCTCAATCTCCAACATTCATTCCAAGTGATTGTGATTTCTCTAGTGGTTGTGTATATTCTCAGAAATATTACCAAGTTTATCTTTTTGCTTGCAGCTGCTATTCTTTAAGCTTTTTAATACTTTGTAGAAATCCACACATTTAAAGTAGTTATAGTTTCTCACACTATAACAATATGAAACCAATTTGTACGAATCCACAAATTCAAGTTGAATAAACATCTTTTTATAATAATCCATTTTAGTGATAGCATTATAATAGGTACCATAATTGCAATTATAAATAGTCATAACTTGTAACTTAAGGTGTATGAAATAAACGACATCTTATGAATGGAATGGGACATGAATTAAAAGGCAAATGTACACACCCATTCAACGGGTAGGTGTGTACATTGGCCTTTTAATTCAGGTCAGGTGTATTGTCACAACTATGTGGCTGA
The DNA here is from genome assembly GCA_947044365.1 of Petrosia ficiformis. NCBI lineage: Eukaryota > Metazoa > Porifera > Demospongiae > Haplosclerida > Petrosiidae > Petrosia > Petrosia ficiformis. Next base: position 16,941,015 of record OX345636.1, on the reverse strand, counting down.
CTATGTGACATGGTGGATCATTCATTAACGCTACAGATAAAGTGATACAGATTATCCTGACTTACCATCATCATCTTCAATAGATGCTGATGAAGAAAAGGAAGTGAATCGACTTCGAGATATACTGTTTTTTTGTATTCGACTTGGACTCTGTATGAAATAAGAATATTGCTTATTATAGAATCATGTACATGTATGCATTGTATGATGATCAATAAACTTACTGATTACAGCATTTTGTGCATGTACATGTACGTCAGTAAATGAAAAGTTTTCATAACTAGCCAGCTATTTCAAAGTAACCATAGTTTTATAAATCGACTGCCATTGACTACAGTATAGTCAGTCACCTCAATCTTGGGTTTGGTGATTATAAATCTGAAATAGCACTCGTAGGTGTGTTATAACATTTACCTCATTATAATTTTTTATACAATATGGCATACTGAAAAATAGTGTTGTTTCAGTTCTAGAACTAAAAGTCCCTTTTAGTACCACTTTAGTTCTCGGAACTAAAACTATAACTTAAAAATTATTTGAAACTTAGACCCAGAACTAAATCATAACTCAAACAATTTTTAGACTGTAAACTAGAACAAGAATAGAACTCAAATGAAAATATTAATTCAAAACTTAGAGCTAAAAAGTATACAACAGATATCACAATACACCACATTTTGTAAATTCAGTACCTGCTTCATAGAAACAAGAAGTACATTATTACGCAATAGTAGTTTCACTAGTTTGATCATTAAAAAATTTATAACGAGAACTAAAACAGAATCAAAACTTTTCTCTAATTTGGAACCAGAACTAAAACAGAATCAAAAGGCATTTTTCATTCAAGTTGGTACTAAAACTATAACAAAATCAATAGGATTTTCAAACTCTGAACTATAACTAAAATCATAACTTAAACAACATAAATTTTAATCCTAAAACAACACTAGTGGGAAAAAATACATGTTTCAAGCAGTTCGCTTACTTCCATTCCCTGGAATTCAACAGGAGGTCTTGCCGCTTTGTGAGATGTTGTAGTCGGACTTAGAGTCAGATGTTGTATGTGTTCTAGTTCAGGTCGGTTTACTGGGAGAGGAATATTAGGGACACCGTTTCTACCTTGGTTATCCCGTGAGGGACGATTTGAATCTGTGTCTGACACTTTAGTCGCCATTCCGTTCACAGGTTAGATGAACACGGCTCCACCTTCCTCTAAAAAGGATAAACGCCCATAAAAACAAAATTAATGACACTGTCACACTTCACGGACTTCATCATCGCCATGGCTGCGTTAAGGTTGTACTAGGGGGAGGGGTAGATGAAACTCCAATCGGTTTCTACTCTTGCCAGCTTCTTGCATCTCTGTATCTTTTGGAAGCCACACCCACCCGGGGGTATAATTATTGGGCCTAAATGTTTTCACTGTTTATTTTCAGAAACTGATTGGAGTCACATCTGCCCACTCCCTAGTACCACCTTAAAAAGACATTCAGCAAAACCATAGGTCGGAAGAGTAGGGTTAAATCGGTGGAGTTATATAATAATCTACACGTGCACCCATCTCTACCACTTGATATGTTTCCCTTACTCAACTAAAATTAATAATCCAGCATTATCAACAAACAATGTCCGTTCATGGAGAAATATTTTTACCACTGCATATTTAATATATTCCCGAACTACAAATGAATACAAAATAGATCTTAAATATCATACTGGCACTCAGTATCACAACAGTACTATATATATATATAGCAGTAGTTGTACAACAGAATACAATGCCTGGATATTATATTCCATATATGTGGTGTGTACTATGACAATCAGAACTAAACATTAATAAATTATCAGTTAATATGCACATAATGTACAAGGGCTAATCAAACTTTGCATTGCTCATTTATGTGTATATCAGAGAGTACGGTAGTACTCTCTATGTAGGGATAGTCTCGTACCTAGACTGTCACGCCCCATGGCGAAAAACAGTCTGGTAACTTGGGCAAACATTCCTGGCGCAGTGACGTTTATTACAGAGAAAACGAAATAACCAATCAGATTTCAAATATTAGTACGAATCATGTGATTAACTCTTGAATAGGTGTCATTAGGTGACTGGAAATACTTAAAGATGGCGTTCCCTTTAGAAGCTATAGAAGATGCTTTAAAAATGGCTATTTCTCAAGCAGGATATAACAGTCTCGTGTGAACAACACGAAACAATGATTAACTTTGTAAGGGGTAAAGATGTTTTTGTTTCTCTCCCGACTGGGGCTGGAAACAAAAACAACAGTCATAAAACACTTTCTACAAAAAAATGATTTATCTGGTAGTACTATTTTGGCTCTCTGAAGAAAGTTCCAGACGCCGAAAATATTAAAACTAGTAGAAGTAGCTATGATCACTCTTCTTCCACTGCAGGGACGCTGAAGTTGTCCACAAATAAAACACAACTCTAACTACGCCTGTCATGTGATGAAAACGCGGTGTAACGTCACTGCGCCAGGAATGTTTGCCCAAGTTACCAGACTGTTTTTCGCCATGGGGCGTGACAGTCTGGGTACGAGACTAATGTAGGGATGGCACGGAAAAAAAATGGCAGCCCATGCATTTCAATTGCAAGTGATGAGCTGAAATCTCTGGTAATATATACACATAAGTTTCTATACACACATGCCTGTTTATATCTAGTGTTTTTATGACTACCAATACCTTCTAGATGGCCGAAGATTATTGTTAAGGTAGAGAACCGGCGAGTGGCAAAACTGGCAAAATCTTCATCATATTATTTTCCAGACAAATCTTTTTTTTTTGTTTGTTGACCTATCACGATGATTCTAGCACCATTCCCGTCGCATTTATAGTAAAATTCTGGTCGTAAAGTATCGAGATGATATCTTCAGATACTATGAAAGAAGACAGTCTCAACGACTACAAAGATTTGATCTGGAATTGGACGCCATTTTCCTAAGTGGAATTTAATTACGCATGCGCATTTGTATACTCTTAACATGGAAGCTGAAAAGGTGGAAGTGTTTGGCATTGTAATAACATTTGTGAGTTTGTGAGCAAATACTAATAATGAATATAATAATTATTAATATTAAAGCAATTGTATAATAATATTGTATACTATGATAAGCATTGGAATACTGAATGGTTGACACAGTGACTGACACTACTTCTTGTAGGACTGCAGACAGTGATGTAAGTGAATAGAGAATATACATCATCTGTATGTGAAAGAGAATGATAATCAATACATAAACAAAAGACTGACCTTCATTGATGAACAAATTTTAATGCATTTTTGATTGCATGATTTCATAATGATATATAGTATTTCTGCAATCTACAAAAAAACATTCACATCGTTTAGAAAAAAATCAATGAAAACAAGAATAATAAAAAACATTTTCAATAAAAATGAAAGAAGATGTAGGGATGTCAAAACCCAAAAAGGAAGCAAACAAGGTTGGGAAGCTAACTTAGGACCCAAAATTAAACAAACCACTTCCATATAACCCTACATAATTACAGCTCTTTGTACAGAGGTGTAAGCACTTATGTAGGGTTATATGGAAGTGGTTTGTTTAATTTTGGGTCCTAAGTTAGCTTCCCAACCTTGTTTGCTTCCTTTTTGGGTTTTGACATCCCTACATCTTTCATTTTTATTGAAAATGTTTTTTATTATTCTTGTACTTAGTATGTTTATTGATAGCAATTCAAACGTATCACAAGGTCATGTAAACTGATAAACTAATATACATATAAGGACCTTCTAGAACTTTAGAAATATATTTCAGGAAGAATAGCCCGCTATTAGTTCTAGTTTCTACATAAGCTAGTAAAGCTACAAGCCTGCTGCTCTGTACTATAATATTCTGTAGAGCGAAAATGACGTAACTTCCTTAATTACGTATACAACGCATACTCGCGCAGGTGACACCGAATATATAATAAAAGAACCCGTGGGAAAGCAATCATATGGATGGCCATAAGAAATTTATTCCCAAATGAAATTCTAATGCTTATATATTTTTAAATAAATGAACCAGCTAGTATTGTCGGCTCTGAGCTCAAGTAGAGGGGATCCAAAGATGTAATATGATGTCATAATGCTTTTTAAGGCTTCATAATACTTTATAGTTATTCTACTTGTGTTTAGTGTGTTTAACTGTGTTTAAAATGTGTTTACTGTGTTTGTCGTGTTTAATTGTGTTTAATTGTGTTTCTTGTGTTTAATGTGTTTACTGTGTTTAACGTGTTTAATGTGTTTACTGTGTTTACTGTGTTTCTTGTGTTTATTGTGTTTATCATGTTCACTGTATTTATTGTGTTTACTGTGTTTGTCATGTTTACTGTGTTTGTCGTGTTTGCTGTGTTTATCATGTTTATCGTGTTTAATGTGTTTATCGTGTTTGCTGTGTTTCTTGTGTTTACTGTGTTTATTGTGTTTGCTGTGTTTATCATGTTTACTGTGTTCAATGTGTTTACTATGTTTATTGTGTTTGTCGTGTTTACTGTGTTTGCTGTGTTTATTGTGTTTGCCGTGTTTATTGTGTTTACTGTGTTTATTGTGTTTACTGTGTTTATCGTGTTTACTGTGTTTACTGTGTTTAATGTGTTTACTGCATTTACTGTGTTTATCATGTTTACTGTGTTTCTTGTGTTTACAGTGTTTATCATGTTTATGGTGTTTTTAATGGCCCGTAGGGCCATCCCTATAATTGCTTTCCACGGGGTTTAATGTATATATATATATATATATATTCTTGTGTCACTTGCGCGACTATGCGTTGTATACGTAGTTAAGGAAGTTGCGTCATTCCCGGGGGCTCGGTCAATTAATGGGCGTGGCGCGTAAAAGAACGCGCGTTTGAGCTACAGACCAGCCAGGAAGATTCAGAATGGATGTAAAACTGCTAATAACTGTTGTATATAGCAGAGAAACAGTATAGATATTATGCAAGAATCTTTAACAAGTAAGTATGATAAGTTGTTGAGTTTCAGACACGAGGAAGTCATCATTTAGAACCTTGAAGGAGTACCTCAGTCAGTTCATCAGACATCTGTGTATTTAGACTGCAATTAGGCTTACACTTACGTCTTCAGGCCCCAGGAGTACACAGAAAGGTAGAGACACTAGTGCCATCAGCAATGCTTAATACATAGTCATCACAAAGCAAATATAGGGATGTTTTTTTCTCTATATATCTTGTTTTGTGTTTACAATGTTTATCATGTTTACTGTGTTTATCGTGTTTACTGTGTTTGTCGTGTTTACTGTGTTTATCGTGTTTCTTGTGTTTATTGTGTTTCTTGTGTTTACTGTGTTCAATGTGTTTACTGTGTTTATTGTGTTTGTTGTGTTTACTGTGTTTATTGTGTTTGCTGTGTTTATCGTGTTTACTGTGTTTATCGTGTTTCTTGTGTTTATTGTGTTTCTTGTGTTTACTGTATTTATTGTGTTTATCGTGTAGAAAAAAGAAAACTCATACCACTGATTAGTTTAAACACAACCAACTCAGTTGCAGATGCAAATGTATAATCACAGCTCAACCAAGCATCTTGGTCACTGATCGTTGTATTTTGCATTAACTTTGTGTACACTTCTTTTCACCAGAACTCTGCTAAAAAGCAACCTGATATAGCATGCTGTGATGGAATAGAGGATGAAAAAATATGCTGCCATTTCTCAATTGAAGGAAAGGCGGAGATATTTCCACTTAAATTTTGAAATTGTAGCTTTTGGCGGTAGTAGCATGATGTTTGTTTTTTGTACATAATATTATGAATTCCATGGATGCTTATTCCAGCTTTTACAAGGGCAAAAAACATTGCATTGTGAATCCAGTGATATGCCATAACCTGAAAGGAATAGAACAAGCTGGACACTCTTGGAGTATGCTGGGATGATATCCCACAACTTCATGTCCCCTTGTACACACATACACATGTCCAACCAACAGTGTTACAATGTCCTCTCCATAAATTTTGCAGGGCTCAGATCATTGTCCTCGCACACCATCTCGCCATTCGGTTGCATAAAGAGAGACATGGTTTATGCCAACAGATGAACACTTTGGGCACCAAAATGTCGCATAGAAACCTGCTCCAAAGGAGACCATAGGATTAATGAAGGCATCAAATACATGAGAGGTGTACCAACACTATCAAGCAGTGTCTGTGGACAATTCTCAAATTTTGTTACAGTAAGTGGAATTTGACGCTCACTCTCACATTGTTTTACAAAGTTGTGCAATATATTCACACCACTCAGGTGAGAGCCTAGTTCCACTAGTACTTGGATAGTTGAGAATCATAATAACCACGATAATGTAGATTAGGTGGCTAGTCATAACTTTTTCACTCAAAAAAGGCAGCACAGAATAATCACTTAAGAGTATATTCATATCAAAACTGTAGTGCTTGCAGGTTTAATTACAAAAGCTCACTCAACCACGAGAAACACAGTAAACACAGTAAACACAAGAAACACAATAAACACTATAAACACAGCAAACAAAATAAACACAGTAAACACGATAAACACAGTAAACACATTAAACACAAGAAACAAGATAAACACAGTCAACACAAAAAACACGATAAACATGATCAACACAGTAAACACGATAAACACAGTAAACACGACAAACACAGTAAACACGATAAACACAGGAAACACACCAAACACAATAAACACAGTAAACACGATCAACACAGCAAACACGATAAACACAGTAAACACGACAAACACAGTAAACGCAATAAACACAGTAAACACGATAAAGACAAGAAACACAATTAAACAATTAAACACGACAAACACAGTAAACACATTTTAAACACAGTTAAACACACTAAACACAAATAGAACAACTATAAAGTATTATGAAGCCTTATAAAGCATTATGACATCATATTACATCATTTGGATCCCTTCTACTTGAGCTCAGAGCCGTATTGTCAGTCATCCTTTGGACTCATGGGAATACTAGCATATCCAAATCGTGATATTTCTCAGTATCTGGCTGATAACAGTAGCAAAAACAGATTGGTTATTTCAACCAATCAGTTGTTTACCTTGATTGCATACTTTAATAATTTGCCTTTTCACACCATACTGCTGTATTGAACTGTTAAAAGATAAGCCAGTTTGAATTTGTAAGTGTTGGTGTTAAAAGAGTACAATGACTAAGTAAATTGATAGTGGAGGATGACTGATATGATGACAGTTCTTGTGTAAATGTGGGAAAGTACTTACAAGTAAACTGTGAATCATGACTAATTTACTTGTCATTGTGAATAACATCTCAACACCAAAGTATTATTAAGCTGGCCCACTCTTCACCTCAATTCAGCAGTAATGAATTTAAAGTAATCAACTGATTAGTTGAAATAACAAAACTGTTTTTACATTGTGTTTAGTTTGAATCATTACTAAATGATTAGTGCTTGTCTCATTTCATCTCATAATCCTCATCATCTTCATATCTTCTATTCCTAACTGTCTTTCCTGGGCACCATCTGGATGATCTGTATTTTTTCCATACTTGTATAAAATATAAGGCTAATGAAACCAACTATACTACAAACATTATAAATATAATATTATTAATAAAATTATAATACAATCAATGTTTAGTCATTAGTATATTACACTCATGTCTTGTTGAGAATCCATAACGGAAGCTAAAAAGAAATTCTGCATGAAAGAATAAAATTAATGATTATGTCTGCAGGAATTGTATTTATGTGAGATATTATGATAATATAATTATGTAATAATAAAGTTACATATTATAATGTTTGTTAGTGTGATTGTACATTATTGTTGATGAGAATTCCATACCATGTTACGCTCAGCTTCACTTAGTCTCTGTTCTGTCAGAGGTATATTAATATTATCACCTTTATATAATGGATTCAGATTGATAGGAACATCACTATTATAAGAAGGACCAAGTCCTGTTGACAATCGGTTTGTAGTTGGAATGAGCTTTGGTCTGCTTTTCTTAAAATAATTTTAATTAAAAATAATTATTATGTTAAGTGCACAATATTCTACAAAACATGCATACACAAAATGTATAATTTTTACACACAACATAGCAATTATAATTATTTGGATATTTACAGCAATATTATAGAATTATAAATCTAACTTTTTGTGAACACATAAGATCTGCTAGCTTAGATCTAATCTGTGTAGGACAGTTGTATTGATAATTTTACATAATAATAATAATGATCTATTATACCTTCTCATTCCTAATGATGTTGAAGAGCAAAATAAAAGCACCCTACAAAAAAACATGAAATCATAGATAAAACAGTAATTTATTTCTTAGACTTGACATGACAGTCAAACAACTATAATATTTTATTGCAATCGGATATGATCACCAATTCTGGTATTCATTTACCTGAAAGCATGAGAAAAATGTGAACAGCCATGCAAATACAGTAGATTGTTGATTCACTATTAGTAAACCAAATACCCATGTTAAACCAAGTAGAGGAACAAGTGTTACAATAGCTACTACAGATTGCCTATACAAAAGGAAAAAAATATACTAAACACATTAGTATTAAAGTAAAGGCTATAATATACATGATAAATTTAATTTTACTTTGCTAATGCAAGTCCAGTCTTTTTGATTTCAATTGAACCTTCTTTCTTTCTTTGGTGGCGTATTATGATACAAAAGGCAAGTATAAAAATAACAAAGTTTATCTGTGGAGTATATTCAATGAACTGATTTGTTAGATAGAACATGATAATTATACAGTGAATATTTTTTTACAGCCATAGTAATGTTATGACTGTATCTTAACTTACTATCAAAATTAATATAATTGGTCCAAGGAATAACCACATAGCAGCTTCATTACTGAAATTAATCCAGCAACTAATATAATTATGATGCAAGAATATCAGAGTGCATTATTCATAACAAGTCATATAGTCACTTGAAATGTTTTGTTGAATAAGAATTTACTCATCATATTTAGTATACTGATTCTAGTATGTTATAATTATAGCTTACAATTCTCCATCTACTCCATAATCATCATGAAATACTCCTAAAGACAATGCCACAGGAATTGTAGGAACTCCTGCAATATACAGAATGTTTGAATCAACATAACAAACACTTGAGAGGACATTAAAAATGATCACAGTTCTACAAACATGATAAAACTTCACATGCCTAATAAGGACATTATTATGTAACTCTGTGAAATGTTTTGGCTCCAATCTGAAAAATTATATTTTTATATAGTCTCAAATGAGCACCAAGGCTATATATAGCCCGTGGTCCAATTAGAGCTTCAAGAGAACATTACAATTCTCATAGTTTCTACAAACTAATAAGGACAATATTTTGGCCCCATCTCAAACAATTAGTTTTTTGGGTTTTTGCATTCAAATACATAACGTTCTAACAAAGGAATCTGCCCAAAATTATTAAATGTATTGTATGTCATACCCCATCCTGCTAGTAGAAAAAGGTACCACTTTTTACGAACTGATGAGAATACAATCACAAGTAGTATGAACAACAAGATTGCTTCACACAACATCCATGTGAATGAAGCTATTATCAGATAGTGTATAACAGCAGCAACAATTGTGCAAACAATCTACATAGAGAAAATAGTTCATGTGGATATATATAAGCATAATTAGAGTGAATGCACATTTTAAAGTAAAGGATTGGGTATTTTAGTTATAGTAATTAACAGCATTTCATACTTATTAATTGTTCCCAAAATGCCAATAACATGTTTTATTAAGTCACAATAATTAAAGTTAACTTCAAGAAATCCTAGCTAAGAAACTGTTGTTCGCTATATATATATATACACATGCAAATAAAACCAGTAGATAGTTGTAAATATGAGAAATTTTAGGCCCTGCAAAAAAATATATTATAATTATAACTGTATGCTAAGGAATTCGCTTCTGTCATTAAAAGCACACATTTTTTCCGACAATTTTAAAATCTATTTTTGGATCCATTCCTTTGGATTATTTATAAATAATGCATACACGAGTATAAATAAGAGTATTTGCACTTGTGTGTGTGAGTTAGCCCTCCAAACATTAATTTCTTTCCTTCCCCTATGGTCTTAACTAAAACCTTTCACTCAAGGTTACTGTCATGAATCAAACACTTACAAGTGTTAAGTATTGAGCCTTACATTAACTACAAGAAGACAATATTCAAATATTAGTTATTAAATCATCTCAATATAGATTTAAAGTATATAGTTGTATTATACACTAATGAAAATAAAGACCCATGGAGTTTTAGTAATACAATGTAAATCATTTACTGGGAGTGTTATTTTGAACATCTTGGGGTGCTATTTTGGAACATTCATATGAGCACCACATTTTAAACAATGTATATAGATATAATCTTATTTTAAGATATTTTTTTCTATCCATAAATTACCTTTGAGCTTGTTATATCTACAATAGTGCTGTCTATTCCAAAGCAGAACACTATGTACAGACTTAGCAATGCAATACTGAGATTTAAATGGATGAAATATTGTATAGTTTTGATTAATTCAGACCTATATACAAAATAAACAAAACATAACACAATAAACCAATAATTTGTGTAAAACACTGAGAAAAAAATGAAATGGTTTTAAGCAAAGATTTGATAAATTCTTGTTTTACGTTTCTCTATTATGTAAATAAGACATAATTTAATTTCACTAATGTAATAAGTTTCAAATACATGTATTTATGAATGAACTTCTCTATCTCACTAATGCATGATTGACTAATGATTGATGTATTGAAATTCTTGATATTCAAATTTCAAATGTAAAAATGAGAATTTAAAAACTAACCTAAGGAGAAGAAGTAAAATTATTGTCAATATTAAACACAAACTAGATACAACAAGTCCAATATATGAAACTACATTGAGAGCTCTATATTCCTTCTCATTAATCTAAAGAATAGAATAAAATAATCCTTGTTTTTGATTAAAGATCAGAAACTATAGATTCTTGTTATTACTTACTTCAACTTGGTGTATATTGACTAAGATAGTAAATGGAGTAACATGACTGCTGTTACAAATCACATGATACTCATATTCATGTATCTCTGCTATGTTTACAACTTCAATACCATTAGTTGACCAATCACCTGTGTCATTAACTCTAAAAAAATAATAATGCTTTGTAGAGTATGATCAGTATAATATTCTACGTTCTGTGATGCAAACATAATTAATAATTATAAAACATGCTTAGGAGCTATATAATATTATGTAAGGTATACCACTTGCTGTGGAGATGGTTTATGTGGATATATCCATAAAGCTCTGAACATGAGTAGGTGGTATAACACTTATAATTATATATCAACAATATATATACTCACTATTGAATTTTGATGAATATGCAAAAAATACAACTAATCACATGAAATGGTTATCATGGTAACAAGTATATTTATATATATATATATATATATATATATATATATATATATAATATAATTATAATAATTGTGTGCATGCATAACCAATTAATTCAATACATAAACAGTTAACTGTAACTAACCCCAATGAAAAGTTCCAGAATACACATTGTGGGTTAGTAGCAGTGATAATCTATTTTTAAATCATGGTAATTATAAAGTGTACATAAATATTCAATACATCAGCTTACATATTTTGTGGTAAAGTTCAGTATGACATCAATATTACTTGATTTAATATCTGAAACAATTTGTGTACTTATCAAGTGGGTAGCTGCTTGTTGTTCACTGAAAATAAACAAATTTATTGTAGATATAACAAAAAAATCAACAAACTGTATATGTACTTTGTTGTAGAATATGGAAGGTAAGTCACAATGTTTCGAACTAGAGCATTCACAACAGCAACGTTTTCATCTTGAAAATGATTAACAAAAATTGCAATAATATATATATATATATATATATATGTACGTATTTGTTTTATGAAAACTTGCAGTATTATAGTTAGTGTATTAGATGATCACTAATATATAGCAATTATAATAGTATACATTAGGTACAACTATAAATATAATTTATATTAAAAAATATATATACTATGATTTAACAATTGAATTTTTGGTGAGGTATACATGCAAAATAATTATTATAACATATATATATATATAATTTATAATACGTTATATGTACGGTATGTTACAGTAGTTACTTCAGCTTCACCTCTGCCTCAAGGAGGGGGTGGGGGAATTTCCCCCACCCCCTCCCCTTTGAAGATTTTTTCCCTCCCCCGTTCGATACTTCAAGTTATTTTAATTAAAAAAAATAATGATGCAAAGGGAAAATTAAGGGTATTGTGATATAGATTGTACATACATGGAGTATTAATTGAATGTACAATGTCACTCAGCAAATATAAATATAGAACTTATCAGTCTTGGTCTGCTGATCTGAGTATAGAATGTCCATCCCACATGATACAATGTAATTTTACTTCTAGATTGGGCCATATTGCCCATTTTAGGAGTCTAAAATTAAAATTTTTTAAGGAGCAAGCCCCAGACTCCCTACACAAAGCCTGTTATCCATGATGTTCTTTTCCCTTCTTTAACCGCTTAACACAGTTTTTGCTCCTTCCTCCCCCCTGGGTAAATTTTAGAAAAAACCCCTATATATATATATATATATAATTATATATATATCTATATATATATATATATATATATATATATATATATATATATATATATATATGTAAAGGCTATAACCCGAGTGCACGTGTTATATATAACCAATTTATTTCATGATGAAGCCCCACACTTTGTGCCATCGTGTTATAATAATCCACAGGCTGCGTATAGCTTCTCTAAAGTTCTCTGGTTTTGTCAACTATATTGTAAAAAATTGCTGTGTTGTGACAACTGGATGGGCAAAAAAGAGGGATTGAGATTTTTTAGATTCCCTCGTAATAATGAGGAACGCTGCCAGAGCTGTATACACTTTGCTACGGTTGATGACGTGTTATATCCAACATCAAAGCCTAATATATCACTGTAGCAGATGTATAACCTGGTCGGAAGCTTTGAAGTGTGGCTTCATCATGATATAAATAAATAAATAAATAAATTAATATATATATATATATATATATAGTATGATGGTGACATCATCCCTTTGATGTGGTGAGTCCTATATATTGTATATAGACCTTCCATTTGCACACTATGCAGGAGATGTCATCATCATACAATATATTGTATATAGTACGCTAATAGTTCCTATATACTGAATATAGGACCCTCGTTTTGTGTCCTCGGATGTGATATAGCCCTTGCAGGCTCGGGTTATATCACATCCTTGGACACAAAACTCAGGTCCTATATTTTGTATATAGGACCTATTAGCATACTATATAATATACATATATCATAACACACTGGTACTGTTATATCTTTCTGTCAAGTGTTCATGTGGTATTCTTATCTGAGCAAAACCCTCATTCTCATTATATGTGCCATTTTCAGATACAAGAGGAAATATAATATCATTTGGATTAACTGTCAGATCTGGAGTTACAACTTTTAAAACTAATGTGAAAGAAGAAAGATAATAATTATTACTATAAATTATTTTAAAATGTATAATATACTATCATTAGATATAATAATCTGAACTAACCAATATTTTCTAACTCGATATTAAGTGTATCATTATAGATAATAGAAAACATTCCAGCATAGTTTCCAAATGACTCAATATTCTCCATCAACTGTTCACTGCCACCTTCATCCTACAATACAACCACAATGAATTAATAGACTTGTTGTCAAATGAATCTAAATATTAATGCTTACATTTCCAATACTACTCCAGGTTTCTTCATATGAATCATCTAAAACATTGTTGTATACATCCAGTAAACCCTACAATTAATATGTTATATATTCTAATAAAATACACATTACATTACTTACAGTCTCAAGGAGAGGTTCAGTAATGTTTTCATCTCCTAGATTTAGTGTGAGAACTGTAATAATGTCTGTCGTAGTAGCCACAATATTAGCAACATCAGAGATATAAGATGAAGTTTCATTTTTATTTGTTATCATTGTGAGATTTTCCACAGCATTACTGATAATGTTGTTCTGTTCTTCTGCTGTTTGTGTATTATTTTCACTCAGTAGATCAGATACCTATTATTATAATTATCATAATACATAATTTATATGTAATAATTATATGAGATATTCTTATTATGCTTGAACTGTTTATCACAACAAAATGATGTTCACTAAATTTATTACATATACACTAATGTAAAAAATTATTTATTAATAAGGCTGAAAGAGAATGTTTTACTATGACAATAATGAAAACTTTTATTTGTAGTTATAGTTATTTAGTTCTAAACATTTTTTATAGTCAAAGGTATAGTTAAATATTCTTTAGGCTTACTAAACATTTTATAGTTTCAGTTAATTTAAAAACATTATTGGCCAACTTTCATTTCAGTATTTAGTTACATAGTTGTTATACAGTAGATCTGTAATTTAGTTAGTGCTATTAAAAGGGTTTTAATTTGTTAGAGTTATATGATTACAATTAACTAAAACAATGTTAATATAGTCTACTCAGTATATATAGTTATAAACACAAATTCATTGCATGCATATTGTTCTAATTCTTTACCATTATTGCGATATTCAGAACAATTTCTGATATGCATAAATCTATATCAACATTGCTCCACATACCATCCATCAGGCATGTTCGTTTTGCCACACCTGTTATAAAAAAAGAATATTCAATCTATTTGTCATTAATGCCTAGTACATTACTCACCAGTTTTACCAGGTGGACAGTTTGATTCAACTGTTTCACTGACATTAGCTTTATTCCATTCAATACCAAACTCAGTATCGATTTCACTTTGACAGACTATTTGTATAAATAACCAGACAAAGAAATATACATGTAATGTGTAGCATTGTTAGACTAATCGCTTCTCGCAGGGAAATTTAAATTCTTCCTAGCCCAAATCACACATCAGAGAATATTTTCAACTGTATTGGTAGGCTTCTTCATAGCACACAATTATAGCATATAATAATACACTGTTACTGAATGCACAGAGTACAATAGTTTCTGTTATCTTCAGAGCAATTTCTGACATGAAAAAGCATGTTTATGTGTTCTTTACGAACTATACTCATGTCAAATATGTGTAAACTATGTGCATGAAACAAACAAATGAAGTCCTTCTAGTGTAAACAAATTATATAGATGCTTCATGAAGGCCATAAAACTCAGACTACATGTGTAAAGGTGGCAAATGAACTTTTTACTAACCATCATTTGAGCAATCACCATCATCACAACAATCATAACAATTTTCACATTCGCAGCAATCAATAGTATAACATGACACTATACAGATGAAACAGTAATGAAAGTTGAAATTATAATACTGAAATTGTTTTTTATACATATCATGTAGACAGATTAAGTAATTTAAGTTCTGATAACATGTGTATTTTCTTCAGTCTGTCCCCTTATGGCCTTTGTTTGCATTGTTAATATGATTAATCAGGGTGCCTTATATACCATGCAAACAAAGACTTGAGAGAAAATGTGTATTATTATGTGGTATGTAGCATTGTATGTTCCCTGTACATACCACTACAAGTTCTTCCATCACTGTCTAGTAGATATCCATTGTTACATCCACAGGTGAAACTTC
This sequence comes from Petrosia ficiformis, assembly GCA_947044365.1. Lineage (NCBI taxonomy): Eukaryota > Metazoa > Porifera > Demospongiae > Haplosclerida > Petrosiidae > Petrosia > Petrosia ficiformis. The sequence continues at coordinate 16,925,257 of OX345636.1, read as the reverse complement.
CATCAGTGTTTGTACACATTTGAGAGCAACCATCTGTGTTCTCATTACATTCATCAATATCTGTATGAAAGGAAACTGAAAATATTTTTATACCTCAATATTTGTATGTCTATTTCATTTGTACCATAAGCAACAATATTATTACAGGTACTTAAACTGTGCAAACAAACAATTAGCAGGCCCATAGCAAGCATTCTGAATAGGGGATTCTGAATTAGCTACATGATTAATATCATAGTAGGAAATTAGCTATGTAATTAATATCATAGTAGGCATGATTCATCAAACTTATGCACAACTAGTTTGGCGTAGGTAGACCATTGTAGAGAAAAAGTGGAGGTCTGGACTAGTGCCTACCTCTATATATATATATATATATATATATATATATATATATATATATATATATATATATATATATATATATCATCACTGCAAGTCTTTAACAAAACAAACTACCTTCACTAACACAAATCTACAGATCTACAGTCACTATCATCACTGTGATACTGTTCTACTCCAGAAGGTCCATGAACACTTTCTGATTATTGCAATTGGATGCTCCTTCACAGCTTCACTACTCATAACCTCCTGACAATAATTATGCATGTATCAATAGTATAGTTCTTAATTTGCAGAAGAATTTTAGTACCATGATTGTGTATATGGTACTACTGTGTATATGCTCCCTGTACATACCATTACAAGTTGTTCCATCAGTGTCCAGTAGATATCCAATATTACATCCACATGTGAAATTTCCATCAGTGTTTGTACACATTTGAGAACAACTATCTCCCTCACTACATTCATCAATATCTGTATCAAAGAATATATAATAATATATAATAATATATAATAATATATAATAATAATACAAGGCAGTCAGACTAGTCAGGTTTTGGCCTGACGATTTTCTAGCCTCAACTTGAATCGAATAATTTAAAACTGTACTCATTTTTTTGGAGAACCATCTCAGTACCTAGAAACATTATCAGCTAGAAAACCTTATCTCAAATGTGTTCTCAACTCTTTTGTAGGATATTTAGGCAACGGATCGCCAAGCGTGAATACATGTATAGCAACAGTTTCTTTTTTCAAAGTTGCTCCATTTATAATTGAGATATTTGCAGGCTCACTTTGCTTGCCACGTAGACATGATATCTTTCAGCTTGTTATGGGCTTGAAGTCTGCATTATTATTTATACATAAAACGTAATGTATACATACCATTACAACTTGTTCCATCAATGTCTAGTTGATATCCATTGCTACATTCACAAGTGAAATTTCCATCAGTGTTTATACACATTTGAGAACAACTATCTATATCCTTACTACATTCATCAATATCTGTATCATAGGAAATATAACATTTTTCTACACTTTAATATTTTATCCAAGTCCATTTCATTTGTATAAGTATGTGCTTTTCAAGTTGTTTGCATGTCAGTTTATTTAACAAGAATAATAAAAAACATTTTCAATAAAATTGAAAGAAGATATACGGACGTCAAAACCCAAAAAGTATGCGAACAAGGTTGGGAAGCTAACATAGGAGCCAAAATTAACAAACCACTTCCATATAACTCTACATAAATATTAACACCACTATAAAGAAAAATACAAAGACCTGTACTTATGTAGAGATATATGGAAGTGGCTCATCCTTGTACACATTTGTCGTTCGGTAATCTACAAAGAGAGAAGTAAGCGACGGTAAATTTTGGGTCCTATGTTAGCCTCCCAACATTGTTCGCATGCGTTTTGGGTTTTGACATCTCTACATTTCATATTTATTTTTATTATTCTTGTTTCCATTGCTTTTTGTCTGAATAGTGTGAATATTTTTTGTAGATTGCAGAAATGCTGGTGTAAGTTATATATCATATGAAATCATACAATCACAAATGCATTAAAGTTTGTTCATTAGTGAAGGTTGGTCATTTGTATAATATACAAATGACCAACCTTCATTAATATATTATATAAAATTATATATATATATATATATATATATATATTATATAAAACAAATATATATATATTATATAAAATTAGATATAATTATATATATATATATATATATGTATATATATATATCAATTATTTATGAAATGATTATCGCTTTCTTTCACTTACAGATGATATCTATTCTGTATTTCACAACAGCAATATGCAATGTCTACAGTCCTACAAACAGTAGTGTCAGTCCTAGTCTGGAGACCAGACCTTTCACCTCTGCTTTTACATTAGGACAGGGCAGAGGAAAGGTTTCATGGGCTCTATAGCTAGGAGCGTTGATAAAGCCAATGAGATATGAGTAGACTCTGACTCTAGCCAGGAGCACAGAATTAAAATGGAAGAAGCAGTCCAGACAGCAGTTGAAGAGCTATATATAGGTTACATGAATTTAAGAGTAAAACATACTACACTATCTAAAAGGTAAAGATGTGTTCATTTCACTCCCAACTGGTAGCTTTTGCTACTACATATTGCATTCACATAATATAAAGTCATTCTCCAAACAATTGTTATCCAAAGTGTATTGTCATTGTTGTCAGTCCGCTGATTTAGCCTTACTTTCGACAGCTTCTCAATTTGTTGAAAGTAAGGTTGACAAAGGAAAGATCCCTCTGTAGCACAGGTGTTTGTAGTTCGGTACAACCAGCAAGGTCTAATGTTTAAATAATTGCAGAACGACACTATATGATGCTCCATACAATCTTTCATTTGCACTTTCCAGAGAGCAAACTCACGAAACAGAGACGTAGTCACAGCAGTGTTGCCAAAGCATGGTGAAATCATGTGAAATATGGATTGATTACATTCTATGGGCTGTGAAATTGTGCTAAGAGTCTCCAGATCTTTCCTCCACCCTGTCCCAATATAAAAGCAGTGGCGAAAGGTCTGCACGCCAGACTAGTGTCAGTCCTGTATCAACCATTTAGTATTCCAATTCTTATTATAGTATATAATATTATTATACAATGGCTTTAATATTTATAATTAAAAAAATGCATTTGCTTATTATTATGCTTATATATGACTTTCTCCTTTTCAGCAAACGCACATGGGCAATGAAATTCCACATGGCTCGAATAGACTTATGAAAATGGCGTCCAATTTGAGATCTAGTTGTTGAGACTCTCTTCTTTCATCATATCTGAGTGAAGATATCATCTTGATACTTGTAGACGAGAATTTTACTAAGAATGCGACTGGAATGGTGCTAGAATCATTGTGATAGTTCAGCAAACCAAAAAAATGATTTGTCTGGAAAATAAGTTATGAAGAAGATTTTGCCACTAGTTTTGCCATTCTTCAGTTCTCTACTTTAACGACAGCCACCTAGACCGGCGGTGTTGGTAGTCATAAAAACACTGGATATGAATAGGTATGTGTGTATTAAAATGTATTTGTAATTCTGTATATATTACTAGAGATTTCAGCATAGGCGTAGCCAGACATTTAGAATTGGGTGGGCCAGGCATTACGTTAATAAATTCATAATGGGCATGGTCTACCATTCAGTTGGAGCTACTTCAACCAGGGGCGGGTCTAGAAATGTTGTAAGGTAGGGCAAACTCGGTGCGCAAAGCGCACCGTGCAAAATTTTTTCATTTATTAATTTTTCATGAGGGATGTGGACACCTACCTTGCTACGCCAAATAAAAGATATCTTCTGCGTCCTAATTTTAGACGCAGAATTATAACTGATTGACTAGTTGTTATAGTTGTGTAAACCTCCATTTATGTAAACAACTCACTAAAATCTATTTTTTTTTTTAATTTTCAAATACATTTTCATACAAGTAAAAACTTAGGGGGGGCAATTGCCCTCCCTGCCCCCCCCCCCCCCCCCTGTTAGTTACATAAGAGCAGTTTAGTTATAGTTGACAACATTATAAGATAAATACATGTAGATACATACTTAGATGGAAATATATACATGTAGTTACATGTAGATAAATATATAGTTCAAAGGAATCTATTTAAATGTACTTCCACATCTAAGGAACTACCAATCCAAGATATATGTACCATGTACTGTAATTGGGGTGAACCTGAGCAAGCCCCATACTTATCAGGTAGCTTGAAAGTTTGCATTGTATATAATATATATATATACTATACAGTGTATATATAATTTTTGCGCGGTATGTATTCCGTAAATATCTTAACGTTTATGTCAATGTATGCATGTCAATGTATGAAAACAAGCTACAGAGACTAAAGCCAACCCATGAACTGTTGCATTTTGCTCTTCTTCCATCTCACACGTACTAAATGCTTGCTTTTGCTCAGTGTCAAAAATGTGGTTATTCCACAGATGTAGCTACACCTTCTCAGGCTTGCCCCACATGATTGCATGCATGCAAGGATTCTCTAGTGTAGTTGATAAACAGACTATAACAAGCAAACAATATTTACTGAGGAGGCAGGTCGATAATCTGGAATGTTTTGTGAATGCATGGGATGGACTATTGATATTAAACATAATTTGTTGACACTGTTTACAAATACATATCACTAGGATGTTAGTACATGTAAATACATAAATTGTCAGGGGTGTGGAAATAGTGAGCCAATTGCCAGACATTTTGGCTTATTGTCACCACTCTTGTCCTGTTCCCCATATACTTCGTATAAAGTTAAATTTCCATTTACTGGACATTCACTACATTTATTGGACAATGTCCTGTATGACTGGCTGTTTCCACATCACTGTAAATTGTCATTATTATTTGACACAATTTCTTCTAGCAGCAATTATATTCTCTTACCAATACAGGTGTGTTCGTCACTTCCAAGGTGATATCCCGGCCTACATGAACAATAATATTGGCCATCTTGACAATCTAAGTTGTGACAGAAATGATCGCATTCAGAATTGGCACACTCGTTGATATCTGTAAAATAAAGATACAGTATCCTGTAATGATATTGCAATCTCACAGGTACATGTGCAAGTAATTCAATACAATTGTAAGAAAACATAACTATACTAATTATATTCACTAGCTAGTTAAACAGTACAATTATCTTAGTTTAATGATTAAGGCATACCATCACATGTTTTCCCGTCAGCATTAAGACTGCATCCATAGTCACACTCACACTCATAAGAACCAATTGAGTTAACACAAGTATGATCACATGTTTCATTGTATTTACATTCATTAATATCTGTGTAGAGAAGATGATGTATAATATACTGTACAAACAATAGGGTTGGAGAGTTCTTCAGTTAAATAAGCATATTACAATTAGGACTGCCAAGATTGGAAATTTACCAGTTCTTATGTCTTGGTACTTCATGTTGTGATATGATATATAATGAGTCGAGTGTTGTTTTAGCTTGAAAATAATGAGTACTTTTAGTTATAGACATAGTATGACTAGTTTTTCAAATGTTTAGTTTAGTTTAGTTATAGTTTGATTAACTAAAATAGTATTAAACTTACTAAAAGGGTTTAGTTTTAGTTAACTAACTAAAAGGGCCCACTATTGGCAGGTACGCTTAAGTGTATAGAAACAGAGCAGCTGCTAGAAAGAACAGTAAAGAGCTAGGAGTAGGTTTACTTGTATGTGAGAGTACTGTGAAAGGTTTAAAAAGGTTTTCATAATAATTCATTTAACAGTATCTATTAAATCTGAGTAATCGCTAATTTTTTTCCTGTTACCAAATTTTGATGAAATTTTGATGATTTCACCAAATTTTGTCCCTTTTTAATTAATTCTCTATAAAGTAAGTATTATCCTTGTAATAAATAATATAATACCTAGACAAGTGTGTTCATCACTTCCTAATTGATATCCATCATTGCAAGAACAATTATATCTTCCATTATCACATTCCATATTTGTACACACCTGAGTACAGCCAGAATCTCCATCAGTACATTCATTATTGTCTAATGTAAGTAATAATGTATTATTAAACTCTTATAATCATGCACCCTTGAGTATGTGTGGGAGCATTAAATATTTCAACTACACATACATGTATGTAATCAAGCAACTCTGTACATTTTAGTGTCCACAGGACCATCCCTAATAAATTATAATTACTTTCCATGGGGTTAATTCATATCTACATGTATAGTGGACCATCATGAAGTCATTTATGAGGTTCACTCAAGTAATGGTTGTGGCATGTAAAGACATTCATGCTCAAGTTGCCAAACAGCAGAGAATGTTTACAGTAGACCCTCGATAATTTGAATACCTTGGGACCAGGGCTTTAGTGAAAAATTCGCCATCAACTCTAACCGGTAACAGTAAAAGTCGAGCACATATAGACTTGTAGAATAATTCATATATGGTACAGTACATGTATAATTAGAATTAATTATTAATATACATAACTTTTCTCCTTTTGGATTTGCAGTATCAATTATTTCTGAAAGATGTAACTAATATTGTAATACATGTAAGTGTACTGATGATGTCACTTCTTGTGACTATAACATCATCATCATCATCATTATCGGGCTTTAGTTTTAGTAACAGTATCTAATACATATAAGTGTACTAATGATGTCATTTCTTGTGACTATAACATTATTAATACCGAGTAGTTTGGGAATCAGGATCGATGTGGTATCAAATAAGAAAGGAGCAATGGATAATGGTTTAAATGTGTTAAGTTGATTTCTATTCCCATCAACTGAACTCATGTACAGTCACTATGATCCCAATTGTATTCTATTTATTCTTCCTCCTCTCTGACTGTAGTTTAGTTGCTGGTTCAAGCAAAAATGTTTCACTTTATACCTTTCAAAGTGGACACCATTTTTTTCATCATGAACTTTCAACAACATGGCTACAGCTTGCTGCTATACAGCATAATATTATTAAGTACATGTGTATGTTTATATATCAAACTGTACCTCTATTTATGGGCTACAAGATTGGAAATCAGAACTGCAATATTGCCATAAAAATGCTCTAAGATATGAGTGCAAATACAAGTAAATGTGTTTAGAGCCATATATGCATGCACTGTTGAGTCAATAGGTTAAAAAATGGTGGAATAGTAAACATCATTTATGTTCATCTTGACCTAAAAAAAAATTTGCTTCTTGAGTAAGATGGCTGAAAAACCAGCGGTTGATCAAATATTAGCATAATTATAATCTTACCAGCACAGGTTGTACCATCAGAATCAAGAGTACATCCGAGAAAGCAGGAACAAGTATGTCCTCCAACATGATTATTACAAATTTGTGAACAGTCATGATTATCACTAGAACACTCATCATGATCTAAAAGTCAACATAACAATGAAAAATACTTGTCAATTGAATGTATCAGCATGTAGATACAATTAATCTACAGCTAGCAATTGAGAATTATCCTAATCAACTACTTAATACACAAATCTGTGCGTAGATTCAATAGCTAGATGACATCATAAGCATCAAACAGTACCACCCACATTTGAAATGAAACTGATCATAGCTTTGCTTCACTCATAATAATCATACTACTATATAGCCATAAATTTGCATGGGGTATAAATTTAACATTTTTCGCAAAAGTGACTGAGCGAGAAAATTTTATTCGCAAAAATAATGGTCACACCTACCATACGATCACTATAATTATGATTATTATATCGTTTTGATGAATGCGATACTTTTATCGCAAAGTTGTTAAAATGTAAACATTTACCAGTAAAACTTTAGAGCTATACGTATGGTAGGTGTCTCGAATAAACTAATATTATTATTCTATTTCTTTGTATAATGGGTTGTTTCTGGATGTAACAGACAGCCATATGACATCATACATTCTAGGCAGTATCATTGTTAGCTGTTTTGTTACTATAAATAGAGGATGGTTTGTGGTTTTGTTGTTATTTATAGTGGTGAAGGTTACATGCAAAAACTACCATATAATACAATATTGTACAATCATTATTATAATTGAATTCATATCCAGTTGGAAGCAAATCGATATTCATGAAACCTAAAGAAATTCAAACCATGTTTATTAATTTTCAAATGACTAGTAACTAAGTAACTAGAAATCTCAGAGGAATAAAACCAACATTTGAAGCAAAATATTAATTGCATACAATAACAAAGTACTTTGGAATTGTGTTTTATATACACATAACGTACCCACACATGACATCATATCCACATCATCTAAAAAGTATCCATCATTACAGGAACAATTATAAGACCCAATAGAATTAGTGCAATTATGCCAACAGCCACCATTGTTATCAAGGCATTCATTGATATCTTGAAGGGTAAACAGAATGATATTGCATACATAGATAATTATAATAATTCTAACTAAAATATATGCATAGTTATGTATGTATATAATATATTATGGTATACAAACCATGGTTGCTACCTTGTTATACGCTTACTCTGCAACTAAGCTAGTTAGAATCATGCATGAGTTGTTTTAAATTCAAAAAGAGTATATAATTATTGAGCTGAAAATGAAATTTGGTACATGTACCTTCTTATACACTATTAACTCTGCAACTAATCTAGTTAGAATCATGCATGAGTTGTTTTAAGTTCAAAGAGTATATATAGAGCTAAAAATGAAATTTATATTATGTTCCTGTGACAACATGGGATGTATAGTGTATGTTGTATGTAATTATGTATGCATGTTGTTTGTAATTTGAAATCAATATTTGCATGTCTAATACAAAAGATGATATCTCTACAAAGTAGAAACTTCATTTACCATTGCATGTGAGACCATCAGCATCTAGCTCATATCCATCATTACACAAACATGTATAAGATCCCACTGTATTAGAGCAGTTTTGACTACAGCCATCGGTGTCCAAAACACATTCATTAATATCTAAAGATAAAAAATGGATTAGATATCTCTACAAAGTAGAAACTTCATTTACCATTGCATGTAAGACCATCAGCATCTAGCTCATATTCATCATTACACAAACATGTATAAGACCCCACTGTATTAGAGCAGTTTTGACTACAGCCATCGGTGTCCAAAACACATTCATTAATATCTAAAGATAAAAAATGGATTAGATATCTCTACAAAGTAGAAACTTCATTTACCATTGCATGTGAGACCATCAGCATCTAGCTCATATCCATCGTTACACAAACATGTATAAGACCCCATTGTATTAGAGCAGTCTTGACTACAGCCATCAGTGTCCAAATCACATTCATCAATATCTAAAGATAATCAACAAAGAATTAAGAATCTACATGCATAGTTATGGTCCATAGGGCCATCCCTATGATTGATATCCATGGGTAATTTGGGTATTACTCTATATAATATATATTTGCTTGTGAAATTACATCATTTAAAATGCACACAAGCCACAGACACAAAAACAAAATAATGTAATTATCAGATAAGCTATAATAAATTATTATAAATAGTGAGAACTTAGAAATTAAAAAAAAAAAGGTACAACTAAAAATAGAAATAATGGTAGGTTTGTATTATCCATTATTTAATTTCTTGCAATAAAATTACGCAGTGCCAGAAGTAGGATTATATTATGTTAAAGGTATTATCAACAATTATAATAATATAAACATGCAAAGCTGTTCACAGCCTCCATTGTCAGTATCACACTTGTTTATAATTATCTAACAATGACAGAATTCATGTAAATAATCTTAACAAGGATGTGTTTATCAGATGTGATAAATAGGCATTTTGTTAAGCAATAATACATGCAAGTTAGAATACTACATGCCCAATGCATTTACCAGTGTTACAATCATTTCCAGTCCAACCAGTATTACATTCACAAACATTTATTAAAGAGCACATTCCATTGACACATACAGGAACACATCTATATTTGGGAGTAAAAAGAAGTATAATATTCAACAAAATAAATAAAAATTGAAGAGAAATCTTACTGTGCTTTTGACTGTGCTGCTAAGCAACCAACAGTAATAACAAGCCACAAAAATAAGGACGAACGAGACATTTTGTGGCTTCTTTCTACCATCCAGGGTGTGGCTGGTTTAGTTTTTAGACCACACAAAGTACTTCATCGCGCAATGCAATTAATTAATTAAGGGGTGGATCCAGAAAGATGGCGGCTGATTCAGAGTCTGGTGAAAGGTTAAGATCTGGAAGGTAACTAACATGTTATAG